>CM061232.1:95339760-95939760 GCA_030844895.1 Ambrosia x helenae | reverse complement strand
AATCTGATCTAAACTATATGGTCACTGGATTCTTTGATCAGAGAAGAAAGATTATATTTATAATGAACTTTGAACAAAGATATTAAGAAATATTCATATAAAGGAGTAGACAATAATAAAAATAATAATTAGTTAATAATAATGGGTTCTTTTTTTAGTGCTTCAACTCAAGTCCACATTTCCCGCTCAAGTAAATTTTTTGGTTATTTATTGAAAACCAATTGGACTAATGTTCATAAACCGATTAACCAAACGAGAACAAATGAATAATTGAAACCAATCAGTTTTTGAAATATCTTAATCGAACGTTTTGGTTATGGCTTAAAACCGAAGTGAACCGAACAACAGCTTGTACACACCCTTAAAATCACCAATTAGAGTGTTGTGGTCTCCGCTGCAACGCACGGACACCCCACTAGTATCTTCCCAATACATTGCGCAATTATATAATTCTTATAGTATCTTCCTAAAATTGTTTTTGATTTGAATGCAATAGCTTCACAATATATGATAATATATATATAGGGGAGGATAAATTGAAAACCCCCTTGAGTTAAGAAAACTAAGAAAACACTTGTAAAAACCATATTTTTTTTTTTGAAAAAATACACAAGGTAACATACATGTATTGAAGCGTTTTGGGCAAAAAATTAAAAAAAAAAACGCCGATTGGATATTTAAAAAAAAAATAAAAAAAAATTGCGATGTTACCTATGTAACAGCACAAACTTTGTTTATTTTTTTTTTAAATATCCTATCGGCGTTTTTTTTTTTTTGGCCCAAAACGGTTAAATACATGTATGTTACCTTGTGTATTTTTTCAAAAAAAAAAATTAGATGGTTTTTACAAGGGTTTTCTTAACTCAAGGGGGTTTTCAGTTTATACTTATATTTATATATATTGTATTGAGACTGTTCCATTTATACAACTTCCAAGTAAAAAAATCCTATGTAGAAAATATATTTTAAAAGGCTATGGGGCTGTTTGGTAAGCCTCTTAATGAGGATCTGAACCATTCAGCGCTGAATGATTCAGCATTCAGCGCGTTTGTTTCGGCTTCTGAATAAAATGGTTAAGGCTGAATCATTAAGATTTGAGATGTTGCTGAACCATTAAGCACTGAACTAGGCTGAACCTTAGTGAGATTCTCCTACCAATGTGGGACAAAAATACTAACCATTAAGAGGTCCAACTTAATGATTCAGTACTTAAGCATTCAAACCTCTTAATGATTCATCACTTAATTAATCAAACAACCTTTATATCTTATAAGTAAATTATTTGTATATTATATGATATTTTGCAAATTATGGATGATATAACAAAAAAAAAAAGAAAAAAAAATCTTCTTTTTTTTTTTTTTATAAAAATGAATACCATCAAATTTTAAGGACGTCCTGGGCTTGGTGGGACAAGTCGGATAACAAACGCATTTAAACTTTTGAAACGTGACTTTCAAAATCATTTATCCTACAGTATTAAATTACATACGTACATATATATGCCTGTATTTCTTTTGTTTAGCTTCTTTTTTTTACATATAAAACAAATATACTTTCGATTTGTCCTTTCTTTTCCTCAGCCTAATTATGAGTTAGTTTTAACTTTTTGTCATGTTAGAATTACTTGATTAACCAAATTGAGTTAAACAAGTTAAAACCGTTGGTGAGGCCGATTGGCCTAAGGGCGTTTATGGTCTGATTTTGAGTGTTTTTAGATCGGAATTACAAATCACAACTGGCGATCTTTTCATTAATTAGAAAAAAACATAACCAATTACAGGAGAATGACAGACAACAAGGCAACAAGTTACGCTGCTACTATCTTTTAAATCGCAAACCCTATCCTACTAAACATAAACTCTTGGTTCCTGAATAGAAAAGAAAATACAAGATGGAGATCTTGACAACTAAACATGTCTCATTAATAAGAAAAATAGACAAGTTCATGTAAATAACTTGTTAATACAACATAATATACATAAATATCAAAGGAAACATATCGTTATCATATGTATTAAATCATAGAAAGGTGCCACTTTGAAACAGTTGGGATAAAATCATTGGTTTTCAAATTGCCATGTTTAAATTAAACTTTTTTTTTTGGATTGAACCAATTTTAACCTTCATTTAAAAAAGTTAAAACGCTACTATGAACTTATAAGATGTGAACGGATTTATTAATTGAAACTGGTCTGAATGCACCCACATCTGAAGTCGACGGTTAATCCGATTAACCAAACCAATATTTCCCGATGATCAAAATGACTGGTTATAAAATCTAAGATGCGAAACATCATTTATAGGTTCACGTGCAAACAACTTTTTCGGTACGAACTGTACCAACTGAAGAAAAAAACACGCGGGGCATGTATAACTAGAGTAATTATATAATTACTCTAGTTATACATGTCCCGCATGTTTTTTCCTTCAGTTCGTACAGTTTCGTACTGAAAAGTTGTTTGTATTTGATCTGTTTCCTACATTTGTATTATACATACAAAAATGTTACATCAGAAGGAGCCTGACTTTTAATTTTATCAAATGTTACATCAGGGGGAGCCTATTTTTTCGACTTTTTTTAAATCAATTTTTTTTCCAAAAAAAAAAGGAGCCGTTTTTTGGAAAGGATAAAAAAAGGAGCCTGTTGATGACGTTGAGTACAATTTTTTCCTCCCAATTACAAGCGCATTTCTAAGATATGTATTTTGTAAAACATATGAAATTAAATTGTTTTTTTAGTCATAACTTATAATAGAAAACTTAGTGGACTCCGTTAATATCTTGCTACACACAATTTTAACTCAACTTTTTATATCATATTTTTTTGAACGTTATCTTTTTATATCATATAATCACCATTATTTATGTATAACAAGTTATATACAAATAGCGAGAAATAAAAATAAAAAGGAAATAAAAATTAACATATATCTTTATATTTTACAGTATATATCGTATAATTTCTAGGATGCCAATAGTAACTAGTATTCTAGCAATCCCAAATTGGTAAGTCGTTGTAGTTCAACTCCTGCAGGGTGCATACTATCATGTAAACTCTAGGAGTTGTTCAAAGAAAAAGTTGGGTGCTACAACTCTCTGCCATATGATCAGAGATATATTCTAGAAAACCATCAATGTCAGCCATTTCCCATGACGGATACACCCATTGGTCCATCATCAACTCATTTGGCGATTCGGGTAAGTCCAAACACCCTTCTAAATTTGGCAACTTGATGATCTCACCAAGTTCCCCCACCGGGGTTGAATCGGTCAATGTTGGTTGTAGTGGTGGCGCTGGAGTCCTAACAAACTCAAACATGGTGGCTGCTTTTGCGGCGGCTTCTTGAACGTGGCGTGGCGAAAGAGATGCAGGACGAGGTAACGAGTCTTTGAGTTCGGGGAAATTAAGAATAGCAGAATTACCTTTTTAAGACAAAATCAATTGAAATATCAGTACCAAAATCCTTACTAACTTAGCCAATGATTAAACAAAAGCAATAAATATTGTTTCTTTTCCTTCATTATTATATGATCATGACATTTAAAAAAGGTAAATGATGATAAAATAATGTTTTAGAAATTTCAATAAAAAGTTCAACAAAGGTACTAATAATAATTTGTGTTACTAGAAAATAATGTTGAAGAAAAATTAAGGTTGTTACCAATTCTTAGAAAAAAGTGAATGATACTTATAACAAATAACTAAGCATGTTTGGCCAACCCACCCAACACTAGTGGCAGATTTTGAACGAAAAACCTGGTAGAGCCAGACTCAATCTGGTAGGGCCGGACTCAATACATATAAAAATTTTCGATTACAAAACGAAAAAACTGAGTGGGCCGAGGCCCGGTCTGACCTAGTGAAGAACCGCCCATGCCCAACACTACTGGTTTGATTTGCCATTTCTTAAACTATAGTTAACGGTTTGGTTTATAGTTTTTAGTCCCAACCATCCTAATACTATAGTAAAACAACCTATGTTTTAAGACTTATAAGAAGATTTTCATAACAAACTAAATTAACAAATCAAACTTAGTTCTAACACAATGTTGAATGACCATAATTCAACATCAGCTCACTACCTTTGATCGACAAGGCAGCAACATCATGAGCTTTGGCGGCCATCTCCGCAGTAGAAAAGGTTCCAAGCCAAATGCGGGACTTCTTTCGTGGTTGTCGTATCTCTGACACCCATTTCCCCCAACTCCGCATTCTAACTCCTCTAAAAACCGGGTGTTTGTAGCTCACATCTTTCCGGTTTCTTTTCTTATTCTTGGAGCTCCCTTGCACCAATTGAATGTTCGGTTTTGAGACACCCCCTTTGTGTGGCGTACTTGGCATCGATTGATCATTGCGCTTTCGAGAAATGGCAGCCATTGATGGGGTTTAACAAATGGTTAGCCGTTAGTTAGCCTAAGGGGGTTACACTATATATAGTGGTACGGAATATTGGAGAGTGGCCTTTGTTATGTAGTTTTGTTTGATTGTAACGTTATTATAAAAAGGTTTATAGGATTATTATTTAAAGGAAAATATTGTAAAATGGGTTTACACGTGTCGAAAGTGGTGTGGAACCCCCACATAATAGAGTCCAATAATTCAAACAAAACTATGATATTTTAGATTTTTTCAATTCAAAATAAATGTCCGTTGGGACAGCCGACATCCTTTGTTTTTCTTATCTTTTTTTCGTTTATTTTTTGCCCGTTAAGTCGTTGAATCTTTCAACACTATAGACCCTTATTTGGTGATGTTACATTTATTTAAATTAATTGTTTAAGGTTGATAGTTTTTTTTTTTTCGGCGAATAACTATGTGACAACCACCCTTGCGGGGCGCCGTGCCCAAGAATCGACTACTCGACCTCCAGCAGCCCCCGCCTTCTCCCGATGTGCGGAAACCCGAGCCCCACCCGCCCGAAGGCACGACAGTGTTATAGAACTCGGTAAAACCTCGCCGCCCATCAGTATCGAACCCACCCGTATTCGATCTTCACCCGGATACCAAACCATAAATGATGGAAGTGAGGATCGAACCTTTGATCACATAGGTGAAACAAAAGCCACTCCACCACTCCACTAAGGTTGATAGTTTAAATAAGGAAATGGGTTAAATCAAATTCTACTAATATTGAGGTCGGCAAACAGTGAATCCGTCAAGAGAATCTGAAACCGGAAACATTTGGTTATGGATGTGGTTGTGTTTAAAAAATTCGTATTTAGAAAGGATGTGGAAAAACTAATGGTATGTTATTAGATGATACAACTTTAATATATATATTATTTTACTATAATTAAAACCAGTGAAAATAACCAACACGTCTTCATCTATGGAAGGGCTTTCTCTGTCTCCTTAGGGTGTAGAACTCATCTCGGGCTACTAAAGAACGGGAAGAAGGTAGCTAGCAGCTTCCATAGCTGTCTGGGATAGGCCACAAGGTGAAGCAGAAGGGAATATATGAACAAATTAGTTGTTCGGGAGTCAATAGCTTGTTCGGAAGTAACTGATCCCACATTAGCATTAATATGGGAAGATGACTTTTGATACCTTTGGGTCTCTGGCACCGGAAGTTATCCGTTTTTTAACCAGGGTCTAACGGGTTATACATAGTAATGGTCATTGTAATGGAAGGAAAGTCTCACATGGGGATTAATAAGAATAAAAAAAAAAGTTAAAATCAAATATATTACTATGCTATACAATCCTAAAAATAACATACAACATATAAAACTAGTACGAGAAATTAACCTTTAAAAAAAAACTAGTACGAGAAAACAATTTTGTATTCATGTATCTGAGTGAGATAATCGATACTGACCATCACGAGTCGTTGTCATCACTATAAATAACGTTCACCTATTAAGTTATTTAAAAATAGTTAAACACTCCATAAATTTGAATAAAGGTGTTTAAGTGTATTTTATCAATAGACGTAACTCGTAAGGGACACATTTAATTTAGAACTAATTTACGTTGACAACCGTAAAAACTACATGATGAATTTGTATGAAGTGTTTTGCTACTTCAGTGTGGGGAGGAAAATAGTACTAATGGCAACCACCATTAATAAGGGGTTGTAATTGAACTTAATTATTCTAGACATATATTATATTTTATATTTCATTTCAATTAAATTACATAAGGATAGTAGGTAGGCGGACAATAAGTTACGCTACCATCCATTTCTGGATAGAGAACCCTAATCTAGTGAAAATAAATCCTCGCCCCTGGGGAGTCGAGAAGTTGTTGTAGACCATCCATTGAACTCTCGTCAGGAACTATTTAAAATATATGTAAATTTTATAATATTATAAATCCTAAAAAATAAGCCTATAATTTATAACATACAAAATACAAATAAAATTATCACATACATCTCATCTCTCAAAAGAAAAGTTTATAACGTGTCTTATAGAATGAAATATTACTAGACAAACAAAACAAAAGTTATATAAAAGTTAACTTTAATGAAAAATAAAAGTTTACTTTTTGGATATATTCTTAGTTGGGCTATAAATGAACTGAATGTTTAACGAATTGTTTATGAACCGTTTAGCGGAAAGTTCGTTTATGTTTGTTTCTTTAATAAATGAATAAACACGAACAAAAAATTTCTTTCAATAAGTTAAACAAACGAATATTAACAGAGGTTGTGTTCGTTTGTTTATGTTCGTGAACTTTTCAATAATGTTTTCATTTATGTTCTATCGTTTATGTTCATTTGTGTATGTTCAATTAAATGTTTTTTTATGTTAAAATTTTGTTTTATTGGTTTTAGTTTTTAAAAATTTGAAACCATAAGTTTGACCATTCCAATTTAAGTTTGTCTTAATGTTTGACAAACTTCTTAATTTTTGTGTTAAGTATGCTTATGATAATTTATGTTTAGATAGTTATGTTAAGTACTAATTTATTTTTAGGTGGATTCTCCGTAATCATTCTGATAAAAAATCCAAATTTTATTTTATAATGAATCTAACGTTCAATTATGTTAATGAACATTTGTTTGTGTTCGTTTATGTTCCTTAAGTGTTCATGAACATGTTCATTTTCTTAAAGAACGAACACAAACCGTACCTGCAAAATTTTATTTATCAATCTAATACCGGTAGTCTTACCGAATATCTGTATGCATATTTGAGGTATCAAGTATTCACGTTGTAACATCCGGCAAAAATCGATATGTTTCCGTACAAAATTAGTATGTGTAATTAACGGTTTAAGTGCATGTTTAAATTAATTGGATTAATTTAATTGATGCCGTAGAGAGTAGCAAATTCCCCATAAGATGCATAGGAATGCACACGTTTAATAATGAAGCATGATAGGATCGTGAACAAATAAACTTGTCCGGTACGGACGTTGGTGATTACCCGGTAAAAATTAAATAAACGAAAAGGATCCCAGACACCCAGGATATAAAAGAAAGGGTATTTTCGCAAAATATAATGTGTTTTGGAACTCCAAAACCACAAGTGAAAACTTTACATACAAATCTCCCGGTAACGAATAAAGTGCACGTACCGCACCCGGTACACGTATAACTTATAATTTCACCCAACGAAAGCCTAACTAATCAACCAACACTTAAACTAGGCTATGTTTAAGGGTTATTAGAGGCTATTATAATGTCCGGATAACAAGTAATTAAAATTCGATTAAAACCCGAACGAAGCCCTAACAATAACATCCAAATGTAACTCTTAGTTAGTAGATATTTTGGTGAGTAGACCCCACCAAATCCTAGCCATAATCGGCGTTCATCACCATGCCATACTCAAAATATTTTTTTTGTACAAAATCCATGATTTGAGGGATTATATGTATGGCTTGGAGATTAAAATAAGTTATATGTACTTGGGAAGATCATGATATAATCTAGAATTTTTACTTAAAATTTTCACACAAAACTTCTCTTTTTCCTCTCCATGGGCCGTAGCCTTTGAAAGCACCCACCACCATTTTTTTTTCTAGTTTAAACATCAATAATTCATCCATAAACATCCCATTTCAAGTCCCCTTTGGTGTGTTTCAAGCTTGGAGCTTAACCACTTTGGAAGAACACACTAAACCCCATCCAAAAATCAAGTGTTTTTATCTTCCCTAGCCTTGTGCTAGTCGTAAGTATTCTTGTTCTTTTTCTTGAAGTTTATGTTTTGTTGTTTTGAAAGCAAGTTGCACAGAGGGTTTAAAATATGGGTTTGAACATTAACTTTAGTATGTTTTTGAAAGACTAAAATGAACGTTTAGAAACTAACATATGGGCCATAGGTTGTTGGGATGGATGTCATTGTTTTTGTAAGTTATAAAAAAATTACACATACACTTATATAAGATGATGATCTAAACATAGTTTGTTAATGGAACTTGAATAACCTTAAATGTGGTTTAAATCTTCATAAAATAATCATCTAAGACTTGTTATAGTGTTGATTTTGTTAGAAAATAAGTTACACAAATTTTACGTCTTCAAAGTCTTCACACTTGAAAAATGTAATGTTGGACATGTTGGACTTATACACTAGAAACACTTAATATTATCCTTAATAAGATAATTATAGACTATTAAAAGTGTTGGATCATAAAAATAATCTAACATGACAAAGATGATAAAAATAAAGTTTACTAGTTTAGTAGTAAATTGTCATGTTTGAAAGATTGAGAAGAAAATGTAAGATTTGGAAGTTAACGGACTATTTTGGTAACTTTAGAAGTTGATGGACATAAAATGACATTTTTAGAAACTTGTATCTAAAAATATAACTTTGGAAAGTTTGGTGTCAAAAGTGTAAAATGATAACTTTCCAAGGTTGATTTTGTAAATAATAGCAAATTTACAAATATATATATACATATCTTGTATAAAAATGTATTTTTATAAAATGAAGTTTTATAAAAATATAGGTTTTCTAACATGTTGGAAATATATAAAAACAAAGGTTTTTTATAAAAATGTTAGACAAATTAAAAACTTGGTAGAAACTTATATAAAAATGAACACTTTTATATAAATGGGAATATAAAAGTGTTGGAGCATTTTTATGTATAAGTAACCAAGTCTTGGTAATAAAAATACAAATATGTTTATAAACTTCCAAGTAATATATGTAGAAAATAAAAGGTGATTAATTTCATGGATACGTATTATTGAAACTTGGAAATTTAACAATATATGCATATATGTTAAGTAATCGGAATTGGACGTATTAACGGACTAAGACGTAAAAACGGACAAATAAGTATTTGTATGATTACATCTAATGAGAATGAGAACATATATTTTAAAGGACTTAAAATATATAATTC
Organism: Ambrosia x helenae; assembly: GCA_030844895.1. Lineage (NCBI taxonomy): Eukaryota > Viridiplantae > Streptophyta > Magnoliopsida > Asterales > Asteraceae > Ambrosia > Ambrosia x helenae. The sequence goes on along the minus strand of CM061232.1, from coordinate 95,930,450 downwards.
GGGTGAAAAATACATAACACTTTCCTAAGTGTTGAGAATTTATTCGTGGGAGAAAAATAACGTAAATAATCTAACGATTAAACGTTTAAAACGAGCGTATGGACTTGACAATAAAAATATATACTATCGAATCGACGAGATCTAAAGTATATTTATTTAATGGGAAAATAAATATACGGTAGAGTGAGCCGAGTCGAGAGTGTTAAAAATATTATGTCGATCGACAAGATCTTAGTATAATTATTTAATGGGAAAATAATTATACGTCAAGTGAGTCGAGTCGAGGATAATATTATACAAGTTAATTAATATCCATGAAAGTATAAATGTAACTTGTAACGAGGGTAATCCATCACCAACGGACCTAGGGCATATGTTTAATTAAACGGGGAATTATATGTAAATGGTGGTGTTGGGAGTTGGGTGTACAACTTGCCGGAAAAAACACACGCTATAGACTTAGTGACTTACACGCACTAGGACGTTCGTAGGTGCTTGACCTCGGACTTGCTATTCTCTGCTATTTGATTGTACGCTGTACATCAGGTGAGTTTCACGGCCCCATTTTACTGTTTTAATTGGGGGAAAGATATGTTTGTCAAAAGTTATCACATGTTGAAATGTTTTCAAAGGTTAAAATGTGATGAGTGGCATGATGAGTACTTGAGTTTTTGTTCGCCACTCGGGTTGAGTCCTCGCTACTGTAACCATTAATTCAGGTAATTGAAACCGAAGGAATATTTGGATAGTACTATTGGTGCCTGACAAGGCCCACCCCTAATCGATAGCGTCGATTATGCATCGGTGTATGCCAGGGGTGCACGTATTCTGAACTTAAGTCGTTGGGTTCCGAGAAACGACTTGGAGCGGGGCATATTTATTAGTCTTGGTTTGGTTATGGGACTCAGGGATTGCTCATCATCATAGTTTGTAGGAGCTAGCTACTCCTTACAAAGGCCACCAGTTGTGCAAGTTTCGCACATGTTGTAAAAATGAAATATTGATCGACAAGATCCTAGTATAATTATTTAATGGGAAAATAATTATACGGTAAAGTGAGTCGAGTCGATGGTTGTGAAAACGTTGTTGTTATGAAACTAAAACCTGTGAACTCACCAATATTTTATATATTGACGTCTTTTTAAACATATCTTTCAGGTAACTAATGCTGAGTAGATATGGGGCTAGTGCGGTGGAATACGGGATGTCGGATACTGGCCGGGGTTTCATCTATTGTTACCAACGGGTTGGAACATAAATGGAAATACCCCCACATTGAAACTTAATGTTCATTGTTTTATGTAATGCTTTGTGCAACGTTGTAACGAGATGCTCGTTTTCGACATCCAAATAAATTAATCTTTTCTAATTAAATATAGTTTGTGTTAATCTTGACTTTGATATGCTTTCGAGCGTTGCACCACGTGTTTCCGCCATTGGCGTGGTGTGACACACGTCGTGTTGAACTTTTTTTTCTATCCCTAGGTAATAGCTATATAAGAACGTGACCATATCCTATAACATTATGGGTAAGAAAACTATAGTCAGAAAGGGATGACGGCATAACTTGTTGCCCGTCTATCCGCTATCTTGATGTAATTTTCTCAGCCATTGGATGAAACACTTAAAAGATTTGAATAATATCTAATAACAAATACAACATACGAATAGATAAGTTTATATTAACCGAGAGTACTACATGCAACTGTATTGATTAGGTTTGTTGAACAACGACGGACGATGTAAAACTATATTGTTACAAAAGCTTTTTAAAAACTCCAAGTAATCAGTGGCGAAGCTTGACTCGAAACTTTGGGGGGTCGGAAATCACTAGTTTCGGGGGGTCGAAAACCAATTTCGGGGGATCGAAACCGTAGATACCAAAAAATTTCTATACGAATACTATATAATCGGAACTTCTAAGCGAAAATTCGGGGGGGTCGGCCGCCCCTTAAAAGCTACGCCACTGCAAGTAATATTATTTCTAGCATGTTCTATATAAAACCTATTTTATTTTTTTTCAAATTCAAGTCAAATCAAATCAAGCCAGACTCGGCTGAAAACCAAGCCGAGCTTAGACTTTCGGCTCGATTTCAAATCCGAGTTAAGCCAAGCCGACTCCGTTTTATAACATACACGTTGTGATGAGTTTTCTAAAATTCTTTTTGTTTTAGTATTTCGGTTAGACACAACAAACTCAAATCGCCATTCTTTTTGTCTAAATTTCATCTAAATTGCAATTACAATTCACCCTAATGAGCGCAGGTACACCTCTCTATCTCTCTCTGTATATATACATAAATATATAGATATAGATATGTTTGTATGTATATAAAACAGGCATTTAGGGTTTCCTTGAGTGAATAGAATTCAATTTAGGCAATTTTGGAGTTATTTGGTATAACTACATCCTTACAAATTAGGGTTTTGGCGGTATCCAGCTTTGTCCAATTGTTGTTGTTTTTTTTAAATCATAATCACTGATTGTTGTAGACTAGCTCACGTATTGCCATTGCCTTATGCCTAACTTGGATCAAGTACGTTGAATACTTGAATACGACTCTAGTTTGTCATTAATGATTCCATCAGTCATGTAATTAGGGAACAGTTACATTTCTGGCAACAATCGGATGACGTATTTAGCGGTATACATGTGTGTAAAATGGCGTAGCGGAACCAACACACCATGCACAAAGGATAGTTCAAGGATTGTGGTTGTGGTTGTGGTTAGGCGCAGGCCTCAGCGCCTTATGCAACCAGAGGTGTAGGCTGTATAGAAAGCGCAGCTAAGGCGCGCTATTTTGGGTCTTTAAGGATTAACAAGTGGAAAGTGTTATCTAGTCTAGACTTTAATTTGTAAGTATTTTATAGATATAGGTGCCTCGCGTACGTGAGGCTAGCGCCTTCGCCTCGCGTCTTGGCTTGAGGATCATAAGTGCGTCGGAGAGCCTCTCACATTTTAAAACCAGGATAGGCTTGATTAATGACTAATGTGACAAAACTTGCCTTCTTTCTCTTAGACAAGCTACCTTTTGCCTTTGGATGTCTAACCGATTGCCTTTTCAATAGAAGTGACAAATTCCAACACATTTACTTATGAATGGATCTAATGTATTGTGGCTTAAATGGGTCAAATAGAAAAGTTCCCCTAAAAGGGGAATGGGTGAAAGTTACTAAGGTGTACTTTTAACGCGTACAACCTCTTAACTCGTTTTTATTTTCGAAGTCAAAGTTCATGTAGAGTAACTTGAATTTACAAATGTTATCAGAAAAGGGGCTTGTTGCCCATTTGTTTTTTTGGCTTTTTCGATTTAATTTCCCTTTGGGGATGGTTTTATTTATGTGGATGTTGGTCTTATTAATATGATGAAATGATTAAAGAACCAAAAAAATAATTCACCGAATTTAACTTTTAGTAGAAAAACACCAAAGGTTTAACTAGAGTGGTTAAGAGGCCCAGCCTATTGTTATCAAGCAGTCTCACTTCTCACCAATGCAGTAGTGGGTGTACATCAGTCCATTCAAAAGCTATCTAACAGTCCTTAACATATCCTTTTGGATTTATATGACTTTTAGGTATTTACACTGGTGATCCATGGTTGTTGACTTGTTCGTTAAAACAAATATATATTCCCAATTGCAGTTGGCTAAAGTTTCTGCATTAATTTCTGTTGAAGCCTGAGAAAGTACACATACATTTTTTTGATTTTGCACAAATCAATCTTAGGTATCTGGGATTTGCATATTAGAACTGTTTATGAGCTTGGTTTTAAAAAGCGCGAAGCGCACAAAAGCGAAGAGGTCTAAAACCGAGGCGCAAAGCGCAAAAGCGGTGGGCTTTTCGTACGCGAGGCGCAAGACGATTGTATAATTTTTTATATATGCTATAGGTTTTTAGCATCATTTACCCAAAATATAGATACAAATAAGGTTTATATATGATTTAACTTAAATGTACAACCTTTTTAGCTACATGTATAACAAATTTAAGCACAAAAACACCCCGTGTACAAAAAGCGCGCACCTTAGGGGCTTTTTTGGCCAAAAAATCACGCTTTTATTGCGCTTTTCGTACAATGCTCGCCCAGGGTTACATAAGGCGCAGAGGCTGGCGCCTAGATGCGCTTTGCGCCGAGGCGCGCTTTTTAAAACACAGTAATCACGAGTAATGCTTATGTCTATCAACAGAAACAAATAATTGGCTATTAAAAGCAACTTATTTCACACTAAAATAAGTCAATAAGTATAACCACTTTTTTCATCCGCACTCAGAAGTGCTTATCAGCTTTTGAAAAACACAATAAGCTGGTAAAGTTTTTAAGTAAGCAATCTCAAACACCCTGTTGTCAAATTTAGACCTTTACATTAAGCACATTAAGATTATGACATTATCAAGTCCATAGTTTATTTCTTGGAATCCTACTGTCTGAGAGTACATACATGCTCGTTGGATGTGTTTTCTTGAGCCAGTTTAATCCATTGATCATATAAGCATATAACCATTGTGTGTAGAGGTGGCAAAACAGATCGATCGGGCTCGTTAGGTAAACAGGTAAGACTAGAGTGACCCGAACAAGTAGTTTACGTGTGTGGTTCATAATGGGGACTCATCAGCATTCGTATGTCCGTTTTGGGTACCTTTGTAGTACTAATGTATCAAATATGATTATAAAATCTACATTATTAAAATAACAAGATTATTATAGTTCATTTGTTTGACCCAACTATCAACAAAATACGACTAAATAAACCTGAATTGATCCACTTCAAGTCTTCAATAAATTTAAACTCACCCTTTTCTCATAGCTTCAAAACATGAGTTATCTTTTTTGTATAGAATTCTTTGCAAGAGACATTATTTCATCCTTTTTAGGTGGAGCATTCGGAGGGAATAGAGGAGCACGGCCAGTACCACCAGAGAAAGGAGTGTTTCCATTGGACCATTTGCACTTATGTGATCTGGTATCCTCATACTGATTTCCATTTCCTTTGGTGAATTTAGTAGAGATGAAAATGTAAATCCGGTTCTTTATGAACCGAACAACCGGTCGATTCTGGTTATGTTTAATTCCTAACGGGTCAGTTGGGTAAATCATGAGATACTCTCTCTGTCCAATGTCCACAAAAATACACATAAAAGTATATTTATTTCAGATTTTATGTGCGAACGACAGTTTTACCTTAAATGAATTTATGATACCAATTCTGATGGGAAGCTTGCAGGGTTTAGAAAGTAAGGGCAATTAAGGTATAATATGACAGTTAGTAAATTTTAATTGTCCATTTTCGGAAATATAAATTATTTTCGATAGTTTAAACAAAAAGATGAACAATATGGGACAGAGGAGTAACTAAAGTGGAAACAAGTCCAATGGGTCACAAAAAGCCCAAAATGTATTTTAAAGCATAAAACCTACTAAACTGATATGTTCAAATTATAAGAGCTATATTTTTTTTCAACTAATTTCAACATTGAAATCATTAATAAAAAGTATGTAAAAAATTGGACAAAACGGCTCTGGCATAACCTGGCCGCACCCATTTCGACCCATACACAAGGTTGCATATTTCGACCCAAACTTTTCTTCATTAGTTACCCAACATGATCGATATGGCACCTCTAGAAGTTTGTATCCCTCAAGTAGTTTATATGATTAATCTATCAGAGTTTTGATTTACTCTTTTGTGTTAATTTGCCATGTTTAGGAGAAAAAAGAATATATAGGCTGTCTCAAAACTTCAGGGCATAAATCCGAGATATGCAGACGTTTTTCAAAGAAATACTTGGAATGTCGTATGGCGAAGTTAGTGATTTTTCCCCTTACAACTTTCTATTTTGCAGTCATCAGTATCATCATATATATTACTGACTTAAACTTTCATTTCAAGGCTACCCAGTGTAAATATTTTGAGATAACTGAACCAACTTTTAGGCTAATCAAAGCACCTTTTTAGTACTTTTGGTTTAGAACTGGTAAATGTTAGGTTTTTCGGTTCGTTTACGGTTCACGATTTGATTAACCATTAAATGAAATACCAAGTTATTCTAATTTTATAATTAGTATTTTCGTAAAGCCTTCCTATACTAACCCATTAATACCAAGTCTCTAAAATATTTTAATAAGCATAGAACAATCTCCAACCTTAGTATTTGTACTTTGTAATATCTTTTGAACCTTTTCAATATGGGGCATTCAGGAAAATTAATTAGTAAAATTTGCTAGGTTTATGATGCATTGTATGGACAGAGCTAGATGGGACCGTTGACCCTTCAGATCACAAAGTTTTCTACTGACAGGGTTATCTAGCGTCATTTGTAGTTTGACACCCAAACTGTGATTAGTAAACTTGGTTTTAGAAAGCGAAAAGCGCACAAAAGCGACAATGTCTAAAACTAAGGCGCGAAGTGCCAAACGCAAAAGCGCACTGCTTTTCGTACCTGAGGCTCAAATAATTATATAACTTTTTTATATATTTCCTATAGGTTTCTAGCATCATTTACCCAATATTTTAAGACAAGTAAGCTTTATATATGTTTTAGTATGGAATTGCATACATGTACAACATGAAAATCATGTTGTACAACAAGCTAATGCCTAATGCACAATAGTCAATTTTTTTGCCAAGAAATCGCGCCACTTGTGGGCTTTTTTTTTTGGTTGAAAAAAGCTCACCTTAGGCGACCAAAAGCCCAAGGGCTTGAGCCTTGTTGAGCTTTGAGCCTAGGCGCGCCTAAGGCACGCGTTTTTAAACCAAGCTAGTAAAACTGTTGACAGGAATGTGAAATTTCTATTATGATCCTCTGACTAAAAAGTTTTGGTTCTGTCACTGTATAATTGTTGGTTAAGTAGATAATCGAACCAACGAAACTGATTAAGAAAAAACTGATCCAACCTATGTCTATGAAGTAGACGCCTGCAATTCTTATACGATGTTCAGAGTCGAACTTACAGTAAAATCTTTGTTTGATTAGGAATTTGATGGCAAAGCAAGATATGCAGGAACTTGGTTTTTGGAAGGAAAACAACTCTGAAGCATCAAAAGAAGTCTCAAAAGAGGAAAATATGAATGGAAGAATAAAAGGATAGAACTTTATAAACTAAGATTAGTCTACACTTTTAATTTTTAGCTTATGATTTACGAGTTATTTCCATTTCCGGCGACAGTGATTTGAGGAATGACTCGGGTTCAATCTCAAAGTCAAACGAGAAGAAAAAAAATGTGCAGACTCAGAGAGCTTGATTTACAAGACTTCATAATATTACAATTCTTTTGTGCATCTTGTAAGTTTTTCAACGAGAAGAAACATTGTCAAGCCACATGTTTCACATGCTATTCCTATACTTCGTGTTATCAATCCTTGTGATAGGGGTGTAAACGAGCCGAGCCTAATACTTTGAGCTCGAGCTCGATTCAAATGTAAAAGCCAAGAGCTAAATAATTTTAGAACAATTTTAAAGGAGCTAAAAGCTTGGTTCGAGCTTGCTTCAATAGATTAAACAAGCCAAAGCTCGGCTTGGTAATGTTAAGTAGTAGGTATACTATAAATAAAATAATAATAATAATATAAATTTTGTTTGGGCTCGTGAAACGGTCCTTGTATGAAAAGTTTGAGTTTTGGCTCATTAATGCTTGGCTTGTTCGAGCTTTTTATCAATCCGATTTTGAATAGCTCTCGAGCCATATTTGTGATTTGTGTTTCATGTTATTTAATGTGTATATCTAAAAATAACTTTTAATTATTAAAAGATTATATCAATGATAAAATTAAACACTGAGCTGTAATCGTTTAGCTGTTAAAGTTGAAACTTGTTTTTAAATAATTATTATTGATAGAGAAGCAACAAGCTGGAATAGCTCAGTTGGTTAGAGCGTGTGGCTGTTAACCACAAGGTCGGAGGTTCAAGCCCTCCTTCTAGCGTTTTCATTTTTGATTTTTACTAATATAAATTTTGCCTAAAAATAAGTAATTAAGTAGTCAATTCTATTCTATTCTATATAACAACATTTAACAGTTGTAATTATTAATTGGTCTAAATGTCTTCAATTTATTACAATTTATTAGTGATAACAATAGCATTGTTTTTTTTTCTTTAATTAAGCTCGCGTATTGTTGTCTTTGGTTAACTTTGCGTATTGTTTTTATTTTATTTTATTTTTTTACTTAGATTTTTTTCTTTAGTTAAGTTTGCTTATTGTCTATTTTTTATAAGTTTGCGTATTGCTTTTAATGGAGGTGTTATACGACGCCTAAAGGGTATGTTTGGCAAAATTAGCTGGAGGCTGGTAGCTGGAAGCTGCAAGCTGCTAGCTGCAAGCTGGTAGCTGAAAGCTGTTAGCTGAAAGTTTTTTAAATATATTTTAGTGTTTGGTAGAGTAGCTGGAGCTTTTAATAAAATGACCAAAATAGTCATAATTAAAAGCTTGTAAAGAAGGTTTTTATTTTATTTTTAAAATAGAATGGGTATTTGTGTCATTTAGTAATTAAAAGCTTGTAGCTAGTAGAGCTTTTTCTGAAAAGCTACTACTAGTAGCTTTTCACTGTAGAGCTTTTTCTCTAACCAAAAAACTTCCAGCCCCTTCAACCAAACAAGGCTTTTTATTAAGTAGGAGGTTTTTCTTAAAAGCTTGAAGCTTGAAGCTCCTAAAAGCTCTTAAAAGCTCCTTGTCAAACATACCCAAAGTCTAAAAATTTTATTTGTTACAAACGCTTCAAGTTTATACCTCATACCCCCAGAGGTGTTTTTGGCGAAGTAGTGGAATTTACGATTTTGGTAGTTATAAACAAAAAAACTAACAGTATTAATATTTTCTCCCTTCTTTAAATGATTTACACTAAAACCGCCAAACTTTAATAAAATTATTATTTTAAGTTTTTAACAAATTTTATGTTACATGATTCTTTATGGGTTTCTTTTCTTATATTACTTTTTTCTATGCTTCGACGTGAGTTTCCGTAATGTTTTTTTTATTGATTGGTTGTTTTAACCGTATTTTAAACTGTCCAACGCTCATCTCTAAAAACATCATTGCGACGTGTTTTTTTTGTTGTAATTCACGGCCGTCGTGTTTATATGCGTGTACGTTTTGGTATAAATTTTGTTCGAATAACTTGTATTTTGTATAAATTAATCTTTCCATGACTTTCGAACAAACAGACCTGATGTAATGCTTATGTTTATTTACTTCTTAAACCCGTCACAAAACGCAGGTGGTAACCCACTAAATAAGCGTATATTATTATTGGGTTAGGATCAAATACACGGTGAAAGAAAAATAAGAAGTTGTAGGAATTGTATCAAACAGACTCCTATTGAACTTATTCAAGCGGCAATAGAACCTTCCCATCGAACCCTACGATCTTAGGTTTTAGGTTTTTGCTATTTTGGATTTTTAGCTTGTAGTTTTTAGAATTCACGTTATATCATTGTGTCTTTTATGTAACATTGTGTCTTTTTTTTCATCATTGTTTCATTTTTGCGATTCATTGTGTCTTTTTTTTTCATCGTTGTGTTATATTTTTCGACATTGTATTATATTTTGTGACTCATTGTGTTATATTTTAAACCAAAATTTCATTAACACCGGAAAGTCCTTAAATCAAGGACTTCCGCAAAAAAACCTTACAAACTGTACAAAGGGTAATTTACCCAATCATTCCAAACAATCGTTTTAAATCTAGATCTATGTTTCAACCAAATAAATGACAAAGCCTTTACTCGCGCGACTACTTCAATGACTCTAGGTGTACCGCCTTTAAACACCTTATTATTTCTCTCAATCCACACCGACCAACAAGTTATCATCAAAATACCCCTAATTATCTTCCTTTCATCTTTAGATTTGAGCGAAACATATTGCATCCTAAGAAGCTCCTCAACTGAAGAAGTATGCCAACCACTTATCCTACACCAACTCCATATTTTGCTCCAAACCCCAAAAACAAAAACCACACTGGGCCATAAGGTGATCTGCCGACTCTTCATCTGTTTCGCAAAGGGAACACTTAGAATCCGGATGTTTATGTTTCGTCTAATCAACGCTGTCCGGGTCGCAATCCTAACTTTCTCCAACCTCCAAATAAATACATTCACCCAATGTTCCCACCCAATGATACGGTTTTGCAGAGTATCAATTGATCCCCGTAACCAAGCTTTAACAGCAACAACTATCTTTCTCATTTTTGTTACGCTGTGTAGGTCTGTAGGATAACTTAATCATATTTTTTTTAAAGATATATTTTTTTTGAACGGCCAACGAATCAATTTCCGAGCACTCTCGGGCACCCTTTTGGCGAATCAGGTACTCGAGAGTACCCAAGCCACCATTTTCCGGGAAAACCCGACCACTCACCGCCCGAAGGTACGACAGTGAAATAATTGGTAAAACCGGTCGGGATCAGGACTCGAACCCAAGCCAATTGCCGGGTCATCCCTCATTTCCCTTCCACCAATGTCCTCCAAATGTAACTAGGAGGAATTGAACCCACGCATTCCATAGAAAACTTTAGGCCTTGAACCAAATGGGGTATAAGTGTTTGGAAAAACCGTAAAGGTTAACTTTTGGGAAAATGACCAATATAGCCCGTTGACCGGGCATTTTGCACAAATAGCCCCCTCCACCGTCTTTGGATAGACGGGACACGGCTCCCAACCCGCCTGAACCGTCTTTGGATAGACGGGACACGTTGTGACCCCCCCAACCGCCACGTGGCGTCTCTGATCCCGAGGCGGTACCGTCTCTCTCCGGACGGGTCAGAGATCTCTCCCAGACGGTTCACGTTTACCAAGACGGCTGAGCCTTCGGTTCAACCGTCTCCAAAGACGGTTCACGTCTATCAATGCCGGCTGTCCCTTCGGGTCAACCGTCTCAAACAGACGGGTCACCTTTCCCAATACGTCTTAACGAAATTTTTGAACCGTCTGAACCGTCTGAACCGTCTCACGAGTGTATATAAATACCCTAATTAACTTAACGAAATTTGCACCCACCGCTCTCCTCTAACCTTTCATCTTCCATGCACCACCCAACCGTCTCCTCTAAGCTTTCATCTTCCATGCACCCACCCGTCTCCTCTAAGCTTTCATCTTCCAATCCAATGACGTTTTTTTACTTTCCCAGCCGAAGCCCCAGCCGAAGCCTACCGGCTTCGGAAAATATGTCCCGGTTACTTGGATTGTTGTTTCATCTGCGTACGGCTACTTGGATTGTTGTTCCATCTGCGCGTGGTTTGCAACCCGTCTGCGCGTGGTTTGCAACCGGTGTAATGGATCGATGATGTGGTGGTCTACATTTTAGGCAAGTTCGCTCGGTTTCCGAATTTATGTCTCGATGTTCGACGTGTGCTCACTGAGAACTATTGTTACATAAAACGAGGAAATGTTTCGGACTTGTCTGTGTAGAGCACATACACCATTCGAAACAACGTCTATGTAGACCACTGCTACTACCGCCGCTGTGGAGGACAAAACATCTAACACTAAGATGTAGTCCTCAATAGTTGGTTAGACATTACTATTACTTCAAACAAAGTTCCTAGTTCTGGAAGTAAATTTGGGAAGTTTGTTGTAATAGTGTAGTTTTTTACTTGTTGCTTCTTAATTTTCTCTTGTTGCTTTTTTATCCTCGGGAAGTAAATTTGGAAAGTTTGTTGTAATAGTGTAGTTTTTTAATTGTTATTGTAATAATATTTATTGTTTACTTGTGATTGTAATAGTATAGTACGTTTAAATATAAAAACAAAACGACAAATTAAAAATATAACCAACTGTTTAAATATAAAAACAAAACGACAAATTAAAAATATAACCAACTATTGCATTAAAAATAAAACCATTACAAATAAATAATTAAAAATTACATAAGACGATGTTTAATCATTTGCCACACGGACACATGTTTAAACTCTTTACCCTCCCTATTTTTGTACTGCCTTAGACTGTGTCTAATGGCCACGTCTTCAGGAAAGTTTGCGGGTACGTCGTAAAGGGTCCGGTTATGGTGGCTGTTGAATATTTGACACTTTGTCGTCAAATCATTCAACTTGCGGCTAAGCGACTCGGTGGTACGTTGTGAGCCCCCAACGAGCCGGTTGTACTCATTCAGGATCCGGAACCACTTGTTGTTGAGGTGTGTACTCTCCTCAACATGCAGCCATGCCGCAATCAACGCGATCTCTTGTTCTTCCGTCCATCTTTGGGGTGCCATTGGTTTGGGACGGTGGTTTGGACGGTGTTAGACGGTGGTTTGGACGGTGTTGGAAGGTGGTTTGGACGGTGTTGGACGGTGTTGGACGGTGGTCGTCGGGTAGTAGATGGTGTTTGGACGGAGTTGTACGGTGGTTGATATGTTCAGACGGTTTGGATGACGGGAAATGGACGGGAGACGGGTATTTATAGGGCTGAGCCGGACAACCGAAGCGTCGCCGCTCATCGGGAACCACCGCGTCGGTAAATGTGTACCGTCTCTCAAGACGGTTGAACCGAAGGGTCAGCCGTCTTGGGAAAGCTGACCCGTCTGTTTGAGACGGTTGACCCGAGGTGTCAGCCGGCATTGATAGACGTGAACCGTCTTTGGAGACGGTTGAACCAAGGGTTAGCCGTCTTGGGAAACGTGAACCGTCTGGGAGAGGGTTCTGACCCGTCTGGAGAGAGACGGTACATCTCGGGATCAGAGACGCCACGTGGCGGTTGGGGGGGGGGGTCACAACGTGTCCCGTCTATCCAAAGACGGTTCAGGCGGGTTGGGAGCCGTGTCCCGTCTCTCCAAAGACGGTGGAGGGGGCTATTTGTGCAAAATGCCCGGTCAACGGGCTATATTGGTCATTTTCCCTTAACTTTTTTTAAAGATACTGATTCAACAAATTCTAGTAGTTATTTATATTTTGTAGGAAAGTGTAAAAGCGAAGATATTGAGATTTGTGAGATTTCAGATTAGGCTGAGGGGTGTGGCATCGGTAGAGGGGATCGGTGGGTGAGGTGGAGCTGTTTGCCGACGGGGAACACCGCCCCCCCTCCCGAAGGTTAATCGGCACAATCGGTGGTATTACACCGATCTCACCGATGATCCATCTGTGATTTCTATTTTGTCTTTTTCTATACTAAATATTATATATATATATAACTTTTGTCTTTTTCCACTTTAAAAACTAATTAAAAAAAAGAAAGGGGAAGGGGGAAGGAGGGGGAACCATTTCCCTTGTTTGGGGGAGGGGAAGGAGGAAATGACGTGGCGCTGATGTGGACAAAGAGGAAGGAAGGGGGAGGGTGACCACACCCAATAGCCTTATAAAAACTTCACCACTGAAACAGACAACCAGTCTTCAACACACTTCAACACCTCACTACACCTCTCTCTCTCTCTCTCTCTCTCTCTCTCTCTCTGTAAGATAACAGATAAAGCTAAAAGATGTTAGCGAGAGTACTATCAATGCGTAGAGGAGCACACACATCAGACGAAGGCGACGACGAACACGAACAAGACGAATCCAAAACCAAAAAACACCTCTCAATCACCACACGAATCAGCAACTACTTCACTCGAACAGGTTACATCTGTCCTATCACCATCCTCACCATAATAATAATCTTCATAATAACCTCTTTTTTCATTCAATCTCGTGATTTGCTCTGCGTTTCTTCCATCTCTTCCTTCGATCGCCTCTCTCGTAGTCGCTTCTTCGGTTTGGATGGACTCGATTCGGATTTCGGTGCCCTAGGTGTCCCCTGGTGTAAGATCTCCTCACTCTGAGTTTTATTTTATTAGATCTGTATGTTTTTATGTTTATTGATGCAAATGTTATTAGGAATTTAGGATTATCCGATTATGATATAGTTAGAGTAGGTATTGGTTGATTTGTTAAGATTATTATATGATTAATTTATTAGAAATGTAATTATGTAGAATGTGATTGATATGGAGGCCTAACATTAGTTTGAAACGTAAATGATTAATGATTGTTGATAGAAATGTAGTATCTGTCTGAAATGAAGTGATTGAACTAGGTTAGAAATTCATCATGGCGAGGAAGTTTTGAGCCGGTGTGGTGGTTGATTTGTGAGCGTATTAGGAGCACGGAAAGGAAGGTTTAGGATTGATTTTAGAGCATCTCCATTCTCCACCGTACCTTAGGGGATGGAGTCCGGAATTCGGATTTCAACCGCCGGACAAAGGGTCAACGGCACACGTTGTTGGAGGATGTGAAGTGGAGTCCGGTCCATTTCACTGGACTCAATCCGGATGCAAGGGTGGGGACCAAACATACACGCTGTTTCTTAAGATTTTTTTATATAAAAGTGAGGTGTGAGGTGGAGGTTTGGATTAGTTTAGCATTGGAGGAAAAATGTAACTTTTTAAGGTCGATGTTTGGAATGATGTAGTGTGCTTTGGTTCCGAGTTTGGATTCAAAACCTCTCCTAGTATTGGAGATGCTCTTAGACCACTGATGGTGTTTCATCATCAATTGAACTTGAATTTTATTTAAAGGTTATATCGCTAGTTCGTAATTCATATGGGAGTTATTATGAAAGCAATTCTAATGTGTACTCTTCTACATATTAACACCGTATAGGTAAACATAGATAATAATCATATCCTTAAAAATTGGTATCTGCCCCCTCCCCTCTTCCAAAGTGGAAACAGTTGTAATCTGTTAATTCTATTTATATATTATGTCGTTTTGTGTATATTTTGGTTTTGGTGCTTCCTGTTTATTTTTTAGCTCTATTCTTGATCATTCTGTAGTAAACACTAGTCAGTGGTTATATTAATTATACTTTAGTTGATTGTTTTAGAGCATTGTTTTGAAGACCAGCTTTGACTGTAATCTGATTGTGTTTTCACTATCTACATGCTTTTAATTTTATATCCTTTTTAAAAGGCAGATCGAAACACGGAAAAACCGTCGAGTGGACAACTAAAGATTTACTCAAAGGTCTAGAGGAATTTGTACCAATCTATGAAACCCGACCCATTAAGAATAATATGTATGGGATGGGTTTTGATCACAGTTTTGGGCTCTGGTTTATCACTCGGTGGCTGAAACCAGACCTGATGATTGAAAGTGGGGCTTTCAAGGGGCATTCCACATGGGTATTGAGACAAGCAATGCCAAACACCCGAATTATCTCAATTACACCACGTCATCCTGAGAAGTATCTTAAAAAAGGAGCAGCATATGTTGATGACAACTGCACGTATTTTGCTGGAAAAGATTTTATTGATTTTGGGAGTATTGATTGGGCGTCTGTGATGAAGAAACATGGTATTACTGACTTGAGTCGAGTTCTTATATTTTTCGATGATCATCAGAGCGAATTAAAAAGGTAACTATGACATCATCAACTAGTAAACCAAGAGATGGAATATGGATGAGTGGGGTGGGAGGCTCGGGATAAAGAGTCAAAATTGGTAATTAATTGTTACTGGTTGGATTGGGTTGACCTGCAAAACCTATTATCCAACAATTTGAAACTTCTTTACAAGTCATAACTTTTTGGTAATTAAACTTAAGGATGTCCCCATTTGTAATGAGCTAATTTAATAGTTTTGAAACCTCTTATTTTGTTTTGCTTCACATTAGATGTGGCAAATTCGAACAGTCTACTTATGAATACGTCGATTTGGGTTGTGTTCTGTCTAGAATGGACAAAACCGGAAATTTTGACCCATTTACCTAATGGGTCAAAAGTCGTCCAAAGTTTATTTTAATGCATTCCGCACCTTCTAAATTCTTTTGTTCAAAAGGTTATATTATTATTATTATTATTATTGAAATATTATAGTTTTGTATCAATATCTGACATGCTAGTTATGAAAATATGTACATTTTTTTTGTTGGACAAAAGGTCGACCCAACCTGTTTTAGTCTGCCACCACACCCACCCATCAACCGAACTCAGGTGTTAATGTGTGATGTTTGTTTTGATGCATATTATTCTTACAGATTAAAGCAGGCGATAAAAGCTGGCTTTTCAAATCTTGTTTTTGAGGACAACTATGATACAGGAACCGGAGATCATTATTCCTTGAGGCAAATATGTGATCAGTTTTACATACAAGGTTAGTTCACTCTACTTTCTCAGTTTTTACATTCTTCATTAACTCATTAAGTGGTACTCCTGAGTCCCGATTTCCCATTTTTCAATCGATTTGACATTTATGAGTTTGCATAATCATTGATTCATTGTTATCTAGAGATGACAAAATGGATGGGTTGGTTAACAGGTTCAATTGGGTTTAGGATCAAACTGGGCATGTTTTATAACTAGTCAAAGGGGTCTGGTTAGATCAGGGGCGTTTGGGCCCAATAATTTTTCAATATTTTTGAGTTTTGGTTTCATAATAGCCAATATATTATATGCAGTTTTAAATGCTCAATTTTTAATTTCTAAAAGTTTTAAATTGCATGTCGTAAGTATTTTACCTACACTGGTAATGTTATTTAGCATTTTAGCCAACCAAACCAAACCGTTATCTTGATCTAATTTTCTTTGTCCGGTAATGAAAATCATTTCATCGAAAAAAACTTGTATTTTAGTTGTAGAATAATTACGTAATTACTATAGTGTAAAAAAAAAAAAAAATACAAACATAAAACTGGCCCATCTTCATTTACACTCATTTTGATGTTGTCTACTGGTAGGAAAATTGGAGGGTTGGGTCGATTAAAAGGGTCTCTTTTGAAAATGCGTCAAATGGATTGTTTGATTAACGGCTTACAGAACCTCCTAGATCTTTTATTCCAAAATGTCTGATTATAATATTAATAATCGTATAGTTCAGTCATATTTTTTTCTTCTGATTATTTAGGAAATCCAAAGAAAAAAGACAAGAATAAGTTTTAGCATGTTGACACGTCACACGACCTATCTGAAAGTCTTGCACCTTTTTTTAGTTTTACCCTAGTTCACTATATTGCTCAACCAAACAAACCTGAAAGACTAACGAAATCCCCAAATTGCCCTACTAATATCATCTTTTTTTTCCAGGAGGCGGGCATAGCTGCTTTGAAGACAGCGATGAAGCAAGGGTAAGATCAGTAAGAAAAAAATTCTGGGAAAAAGCAGTAGACACTCAAGAACTATGTGGGCCCGGTGAATCGTGGTGGGGAGTTAGAGGTTACATGCGCGATGATTTTAATCACACGAACAAACCAATATCATACACACAACATTTCCAAAACAGCCGGTATGTAGAATCAATACTTGATGTTTATTGGGAACTGCCACCTGTCGCTGGCCCGTCACTTACTCATCAAACGAGATACGACCCAGCCCGCGCACCTAGCCCGATTGTGGAAGATGGAAGGTTTCGCTTGTTTCAAAGGCTTGGTTTATCTAGACTTGAGCCTTCTGTGTTTAATGGGTATACTCAAATGGTATATGTTCAGATATCTGAAAAAGAGTCATAGTTATGTGGATTTTTAAGTCGGTTTCTCCGATACGTTTCTTAGGCCAGTATCTTGACGATAATACCCGTGTCGTGTTGATATTAGACGCTTGTTTGTTTTACGCAGTTTTTTTTTTCCGATTAGTTCTTTATATTCTTAGGATGACTTTAAATTCATTTTGGAGATCTTTCTTTGTAGCCAATATGATCTGTTGTTTTAGAGTTGCAGAATTAGACCCAAAGTATTTATAAACGGAATGTTTTGGATTATTTCCTCAAGTTGGGAACACTATAAGACTTGACTAGTAAAATGGGTTGAATGAATTTAAGATCATCTAAATTGTATATAAATGATGAGAGGTGTGTATTAGCTAGTTTTGTTTTGTTTTTGTTCTGCGTTCTATTTCTAAACTTGAGCTTGGATGCGGATTTGCTTCTATATTATTAACTAGGTTAGAAACCCATGTATCACAAGTGTTGAATCAAGTAAATATTACTTATTTAATATTTAGGTATAGAAGATTAGAAAAAAATATAAAAAAAAAACCCGAAAGTGGTTAAGGTTAAACAAAATAAATAAAAAAAAATAATAATAATAAAATAAAAATTATTGGACTCACATAATTGTTACATGTAGTACAACTAGTTATTTATTTATTATGTATAAATTATGATTTTAATTATTATTATAAAAATAATTTTTTACATAACAAGTTATATATTGTTTAGTTATTTTTATAGTGCTACATTTATACTATGAGTTTTTATAAGCATGAGGGCCTAGAAAAGATTGTGATGTAAAAGTCTTTATTCGAGCTTTTAACGAACCTATAAAAATAATTCATGACTTCTTTACACTATATAAAGAAGTTGAATGGAGTAAATTAATCGAGTCCCCTTTTATAATAGATTCCATGAACCACAACAAAACGTCGATATGTCCGAGTGGTTAAGGAGACAGACTCGAAATCTGTTGGGCTTTGCCTGCGCAGGTTCGAATCCTGCTGTCGACGACTTTTTTTTGTTTCGTACTGCATGTTATAAATTTAACCGTTTTATTTTCTTATTTTTCATTTTATTACCAAAGTTGAAACCACTACCACGTGCTCAAATGGATAAAAACATGCTACAAAACAAAACCTCAAACAAAAATCGATGATTCCCACTATTACCAAATCTAAGCTAACACCAATTGTTATTATTACTTTCGTCACGTTATAAAATACAACATTTACCGTTTGACATCCATGTCAACTATGCATTACACGAAACATGAACTACGAAAGATGGACTTGGTGTTTCGTCTACAATTCAAATGAAATGTAGCATCATAGGTTTATCTTTAAAACTGACACTATTGTCCATATGATTAATGAGCTAAACACGCGTTAAAGCATCACTTGTCTAGCGAACATCGACAGTTTTGAAGCAGTCGAGTATTGATTGTGTGATTTTACATACAATCGATCGTCGAGTGAATTTAGATGCTTTAAAGAAGTTGATTTTGATAGAAGAAAGAAAATTATATTTATGTGAGTGGTTCATATTTAGAGAGTGAAATGGAGGGTCCTTTAGCCGAAGAAGGTGAAATGGAGCAAGAAGAGTCTTTAGGAAGGCAAAAGGGTGGGATAAGAACCATGCCATTCATCTTAGGTAAATTCATTCATATATAGGGATAGCGGCACAGCTTGTTGTCTGCTTACCCACTATCTAAATGTAACTTGTTTTGATTATCATATTATCATATTATAAAAAAAAAAAAAAATACTATACCCTAAAACAATAGTTGTCTATTTTTTAACTTCAAATTTTGTTATTTCTAAATCCATAAGTCGCACTTTTTTAAACCGGTTTGCGAATAAGTAGAATATAGAATCAATTTTCTAAATAGAAAACTCTCATGACAAACTAAACACGTTTACATATTGCTCTAAATTAGTTTGTGATCGCATTCAGCACATAACCAATTGAATTGAACCCTCAACGAATGCCACTTTTTACCATACACCTTGATACAATTAGACTACGAGCCCTTTAGTTTCAAAGTGGGTGATGATTTCTTCAATGGGCACCATAAAAAAAAAGGTTCAATAACTTTCTTAGACATAAACCAATACAACATTTGACGTGGTTGTGTGATCTCATAAAATGGACTACTACAAGGACCAAATAAATATGTGTACGGTGTACCTATCCTTTTAATCGTGACACATGACGATTATGTAACCGCTTACCCACCCTCTTTCTAACATCTATCGTACCATTGATTTCCATGTACAAATGCATTTTGTAATTCTTGTTTAATATTGATTCTATGTTATAAACAAACCCATTAAGTTGGTTACTATTTATGAAACAGCAAATGAATCATTTGAGAAAGTGGCAAGTTATGGGATACATCCAAACATGATCCGATACTTGATGAATGATTACAACATGGGTTTCGCCGAGGGCACAAACATCCTTTTAAGATGGTCCGCGGCCACCAATTTTCTACCTGTATTCGGAGCTTTTCTCTCCGATTCTCTTCTTGGCCGGTTCCTCACCATTTTTATTGGTTCGGTCTTCAGTCTCATGGTATCATTCTTCTTCTTTCATTTTTTTTTGTTTTTCTTCATAAACAATGTTTTAAATAGCTGCGCTTGAGCTCGACTCGCTTCAATCCTCAATTCGAGCCATTTCAAGCTCAGTGTCCAAAACTCGACTAGGGTAGTTTTCAACTTGACTAGCTTGTTAATTATTAAATATTTAGTTTATTTATGATTATAATTTTATGTCTATAACGTAATATATATTATTTAGTTATTCTTTATTATAGTTATATATAAATATTTTGTTATGTAATGTTTGTTAATGGATTAAATAAAAGTTATCAAATTTATATAAATAATTCACTGCTTAGGTGTTTGTTTTTCTAAAAAATGTCTGCAAAGGCTTTTTTTGATGCAGACTTAGCCCAACCACTTCTAAGATCTTTTAAGGTCTGTAGAGGGTTAAACAACACCATCCACCACCATTGTCCACCAACACCCACCACCACAACCACCCACCGTCCACCACCACCACCACCGTCCACCTCCACCACTGTTCGTACACCACCACGAGTTTATTTTAGCAATCTACAGACGTTAAAAAACAAACAATGTTCTTCTTGCAGACTGGAGAGATTTGGTTCGCCTTTTCTTTTCTTCTGCAGATGTCTGCATATGTGATCCGCAGACAACAGACATTTTACCTCTGAAAAAACAAACAACACATTACTTAGACTCACAACCAGCTAAACTACGTATATGAAGCTTGAGCACATTTTATTAAACAAAGTTATTATTTAGCCTTTGGCTTAGTTGAGTTTGAATCGATTCGAGCTTTTAAAATGTTTGCAGGGGATGATCCTTCTATGGTTAACGTCAATGATCCGAGGTGCAAAACCTCCCCCATGTGATGCTCGGGTGCCTCATTTGTGTGAATCACCAACACCCATTCAATACACACTCCTTTTTTCGGCTTTTGCTTTAATATCCATTGGAGGAGCTGGTGTCCACCCGTGCTCCTTAGCTTTCGGGGCGGACCAAATAGACCGCAAGGACAATCCAAAGAGAGAGAGGGCGTTAGGGAGCTTCTTTGGGTGGTATTACGCGACTGCTGTTATGGCGATCATGATTGCATATACGGGCATTGTTTATATTCAAGATCATTATGGATGGAGAGTCGGGTTTGGGGTCCCCGTCGTTCTTATGTTTATGGCTACTATCTTTTTTGTGGCTGCTTATCCGCTTTATTACAAGATCAAGGTCGGAAAAAGCGTGTTTACTAGCTTTTGTCAAGTGATATTGGTGGCTTGGAAACATAGAAAGCTAAGTTTACCGGATTCAAGTGATGGCTCATGGTATAATGAAAATGATGCAAAGGTTACCACACCTACAAAGACGTTGAGGTAGTTTCGACTCATTTACTTATGGAATCATTTGCACTAGTAGACGACTTATTTTTTTGGAGAGCGCAATTAGTAGCCTCATCAGGAAAAAAGCAAAAGAGGTGAAGTCGTTGAACGGTTCAACGGCTTCTCCCTCTCGATATGCCTATACTTGGCATGTCTGATAAAGTGTTGAGGGAATGTTCATGAAGTCGCTGAATCAAAGTGAGGCATCAAAGAAGTCGTTAAATCAAAGTGAGGCTTCACAGAAGTCACTGACTCGGTTGGATGTTTGTAACACTTCTAACTTGTGAAAACTTGATTCTAACCCACAATGTCATAAGGGGTTCAGTGTAATAAATGATATGAGATATATAAGAAAAGCAGTGCCTTGAGAGTTTGTATGATATATAATAAATAGCTAACTTGTGAACACTTGATTCTAACCCACAACGTCATACAACTTAATGTGAAGCCTCACTTTTGATTCAACGACTTCAATGGAGAAGCCTCGGATTGATGAAGCGACTTCTATGATGTCACCATCTCGATCAGCGACTTCAAGAACATTCCCTCAACACTTTATCAGACATGGCATGTATAGGCATTCGAGAGGTTGAAGCCGCTAAACCAGACAACGACTTCACCCGTTTTGCTTTTTCCCTGATAAGGCTACTAATTGCGCTCTCCAAAAGTAAGTCGCCTACTAGTGCAAATGATTATTTACTTATGAGCTTGCTATTTTGTGGGTTGTGTTTTATCTGAAATTATCAATAAATTTTGCTACCTCTAGCAACCACTACATCGATCAGCAGGATGCTAATTAACTACTTTTATGGCATCCTTTAGGTTTTTGAACAAAGCTTGCATCCCTTCGAACCCCGAAGATATGAACGAACATGCTGCTAAAGATCCATGGAACATTTGCACAGTTAATCAAGTCGAAGAGCTAAAAACGCTTATTAAAGTAATCCCATTATGGTCTTCTAGCATAATGTTTTCTGTGGCCATGAACCAAACCACATTTCCAGTCCTTCAAGCTAAAACCATGGACCGACACATCACGTCGAAGTTTGAAGTCCCTCCTGCCTCATTTAACTTTTTCCTAATCATAACGGTCATGGTTTGGGTTATACTATATGACCGCGTTATCCTCCCATTGTTATCAAAAATGAAAGGGAAACCGGTATACATAAGTGCAAAGTTAAGAATTGGGGCGGGCCTATGTTTTTCAATAGTCGCGTTGGTGATTTCTGGACTCGTTGAACATGTAAGGAAAGATAAAGCGATTAAAGAGGGGTATTTGAATAATTCTCAAGCGGTTATAAACATGTCGGCTATGTGGCTCATACCACAAAATGTGCTAAACGGGTTGGCAGATGCATTGAACATAATTGGTCAAACCGAGTTTTATTACTCTGAGTTCCCTAAAAGTATGTCGAGTATTGCATCAGCTATTTACTTGCTCGGATTGGCTATCGCGAGCTTGTTGGCTAGTGTTTTACTAAGCAGCGTGGATGGTTTAACCAAAGGGGAGGCGGAAGAGGGTTGGATTTCTACTAATATTAATAAGGGTCAATATGATAAGTATTATTGGCTTCTTGCTATAATGAGTTTTATAAACTTCTTGTATCATGTTGTATGTAGTCGGGCTTACGGTCCGTGTGTCGATAAAACAGTTTTAACGGGTGACGAAGTTAATAATTCGGGTGAAAATGTAGCCTCAAGAAGCTAGGATTCAAAATTTGAGCATTTGTTTATTGCTAATTTTATGTTATGAAAGTTTATAGTTTTATACTACTACAAGGCTTTGATTGTCTGCAAGTATGATTAAACATTTTGATGAGAAAACCTTATAATTACCAAAATGATTGAGAAATGTTATGACTACTAAGGACACTACCGTCAAAACAGGTATTATGATGCGCGAAAACGCTTAAGTGAAAGGCCAAAAGAGTGCTCGTTTCATGTATACTTGTCGCCTTGATCCGCCTCACATCTTAGACGCGCTTTTTAGAACAAGATAAAAGTATATTGCTATTTGAGAGACATTTTGTATCATATCTTCAACTTTTATTTATTGTACATATAAAGTTGTATATACATTACATATGATAACAAACACAAATCTATTCAACTATATTAACTGTATAAATGTTTGATAGAATGATAGCCCCTTAATGGTTATTAAAAGGCTACTTAATGGTTTATAGACTCTTAATAGTTAAGAGGCAACCTTAATCATTCAGACTTAAGATTACCTCTTAACCATTAAGAGCCTATAAACCATTAACATGTAGCCTTTTAATGATCATTAAGTGACTATCAAACAACCCCTTAGAGCTTGCTTTGCATAGAATGTGGCGTTTTGATAGGAATGGAATGCATCCATTGTTTTCCAATAACAACTTTCTCTCCATTGCTTTTCTTTTTTATGTTGATTACTACTGATGCTAAATTGCCCTTTTCTCCAACCACTTTTGCCTCTATCTCAACCTCCTCCTATTCATATTTTGAAAAAAAAACCATTAGTAATCGCGTACGATACTTTGGGTTTAGTATAAGCGGTTTCCAAGTCAAACAGGTTTAGATAGAAGGATCGTGTTCACGTTTAAGTCTACTTGTTTTTTTTTTTTGAAACTGTCTTACATATTACGTCACAATTTAAATTGATTGGGTACTTTATGCCTAATCTAAAACAATTTAAAAAGAAATGATTATCAAGTTTTATAACTCAAACGTAATTGTTTTACATACATTTGTAGTTTTAGGTTATAAATTTGTAATCGAAGAGTTTTATGATATAGGCTATATGTTAAGATTTTAATAGAAGAAGTTTTTCTTAATAGATTTTTTATATATATTTTTATATAGGGTTGAAGGTTAAAAGATAGCAATACCCTCACATAACGTAATTCTTTTTATATGAATTTGTATTTTTGAGTTGTAAGTTTGTAATTAAACCGTTCAAATATGTAAAAGATAAACTAGAATTTCAGGTTAAACTAAGTCCAATCTGTGCCCTGTTTTAGTTTGTGTGTAACACAATATTCAGGCTTGTGTCGTGTTTGGTTATGTGTTCAGGTTTGGGTCGGCTAGTTTTACATAATTAGTATGTGATGTCATCTAATTTCATGACTTTGGGTTTAGTATGAACAATTTCCTTTCAGTCAAGTCTAACTAGGGGGTGTTTGGGATTGATTATTTAAAACAGATTATACGTTTTGGAAAAGCAGGGGTGGAGCTGCTTATAGATTATTGCGTTTTAGTAGCCAAAAAACCGATTATCTGCGTTTTCAAAACGCAATCCAAACACTAAAAACTGATTATCTGCATTTTCAAAACGCAATAATCTAAAAATCAGATTCAAAACGCAATCCCAAACACACTCCTAGAAGGGTTGTGTTTAAGTCAAACTAATGAGTTCATAGGTTGACTGTTCAAGTCTATGCTTTTTTTTTCCTTAAAGATAGTTTTATAGTTTTATGTCATACTTTAAATTGTCTGGATATTAAAGACAACAATTATTTCTAGCTTAAGTTTTTGACATAAAGAATATAAAAAGAATTGTTGTTAAAAAGAGCCAGTTCATGTCATGTTCTAGTTCATGTGTCTGATACGATTTTTGAATGCTTATCAAAGTTTCCTAATTTTACATTATTAGTAAGTGCAATATTGCAATGTGTTAAAAACCGGTTCAACCCGGCCGGTATTACCCGTTGAACTGGCTACCAAAGACATCATTGGTACGATAGAGCCCGGTCTTATTTAAGTACCGGTTTAGTTACTGAACCGTCGAAAAATATGGTATTACTGATGCATACCGATGTATCCACTTATCCCGTGTACAATTTTGAGTTTTAAACTCCCGATTATAAGCTAGTTAACCAAACAATAAAGCTGCTTTCCAATTTCCATCGTTCAACCTAAAATACATCGTTCAAATCTATACATTAAATCAAAGTTTTGTACCAATCTTCAACCAGCTATCGACGTTCCTGAATCGGCTTCTCAAAGATAGTTACTTATCTTACGTAATGTTATTATATTATGATTATTGATAACTAAAACTTCTTAACTTATATTGTAGGATACGAAAATAGTTATTTTCTTGTTGATAAGGATGGCCGTGGTAGTGCATGGTAGTGAATTTCGTCTTGAAACTGATCGTGAACTTGATGCATTCAACACTCCACTGTCATAAACGTACTATAGACTTTTATTTAAAAATACTTTGTTGCAAATTTGATTTTTGATTATACAATTATGTAGTTCTTGATTATTTTTTAAGTTGAAGTTGTATTTTTATGGAAGTATAGGGTTGACTAGTCACCCCTTCAACCACCAACTACAACCCGATACAACCGGTTAAACCATTTCTAAGCACGAGTCTGTACGATATAAAAACCGTTTTTAAGACACTTGAGTATATGACGTCATCTAAAATACGAACCATGAGCAAAGTAAGGAGAGGGGAAATCGATAAGCAACATAAGTACCTTCACTTTAACTGTGGAATAAAATGACATGGTGTAATCAACCGTCGCCAAATGACCTCCGGTCATCGAGAACACTGCACCTGCGGCCAAACCGTCGATCAAAACCGCTATCGCACCCACGTTCCAATTTCCATCTCGATCCTGAACCGATCAAGTAGACAAAACAATCATCAACGATGAAATCTTACCGCTAATGAATGTAATCGTACTCGCAATTGATGAGCCAATAAGAGGTATGACTGGGTAAAAGGCTCTAAACCAGTAAAAATACGCCGATGTGGTGGTGGTTAGTTGTTGAGGAAGTGGTGGTGGGTTGAAGAGGTGGTGTAGAGCGGTTGGGTGATGGTTATGAACACAGATGAAGGGACAAAGAAGTAAAATTTTCGTTCACCATTATTTTGAAACTTAATGGGTAAGATGTTTGCTGCCTGATTCAGATGTGTTTTTTAAGTGAACCAAACACACTTAATGCCGTCTGATTAACTAGTACCCTTTTAACGGAATCATTAAGAGACTACCAAACAACCCTTAGTGTTGCTATTTAAAAAGCTACAACAACGCAACTTGTTTGACTTCTATTTAAATTTATTACTATAGATTGCTATAATTTTATATTGGCCTGTAAACGAACCGAACACGAACACATAATCGAACACATTTTTGTGTTCGTGTCCGTTCATTAGTCGTGTTCGTTTATGTTTGTTCATTTAAAACTTAAATGAACTATTCATGAACATAAACGAACACAAATGATCAATATAAATGAACACAAATAAACATAAATGAACAAAAACAAAAACAAGTTAGTAATGATTCATCACAATTCAACCAAGTCTAATACATCACAATGCAACCAAAACCAAATGACAGGGATGAGAAATACGGCAACGCTATTGAGGCTGAAGGCTGGAGAGTGGAGACGGGGCTGTGGAGGTGGTCGACCGGAAATAGAAGAAGGTAGGACTATGGAGTGTGGAGAAGAAGGGATGTGAGACTGTGAAGTGTGGATAACGTCTGATAAGTGATATGGTTAGAATGTTAGGTATAAGTTTTTGGAACATATGAATTAAGATACTTAACAAAAGGAAATAAATAATAAAAATAAAGTTAAGTTTAATTAAACGAACATAAACGAACATAACATAAATGAACAAACATAAACGAACGTTCATGAACATAAATGAACGAACAAAACGTGTGTTCATGTTCGTTCGTTTAATTAAACGAACAAAAAATTGTGTTCGTGTTCGTTCATTTATTTAAATAAACGAACATAAACGAACTTCCCGCCGAACAGTTCACGAACAGTTCATGAACGTTTGGTTCGTTTACAGGCCTAATTTTGTATGTCAACGATAATTATTTTTTCGAAAGGATATCAATGAAACTTATACTATATATCTAAAAAATATGTATATTGATGAATTAATTAACTAACTAACTTACCGATTGATGATCATGAACAACGAAGCTGCCTCTGACTAAACCTACATCTATGTGATCAATCTTCAATCCTTGAAGCGCTAGACCGTCCAATTCGAAATTCGAACTATTTTGGAACCATAACTTTGTTAGTTTTGTGTAATTTCCTTTTTTCATATCGGTTTTGGCGCGAAATTTAGCTTCATGGAAGCTTTGATCAATGTTTAATGGTTGTGTAGTCATGGTGGCGGTTGACCTAATGAACGTTGCGTATGTAGGGGACGATCATAATTATTCTTATAAATACTTGAAAGCCAGGATGACGTTAAAGAAAGCATAATGAAACTTTCTCCCAAATTTTGAAAATAGACATTACCACTTTTGGTACTTATGGTTTATCATTTGTTTCGATATTGGTTCAGTTTGTTATGATATTGATTTCAGCTATAGTATTAGAAAGAGAAAACTGATAATATAATAAACGACAAAAATAATAAAAAATAAGGGAAATTGGTTGGTTGTGATTTGTTTGTTATGGTATTGTCTAAATTGTATCGGTGTGTGTTTTATATTGGTCAAAAAAATATATATATAAAACTGGATACTGATATTGATGTTATTCGTTTGGAAATCGGAATTGTATCAATGTGGTGCTGGCAGTGATATAGGTTACGATACAAAATAAATAAATAAATAAATAAATTAAACTTTATTTTGAATACAACTTCGTTTTTAAAAGAGTTTATATTGGAACGTCAAGAAAAAAGATTAAAACACAGTCACATATTCAGTTTTGTATCGATTTGGTTTGTTACAATACTGGCAATGATCGCTATAATAACCGAAAAATAAAAAACGAAAAATAAAGTCGGTTTATGCCAAAAGAATATCAACACATGTTTTTCTTTGATCGCAAACAATAGAAACAAATACTAGTATTGGTTTCGTTAACACCGGTACTGATAACAATGTTAGGATAGATTCTCTTTAACGTGATTAGCGTTATTTACATAGAAATTTCGATTCGTCTTTGGTGGTTGTGGAGTCATGGTTAAGGAAGTTGCCTGTAGGGACGACCATAAAGACTTCAAAAGCAAGATGACTATATATAAAGACTTAATAAGACCATAAATAAAGACCTAAACACTCATGACAACTTCTAAGAATTTGCATAAAAGAATAATTCGATCGCTTTGGTTGATTGACTTTATTGGTAGTTTCTTATTCTTAATTGCACCGAAAGAAAGAATAATAACTAAGAGTCATTTCGTCCTTAAGGTTTGGGAATTGTTACAACATTCGTTCAAAATGCTTATTTTTTTCATCTGGACCCCTAAGGTTTGTGTTTTGCTATCAGCTCCATCTAATTCACTAACCCCGTAAAAAATTAACGTTAACTTAAGGTGGGCGGGGCGCTCCACTGAAATATTTTCAATTTCACTGATTTACACCAATCTTGTACTGTCACGTCGATTCACTGTAACACAGTTTTGGAGATAACACTACCCTGAACCACCAAACCTATAGAAAACAAAAACCCTCCACTCGCAACACATCCGTGATATAACACATGTGCTGGTAGTGTCACCGGGGACAGTGTTATTGTGCTAGTAGAGGGGTACAAGCATGGTTTGCTAGTGGCGTCCCGCCTCCTCTTAGTGGTAGTTTGGACATTTTACATAATAGTTTTCTTTTATTCCCTTTTTATCTATACTTAAAAACAATACAAGTATTTATAAAACCCACCCTACCCTCACTCCACTCTTCCTTTCTCTTTCTTGCCTTTTTCTCTCTTTAACGCTTCGTTCCCGAGTTTACTTGAGGAGGAAAAAGTAAGGAAAATAATTGAAGAAAAGAAAAGGAAAGGAAAAGAAATGATACATAGCCTTTCCTTCCATTTCCTTTCAAATCAGAAGAAAAACTAAACTAAAGGATTTGACCTAGTTTTCCTTCCATTACCTTTCTTTTCCTTCCTTAAATGAAACTCAAAAACACAATCAAATTTTTCTTTCCTTTTATTTCCTTTATTTTCCCTCGTTAAGTTAACTCGGGAACACAACGTTAATCTCTTCAAACAAATTGAATACTACTAATCAAATTCAAACCGAAAATCAAATAACATTATCATCAAAAGTACACAAGTTCATAAGAGGATTCACCTTACTCTGGCATTAAAGGAGATACCTGCATTTCTACAATAGCATCAACCTATATTCTGCCATTGTTGTTGAGAATGTGGTGTAGAAGATAACGGAATAGTGTGGGCGACAGTGGTGGGTTTAAGGTAGAGGTGTGGCGGTTTTGGGTTTAGAGATAAAAATATCCAAAACGCCCCTCATTTAGTGATACATTTTAACTAGGTCAGCCAATTTAACAAAAATAACAACACATTGAAAACCTCATAGGTCCATTTGCAAAAAAATATTTTTTTTGGATGGATATGGCAAAAATAACCAAACCTTAGGGAAAAACACGGTTCTTAATACATTATGTACTGACGATATTTATAAAAATGGACAAAACTGCCGGTCATAACAAAATTTTGGTTTTTAGTGTTAACAAAATTCAAGTACGCTGCTATAATCAGTAAAATAGGTAATTTATGTTGCCATTCTAATCAGTAAAATAGGTAATTTATGTCGCCAGATGTTTGGAGATGGGAAGGGGCTATAGATGGCAATTACTCGGTGGCGGTTTTTCGCAAGTGGATAGTCGATTCGAGGAATGAGGCTAATGGCAAGATTATAGAGTGGTGTAAGTGGATTCCAGAAAAATGCAACATCCATATGTGGATAGTTTTAATGGATAGTATACCTACTAAAACGGCATTGATTAGACGAAATGTTAACATCGACTCCACGGTGTGTGTTCTTTGTGAGAGTGGGGAAGAAACAGTCGATCATGTATTCACTGGATGTGCTTTCTCAATGGGAGTATGGGAAGGTGTTCTTAGATGGTGTGGAATTCCAAATTTCATTACATTTAGTGTGGAGGACTTGGCGGATAAGCACAAGGTTAATGGGTTATCGGCTAGGAGAAAAGAGATTATTAAAGGAGTGGTAATGACTTGTTGCTGGAAGATATGTCAAGCTCGCAACAAATTCGTCTTTGATCAAAAGAGACCCAAAGTCGCAGAGGTGATTTCAGATGTAAAGGCGATTAGTTTTTTATGGTTTAAAAATAGAAAAAATGGTAGAATGGATTGGTGTAATCTAGCGATGTTGTAACTTTGAGGCCTCCCTTCTCCACCTTGGAGGATAGGAGGTGCTCGTTTCTTTAGCAATGAAGTTTAACTTTCAAAAAAAAAAAAAAAAAAAAGCCTATTTTTAATGCTTCAAAATTTTATTCAGAAAATTAAGTTGTTTTTTAAACTTAAATTAATACAGTTGAATCATGAGGCGACACATATGACAAACACATGGTGTCTAAAAAAGAAAAATACATACTTGACATGTTAACAAACCTGTATTAAGAAAATTCCATTTCTGACCCATTGTCAACCCACCTGTTTTGCCACCACTAACAAACCATGTCTAAATAACATAATAGACTCAACATCATTAGCTAATGTGTTATATATGGTTACCTGTAGGACTCAACAACAGCTTGTTTCTACCACAGATCCTGTCAAAAAAATCGAAGAAAACAACGCAAATGCGCATACCATCATCATAGGATTCGTTTTCACTTACGTTCACGATCTTCAGTAATGTATTAATCAAACAAGGAAATTTGTAAGAACTTTTAAGCGTTGCGCCTATTGACAAAAACATATTTTAAACCACAAGACCAAAACATAATAATCCAAACCACAATACAAAAGTTAAAACTGTTAAATACTATGAAATTTTAGTCACAAACTTTTAATGTTATGAATTCATATACTTAAGTTCCCAGATTCAAATCAAATACCCTTCTCATAAACGCTTTAGCACTTTGTGCGCTGAATTCAGCAGGGTTCTTGTTTATCGTACACGTCAGGTCCTCAGGGTCCCATGGCTCAGCCAGGGCCATTTCCAGAGCCCGAACCCAAGCCTCACCAACTTCCACCGCAGGCTCACGCATCCAACGCACTGAACCGGGCGCCCATGGTTTAGCCACACAGAGCCTTGGTTCTCCAACTTCTAATGCCTTTTTCTTATTCTTTTCAACTCTAGAAGCCCTTTGTTGTCTTAGAAAGTCTCCAAGGGTAATGTTATCAAAATCGTCTTCAATATCAAAAGCAAAATCATTATGAACGTTATCGCCTTTTCCTGCACCAATATGTACACAAGATTCCACATTAGGGGATGCAAACAGGTCAATTTCAGGTCGTATTTTGTTTGCAAAAACATATAAAACAAATAAAAACTAAAGAGAAATAGCTGTCAACGAAAAGGTCAAATGGGTCAAAGGGGCCAACATTTGCCGTAAGTTGCTTTCATAATCGTATATAATATAGTAGCTACTTGTAATATAGGAATATCGATGAAACAGCATTAAAAGGTCGCCCCAACCTGGTTCGTTTTGCAATTCAGGTTGTATTTAGGTGGTAACAGGTCAAAAAATTAGATGCGAAAAAACTAGCTAACAATGAAACATGTCAAATGGGTCAAACATGTCAATACCTTTCTTACAAACCCTTTCGCAATTTCATATATATTTTGTTGATAACAAGTTAAGCCAGGCAAAATACAAAAACATAATATCAACTATAAGTGAAACATATCAAATGGGTCAAACAGGTCAAAAGTCTCCTAAAGTGCATTCCAATACTTGCAAATTGCAATGTCCTAAATCGTTTTATTTCGGTAATATAGCATTCACGATTATATTTGTTACATTAGCTACTTGCAGTATTAAAAGAAATGAAGAAAAAAGTGTTGGGGCCGGTTCGAGCCGGTTCAGCTCGACCCGTTTTGAGTGCACATACAAAAAACACATGTTTTGACGCAATTATTCAACTGTCGATTTTTCCCATATGTAAAGTCTATTCACATACCTGCTGGATTTTTAGATTCAGCCTCATTTCCCTTTCGATTTTCCTTTCTTTCTACTTTTGACGCTGTCAAAAACCCAGACAGGAAAACTCAAAATCAGCATCAAGAAATAAAAAACAATGTGTGTGTACATATACTTATAGGGGTAAGTTAATTTACAAAGTACACCTAACTTACAAAGTGTAAAAAGTAATTACGCATGAAGGAAACAACAATCGAAAATTATGCATGAAGAAATCAAAATTAAACATAAAAAAATTATGCATCAAATTACGCATGATGGAAATCAAAATTATACAACCTATTAAAATCCTTTTTACCCTTTGTATCATAAACCTTCTATATATATATATGATTTTATGTGTGTGTATGTCAAACATGTCAAAAGCCGTCTGAAGTGCATTCCAATGTCCTAAATCGTATACAAAAATATTAAAAGAAATGAATGAAAAAGAGTTCGAGGGGCGGTCCAACCCGACCCGTTTTGACTGGCACATTAAATATACATGTTTTGACACATCACTCGACCGTCCCATTTTTCCAAAATTAGACTCCATATCCGAAATCTATTCATATACCTGCAGGATTTTTAGATTCAACCTTCTTTTCTTTTTCCTTTCCCTTGCTTTGTACTTTTGATCACAGTTGTTAAAAGCGAGCGCCTAGGCGATGAATTTCCTAGAAGCGACCCTAGGCCGCTTTTCTCTACTAGATAAATAAAGCAATGATTTTTTTTTTAAGTTTTATCCTTTACCATTTTATAGCCGATTTTTTAAAACTAGTAATATCTAATCATATCTTTTATTTTTTAAATAGGTTATGCATTGTAATCTATATAAACCACCTCTAATCCTATGCCCTATATAGGATCAAAGTCTCAAACACAGCAGAGAAACATTCTCAATGCAGGTATGTTCAATTTTTTTTTTCAGTTTTTTTTTAATCTGTTTTTTGATCCTATAATGCTTCAGTATTGACAGTCATGTTTTCTGTTAGTGACAGTCATGAATCTGGAACATTATTTTCAGTTCTTTTAATCTGTTTTGTGATCCTATTATGCTTCAGTATTGACAGTCATGTTTCGTGTTAGTGACAGTCATGAATCTGGAACATTATGTTCAATTTTTAAGCTGATAGTTGTTATTTTTTAGTGATTTTGGTGATTTTTCCCCTTTTTTTTTATTTGCGCTTTTTTTCTCAGGCCCATGCTTTTTTTTTTTTTGCGCTTCTCGCCTAGGCCACAGGCGGTACCAAAGCGCCTTGAGTGCGCTTCGACAACTATGCTTTTGATACTGTCAATAAACCAGACAGAGAAACTGAAAATCAGTATCAAGAAACATAAATAATATATATAGGGTGAGGATCATTACACCACTAAATTATTCAAGAACAAAAAGAACAAATCTAAACCGTTTAATATTTTATCAATGATTCATATTTTTTAAATGGTGTGCTTCAGTGCTTCTTACATACAAAAGATTCGTCATTAGGGGAACAGGGCCTGCAAACATATCTATTTCAGGTTGTATTTTGTTGATAAATTGTCTTTTCTTGGTAACAGGGCAAACAGATAAAACATCTAAAAAAGAAGAGAGAAACCTTTAGCTACCAACGAAACAAGTCAAATGGTCAAAGGGGCCAATATTTCTGGTAAGTTAATTTTATATTTGTATTTAATGGAAGGTTATTTCTGGTAAGTTAAGTTTATATTTGTATTTAATACAGTAGGTACTTCTAATATAGAATATGGACAAAACAGCATTGGAAGGTCGCCCTAACGCAGTTCGTTTTGCAATTCAGGTTGTATTTAGTCGGTAGCAGGTAAAAAAGGTAAAATACGTAACAACTAGCAAACAATGAAACATGTCAAATGGGCCAAACACGTCAAATGCCACCTAGTGAGTTTTAGTGCTTACAACGTCCCAAATTCTCTTATTTTAAAGAAACTATATCATTACATTTTCAGTTATATTTTGCCGGGAACATGTTAAACAAGGTAAAATACAAAAATAATATTAACTAAAAGTGAGACATACCTAATGGGTCAAACAAGTCAAAAGCCACCCAAAGTGTATTCCAAGACTTACAATGTCCTAAATCGTTTTGTCTTAGTAATATAGCATTCACAAGCATAACTGATACATTAGCTACTTACAGAGTTACAGTATTAAAAGAAATGAACAAGAGAGTGTCGGATGGTAACCTGACCCGTTTTGACTTGCACATAGAAAAATATATATGTTTTGACCCATTACCCAACCATCCCATTTTCCCAGATTAGACCCCATATCCAAAATCTAATCATATACCTGCAGGATTTTTAGATTCGACCTCTTTTACCTTCCTCTTTCTTTGTTCTTTCGATGCTGTCAAAAGATAAAACAGGAAACTGAAAATCAGCATCAAGAAACATAAAAAATACACAACCACATACATATATGTGTGTGTATAATGAGTCAAACAGTCAAAAGCCGCCTCAAGTGCATTCTGATGGTTACAATGTCCTATATTGTATACATTAGCTACTTGAAATATCAAGAGAAATGAAAAACAAAAAAAACGTATTACAGGGTTAACCCAACCCAATGTCCTAAATTAGACTTTATATCCAAAATCTATTTATACACCTTCAGGACTTTTAGATTTAACCTCTTTTCCTTTTCAATTTTTTTTCCTACATTTGATGCTGTCAAAAAAAAATAAAATAAATAAATAAAAAAAAAAAAAAAAAAAAACAGAGAGAAACTGAAAACAGGGTCAAGACACACACACATAGGGTTAAAACGGTCAAAAACTACCTTAAGTGCATTCCAATTCGTATAGGTCCTAAATTAGTAAATTGTATACATTAGCTACTTATAATATTAAAATACATGAACAAAAAATGTTGAGGAGGGTCAGTCCAGCCCGACCCGTTTTGACCAGCACGCAAAAACTACATGTTTAGTATCGAAACATAGCAAGCGTGCAGGATTTTTAGACTCAACCACTTTTCCCTTACCCTTTCTCTCTCTTAGTGCAGCTACTTTTGTTGCAGTAAAAAAAAAACAGACAGAGAGACTGAAAATCAGCATCAAGAAACATAAACTATAATATGTACAAAATTTGAGAGATATAAAAATCAGTGTAAAATTCACTTTTTTCACTTACGGTCACTAGTGCTTCCTGGTAGATGTTTGAACTCAGCATGGTCAATTACTTGCTTAAGAAACCAACTTTTTTTTGGATCTCTCTTGCAACCACTGTGTTTTCAATTAAAAATGAGAATCTTTATATAAATATATATTTGTAAATTAGTTTTTTTTCTTGTGAATAGCCGCAATATATATTAATTAAAGCATGCTTAAAATGCTAATTCAAATCTACACATACTCAACGCGAAAGTTCCTGAGTTTAGCCATTTCATAATCACGTCCAGCCATTTCATGATCGGCCATTTGATGCAAGAATATCGACAAAGATTTGCCTCAAGGATTGGAAACTTGAAAACCCTAGAGCGTAAACGGGGACAAGAAGAGATAAACGTTAGATATGGACAAAATCAAATGCATTTGAGTGATTGTTGAAACACCACTAAGTTATACGATCCCACGAACTTATGTATCACAACCATCGTATCCAACAACACAACATGATAAGGGGAAAACTAAGAAATCGAATGCACACTTAATCCTTTTATACAAGGAACTTCATTGACCAACCTTCCATTCTTGATCAACTTAATCGATTAATTGACGAAACGTGCAAAGATCAAGTATAGTTAAATAATTAAGGCATTTAACACATACATGTAACGGAAAACAGATCGGAGAGATCTGAATTTACCTTGTCTCACAAGAGAATATTTGAAGATTTAGATATTGCCAATGCGAACGGCGGAAGCTTGAGAGTTAAGATACAAAAGAGTGCACGAATATTATTGGCTTCTATTTATATAAGCTCTTGTCATTAGGGTTTGAGGGGCGATAAAGAAAAGGTTACGTGTTTGCATAAGTCTTAGTTCATGAACCACTAATACAAAGAGGGCATTGGAGTCTTGTAAATGAAAGACTCAATGAACCGGTGAAAAATATTCAACCTAAGTACGCATTGCTAAGCACTTCTGAGTGTTCAGACGAACAAAAGTGCTTATGATTGTATTGAACTAATTATTTTTGGTGGAATCAGAATTACAAGTTTAGGCATATGATGATATAAGTCGTTTCAAGTAAGATGCATATTACAAGCAGAATGTCATGGACTCGTCCTATGTGCGTCGTGCAATGTCTTCTAATCCCACTAATGATCATGGATCACTAGTATCATACTTCTATGAACTCATTAGCGGAGTAACCCCGACTCACTACTAGTGGGGTACCAATGTTTAAACACTTCTAGCTCACAAATTTCCTTTGGTGACTCCAAAGGGAGTAACCCGAAGTCCTCAACTCACAACCAATGAGGTACAAAGAAGCTCAAGCCATAGTTATTAAAGCCCTCCCGTCATGTGTCTAGGCCCATTTTCCTAGCTAAGCCCTTTCATTGCGCTTCTGGTTCCTAGGCCCTCGCTTCAGCTCTCAAGGCACGGTAAATACCGATTTATTATTTTTTTTATTATTATTCAATGCAAAATTATTGATCTTCTCTAACAATATAAGCTTCCGCAATACTGATCTAAGCAACTTTCATCCAGAGTTCAGACCCAGTCTAGAATTTTTTAAACTTTAGAACTTTCAAGTTTTGAAATTACATTTGAATCTTCACTATTTTAGACCTTTTGGTATTAATTAGATTATAGTAAATGTTATATAATATATTCTGTTTTTTTATTTAAAGAATAATATTATTCTTCTAATACATAATACAATTTTTATTTTATTTTTTTCATTTAAGTGCGCTATTTTTTTTATCAGGCCCTCATTTTTATTTTCGCCTTGCGCCTAGCGCCTTTTATAACTATGGTTCAAGTAGTTATGGCACACACATTTCCTTAATCGTAGGGGCAATCCCAAAGGGTATGCAAAGTTGACAAATGATAACGATGCGGTGTGTTTACCTATGTAGTTAATGCAGAAAAAAATCGGATATTTGAGATATAGGTTATCGTGGTGAGATATCAATAATTTATATATATAGCAATTTAACACTAATTCAATACACTCTCCTACCATTGACAAATTAACCTTTCGCAACTTGCAAAACATTAACAATTGTAGCAAGTAGGAACTTATTAAGACTTAAAACACTAATAGAAGCAATAAGAAGAAAGACAAAGGAATAACTAAGAAGAAAGGTACTGGTATCGGGAATATGGGTGAATCGGTGATCTATAGGTCAATATCACTGATAATATCGGTACCGATATTTAAACTAAAGAAACTTGGCACATATATAATACATCAGATTCATCCTACACAAAACACATGATCACATGTGTTTTAGTGGTCTAAAGATGAGATGTTGTCTACATAATCAACCAATACATAATCAAATAACTAATGCAGTCAGAATGAGATGTATAAAATGATGCAGAATATATGCAATAAAAGGTAAATAAAAGTGACCCCATTTGCAGGATATTGATTGAAGCGGTTAAGGAATTTTGAATTTATTCGGAGATAACCCTCCAAATTGTTCATCGGAATGCAATTTGATTTGATGGGGAAATTGTTTTCAGTGGTAGGATGGGTTTTGTTTTGGCTATCTATTGTCTCAAGAAGATGGTAACATTCGTCATGTGATTACATATATATCATTTATCTTCCGGAAAAAACCCTAGCTCCGTATAACTCGGAGGGCGATTTTGGCGAATAGCGGCGGGCAGGTTTCAGCTTCAACAACATGGCAGATCGGGAACGTTATAAACCTAACATCTGGTATGATGTACCTCCTAAGAAGAATCGTAAGAACGCCCAACACCAATATCCAAGGAATCCGATTGATGAAGTGAAGTTTTTTGTTTCAAACCTTCCTGAAGGTTGTTCGTCGTCCGATCTGAAGGGAGTTTTGTCAAGGTATGGGGACGTGCAAGGAATATACATTGCGAGAAAGTACGATAAGCTGGGCAAACGATTTGGTTTCGCTACGTTCAAAGTCACTCGGAATAGGGCAGATTTAGAAGGAAATCTAAAAGATGTCTGGATCGGAAGTTATAAGCTTTATATTGTTCCAGCAAGATTTGTGGGTGATCATAAGCATGCAGGTGATAAAGGGAAGAAGATTGACCCGTTGGTTCACAATGAAACCGTGTGGAAGCCGGTGCCGACTCCGGAGGTTCAAGAACAGATGCCGGATCAGAATGTAGGGATAGAACGGATGTTGAGGGTTCTTCGTCTGACGGGGTAGAACAGCGTTCGTTTCGGGATAATCTCCTTAATAAAAGACTACTGATAACATTCCTGAAGTTGTCGTTCATTCCGAAGGGAATAATCTTCAAGATTTTTATGGGTGTGGTGTAGTTGCTGAAGCCTCCTCTTTGGATGTTCTTGCATCGTTAAAAACCAAGTTGATAGACGCTGGGTTTGCGGGGTGTAAAATACGGTATTTGGGTGGTCTTTCAGTATTGTTATGCTTCGAGAATGTTTTGGATAAGGATAGATTGTTGAACGATAATGAAGGTTGGAGTTCATGGTTTAAATCGGCTGTGCCGTGGAGTGGCCAAGTGGTGAATACGGATAGGGTTGCATGGATTAAAATTCGTGGTTTGCCTATGCATGTCGCTGAGATGAAATCGTTTAATGAGATCGCAGGTACGTTTGGTACGGTGATAGCCGAGGCCCAATACCCGGAGGAGGGTGACTTATCATATGCGATTGTGGGGATTCGCATTCAGTCGCATGCCCGTGTTGGTGGTTTTGTTAAAGTTGTTTGGAAAGATAGTTCTTATTTGGTGTATGTGGAGGAAGATATGGAGGAGTGGTTCCCTGAATGCGTGGTAGACTTTGACGAGGAGATAGAGGAGGGGAGGATTGATGTGGTGGAGGTACCAGCGGTTGATAATCATAACGCAGAGTTGCCTTCGGAACAAGATCGTCTGCATCATATGGTTGAAGATCAGGAAACATTGCCACATCTTAATGGTCACTTTAATGATTCGGTGGGCGCTGGGTCAATATCAAAAAGTTGTAAAAGAAAAGGTGGTAAATATTCGAAGAAGAAAGGGTGCTATCGGCGATCTACATCGCCTCTGGATAAAGATAGACCAAAGAAGAGGGTACGTGAAGATAACGATATATTTGACATTGATAGGTTTATTTTTGATAATCCAGTGCAGGTGGAGGCGGATAATTCTAATGTAAATCAGCCTCAACAAGATGACTTTATTACTCCTGATCTTAACTGTTCTGCGGCCCCTGGTTTAGCTGTGGAAGGAAACGCTTATGTTCGTGAAACTCGCGGTGAAGTTATTAGAAGGGAGGTGGAAGATACATTACTATTCGCCAGGGATCTTGGTGTTTCTAACATGGATAACTTCCAGGAACCTCTAGCGAATGCGATCAATGATGAGAGTTTACAAAGTGTTGATCAATGAATGTTATGACTATAAATATTCGAGGTATGGGTAGGGTGGATAAGGCGGGTTGGATTTCGAATATTAGAGTGGCCAACGAAATTAGCTTTGTTATGTTTCAAGCTAAATGTTAATTTGGATAGGTTTTGGGGTAGAGGTGATTTTGATGCTGAATGGGTTGATGCTACGGGGATTGTATCTATGTGGGATAAGAAAGAATTTCAAAAACTTTCGGTTTCTAAACATAGAAATATCCTTGTAGTTCATGGTATTATTAAAAGCAATGGCTCAAAGGTGGTATGGTTAATGTATATGCGCCTCAAAAGATTGATGAGAAGCGAGTGGTTTGGAGGGAATTGGAGAGGATCCTTCGCCAAGATTCGTGCCTTTGGATTGTTGGCGGAGATTTTAATTGTGTTCGTGATAGAAGTGAAAGAAAGAGCTCGAAATTTGATGTTACTTCCACTAATGAGTTCAATGATTTTTTAGATGGTATGGATTTGCATGAATACGGGTTACAAGGTAGAAAGTATACATTCGTTGCGGGTAATAAGTGTAGTCGGATTGATAGAATATTTGTTTCTTCTAATTTTTTGAACAACTGGCCTAATGCGGAGTATCGGGCGCTTCCTAGGGGTAAATCGGATCATAGCCCTTTGGTTCTTAAAACTGAGTATCGTAATTATGGCCCAAAGCCTTTCAAGTTTTTTAACTCATGGTTAGATCGAGAAGGGTTCGAGGAGTTGATTATTTCTTGTGCTAATCGGTTTGGTGAAAATGCTAGTCCGGATTTATTTTTGCTTCACAAGTTGAAATTCATTCGGAGAGCTATTACCGATTGGAAGTCTCGGGTCTCAAAACTGGAGGAGGAGGAGGCACAAAGTATTAGGGTGGACTTGGAGGAGTTAGATGTGGAGGTGGAGGTGCGTGATTTACGGGAAGAGGAAGTTTGGGTATATTGTGAAGGGAATAGACGTTTACGGGAGATCGAAATTGGTGTTCAAAAAGATTTAAGACAAAAGGCAAGAGTGAAATGGGCTAGAGATGGAGATGAAAATTCGAGTT
The DNA here is from genome assembly GCA_030844895.1 of Ambrosia x helenae. NCBI lineage: Eukaryota > Viridiplantae > Streptophyta > Magnoliopsida > Asterales > Asteraceae > Ambrosia > Ambrosia x helenae. The sequence continues at coordinate 95,889,695 of CM061232.1, read as the reverse complement.
TTTTCCACGGTGTGGTTAATAAAAGAAGGGTGTCGAATTGTATCCCGGTATTATGGCTAACGGGGTTTGGGTAACCAAACCTAATTTAGTTAAACGTGAAGTGTTTTCTTTTTTCAGGGATAAATTTGTGGGAGACATGGAAGTCAGGCCGAATCTGGTCTGTGATGATTTGAAGACGATTTCTGATGCAGAAGCCGCTTCTCTCGTGTGTCCATTTTCGCAGAAAGAAATAAAGGAGGCGGTTTTTGATTGTGGTAGTGACAAGGCGCCGGGTCCAGATGGAGTCAATTTTCGATTTATCAAGCGATTCTGGTATTTATTTGAAGGTGACTTTATGAAGATTTTTCAACAATTTTACGAGACTGGGACAATAAGTAAGGGGGTTGGATCTTCGTTTATTACTTTAATTCCTAAGGTGGAGAATCCGGTGGGTCTAGGAGAATATCGCCCTATTACTTTGATTGGAGTTATCAGTAAGGTGATATCGAAGGTGTTGACGAATAGACTGAAGACGGTGATGGAGTCGGTTACTTATGAGACGCAATCGGCCTTTCTATCCGGAAGATATATTTTAGATGGTCCTTTGATTATTAGTGAGATCATGTCTTGGGCAAAGAGGAGGGGTAAAGAATTATTTTTGTTCAAGATTGATTTTGAAAAGGCATATGATAATGTGCATTGGGGGTTTCTAATTTCCATTATGAAGCAAATGCGGTTCCCGGCTAGGTGGTGTGATTGGATTCTTGGTGTATTATCTTCGGCTGCTTCGTCTGTTCTGGTGAATGGGTCCCCGACGTTTGAGTTTTCGTGTACTAAAGGTATTAGGCAAGGTGACCCGATCTCCCCTTTTCTGTTTATTATTGTCATGGAAGCTTTGTCTAGTATTATTCGGCGTGCATGTCGTATGGGTATGTTCGAAGGGGTTCGTTTGCCTAACAATGGTCCGGTTTTGTCTCACTTATTGTATGCGGATGATGCGATGGTCATGGGCGAATGGACACAAGCTAACTTTCGTTCCCTCCGCAGGATGTTGAGGATATTTCGTTTGTGTTCTGGTCTTAGAATTAACATTAATAAATCCATGCTGTATGGGATTGGGAAGCCGATAATGGAGGTTCAAATTAAAGCGACATGGTTAGGTTGTCGGCATGGTGAGGCTCCGTTTAAATACTTGGGTATTCTTGTTGGTGGCAATATGTCTAGAATTAATAGCTGGGAGCCGGTGATCCAAGTTTTTAAAAAAAGACTGTCTTTATGGAAGGCTCGTATCTTATCGATGGGAGGTAGATTGGTGCTGATTAAGTCAGTGTTGGAGAGCATCCCTACGTATTTTTTTTTCCTTGTACAAAGCCCCGGTAGCGGTCATTAATAATCTGGAAGGTCTTATCAAGCGTTTCTTGTGGGGGGGGGGGGACAGATGAGATCGGTAAAATACATTGGGTGGCATGGATAAGGTTGTTCGTTCCAAGGCGGATGGGGGTTTGGGTTTGAATCGCTTAATAGATTGCAATCTATCGTTGATGTTCAAGTGGATATGGCGATATAAAGTAGATGGAAATGTGTTATGGAAACGGGTTATAGAGGCGATACATACTTCCAACCGTAGGTGGGATATGGTTCCTTGGAATAAACAATCTAGTGGTCCGTGGAGTAAGATTGTTAAGACGGCATACGCGACTCAGGTTCAAGGCACAAGGTTCATTAATATGATTCGTGGTTCGATTGGGAATGGGTTGGATATTCGGTTTTGGGTTGATACGTGGATTTGTGATGATCCATTAAAAGATCTTTTTCCGAGTTTGTTCCGGATTGAAAAAAACAAGTGGTGCAAAGTGGCTGACAGACTTAGTAATGGAAATGGTAATGGTGTTATTCAGTGGGATTGGAAGCGGTACCCGGCGACAAATGATGAGACACGGGAGTTAATAGATTGTCATCGTTTGGTCACGGTAATACAAATTAATCATAGAAACGATTCGTGGAGATGGAACTCGGGGTCTGATGTTATGTACACAGTTAAGGAAGTTAGAAAGTGGTTATGCAGTAATCAAGGTAACCCGAATGGTGATATCTTCAAATGGTGTAAATGGATCCCTACTAAATGTAACATTTTTATGTGGCGAACCAACTTGGATAGAATTCCTACGGCGTCTAATCTGGCTCGTAGGAATATTAATATTGGGGAGGGGTCGTGTTGTTTTTGCGGAGAGATGGGCGAATCGACAGAGCACATATTCACTGCATGCTTGTATGCGAATGGGTTATGGAGTGGATTGGGTACTTGGTTGAAGCTTCCGCCGCTGCTTCTGTTTTCTGTCAAAGATATCCTTCGAAGCGTGGAGGTTTGGCCGATGTCTAATTCTCGAAAGGAGATCATCTATGGCATCTTTATCATCATGTGTTGGAAGATATGGGCGAACCGGAACGAGATTATTTTTAGACAAGGAAAGGCTAACATTTCTAAGCTTATAGCGGAAGTTAAGGCTATTAGCTTTCTTTGGTTTAATAGTAGATCGAAACAGGCTAAGGTAGAATGGAATAAATGGTGTAATTTTGATGTAACTTGATGTTTTGGTTTGTGGTTATCTCCGACTTGGAGATAGCTCGCTTTTCTGTTAATGAAGTTAGCCTTTCAAAAAAAAAAAAAAAATCTATTGTCTCAAGAAGGGATGAGCTAGGGCTGGCAATGGGTAACCTGTTAAGACATGATAAGACCTGTTTGACTGAAAAGTACACTATTTGATTTTTTGACTTTTTTTAATACTTAGAATTAAGAGGCAAAAATCTTTCATTTCCCCTTTTTGGTACATAAAACATAAAACTGTGTTATAAACATGAGATATAAATGAGTTAAACGAGTCGTGTTCATGTTTAGAACTTGATTTGTTCGCGCGCGTCAGAGACCTGTTAACCTGTTAGGGACACGATTTGCCAGCCCTAGATGAGCATGGTACCGGCCAAACCGGTACCGGTACCGGTATTTGGGCATAAAAACCGGTAAATACCGGTACCGAAAAACTAAAAATGTGGGTACCTGTAGTGATACCGAAATTGATTCGGTACCAGGAATTCGGTACCGGTACCCGGTACCATTTGCTCATCCCTAGTCTCAAGAGGGTATTGGTGCCGAAAATGATTCGGTACTAGAAATTCGGTACCGGTTCAGTTTCAGGATTTGGTACCGTTTGCTCTTCTCTAAATCGTCCTCTTCTAAGACCAATACACTTGACGGTGTATTTTTACAAATATATATTTGTTAAAATGATTTTTGATGCTAATATCCCAAACTGTGACGATAAATATACACTGACTCAACAAGTAAACTCATAATCCAAAAAATCTGGATTGTATTCTAGTATGCAAAGGGTATTGGATTAGTTTTAAAAAAAATCACGAATATGGGACTGGGACATGTATTGTATTAGGTTGTACTCGGCTCGATTACTTGAAAGTTGAAATGTGCATATCCGTGTACCGGAATCATCCCTATTCCTATTCCTGTGAACATTTTATTTTATTTTTATGTATTATTGGCTTTTCTAAGTTATTATTTTTTGTTATGATATTTCTAATTTTAGGTGATAAAATTATATAAAAACTTAAATAGTAAAAAATGTATTTAGAAATCTCCGCATATAATTTTTAACCGTTATATCTGATACAAGTCAAACGTGGGACTAAAATTACCAATATTAGTCTCACTCTTTTTATTCCTGTCTATCTGCCGTTCTATTGTAATTTCCTCTCTACTTGTATTTTGAGATTTTTTTTTCAATAAAAAATAGATGATTACAAAATTACATGTTTTTACCAATACAATAAACAAAAGCCTAGAAGCTTAACTATTTAGCGCACGCACCTCTCTTTGTTGGAGTTACTCTTTACTTATGACTAGTGGGAAACCTGCGCGATGCGGCGGGGGGCAACAATTACAACGTGGTACTCATGTTCAGTTAGTTTACTGAAACTCTTGTCTTGTATATTGCTTTTTGTTAGTTTTCTTATTCGTATATGGTATGCCATGAGCATTGTAGATCTCAATTATATAGTAATTTAAACAATAAAACTGTTTTTAAACATAAAACATATTTATTTTAATTTTATATAATTTCAAAAAATAATAATAATCGCAATATTGAAACACAAAACATATTTTCTAAAGTCACTCTTCAAAGTCTTCCAAACTTAAACCAAGTTTTATAAACATAAATGTTTATAGAACACCGTCTTGCAAATTTATGACATTTATAAAATTGCAAAGTTTTCCAAAACAATTATACCACTTGGCCTAATTTTTTTTTTGTATAACAGTTATCGTAAGAGTATTAATAAAAATTCAACCATAGATCTTTATCCACATGTCATAAAATGTTTTCTAAACATTTTAAAGAATAAGCATTGGTAGATTTTATTTGTTAATGATGACAATTAATTTACAAACACTTCATCCAGTAGTTGATCTTTTAGTGAGTTCAAATTACTGACCAAATAAGATGGTTGGTTGTAGTTCTTTGGTGGTGTATTTGCAAATATCCATAAGACCCGTAGAAAAGTGAAGATCATCATTAATATTGTAACCAACATTTGTTCACAGGCTGCATCTTTGAGACTCTCCTTTGGCAGCATGTCTCTTCCTGGTGTAAGATCTAAAGCGTTTTTGTCTTTTCTTTCAATGATCTTTTGGAGCTGCATAATTGTATTGGACGGGCAAGACGAAAGAGATTTTCTGCGGTATCATTATTATCAGGTATTGAGTATTTGGAAGGCTAGAAACAAACTTAAATTCGAGAACAGAGCGGTACGGATAGAGAACCCAGCAAGAAGCTAGAGCCAAACCCAAACAACAAAATTACATCAGTGTCTCCAAAATCTAATTTACACCAAAGGATTCTAGTCACCGTATCATTCACCTCTCTAGCCTCTATTAGATCCACTTTTACTGCACCCACAACGAAGCCTAGCCTTCATTATATCCAATTGTACTGCAGCCACAACGAAGCCTGTATCTGCCCGGCCAATTCCATTTGCCTTTTCTAATTCATATATGAGATAGTACATGCCACTACATTCTTTTCAAGATTCTTAATCTTAGGAGTACCTATCAATTCATGTCATATGGTTTATGATCCATTAATGAATGTCACTAATATAAAAAAGATGCATCATAAACAAGAACCCAATACCATATTAGGTCAAAATGGATAACTGTTGAAAAGGGTCATTTTTAGCACAAGATGAATCAGGCCGAGAAAAATACCAAGTAAATTATAAAAATAATAAAAAAAATCCAACATCCAGGAAAGCAAACAAGTTAGACAAGTAAAAACATCAACTTTGGGACTTACCATCAAGATAATAGAATTTAAACACTGTAGCTTCTTGACCTTTGCAACTCTACTTCCATTGTGGGTATAAAGCTTGCACTTTTTTGTGCAGTCATCGAGCACCTTGTAGACATAATTTACACACAATGTGAAAGCGGTGGCGAAGCTTGACCCGAAGGTTCGGGGGGTCGGAAGTCACCGGGGGGTTCGGAAGTCACTGGGTTCGGGGGGTCGAAACCCTATATTTTCAAAATTTTCTATACGGATACTATATAATCGGAACTTCTGCGCGAAAATCCGGGGGGTTGGCCGCCCCTCCCCGCCCCTACAAACCTTCGCCACTGTGTGAAAGTGATAATCAATCCCTTGATCTCTTCATTAACATTGCAAATATTAATAATACACCGTACTCCCTATAATTATGGAAGGGATAATTACAATAATAAGAGATTACAATTTACCAAATATACATTATGATATTAATGCTATTATACCCGCGCAGTCGAAGCGGGAGGAGACCGGATGCTGAGACTGTCTCTGAAATCCTCGAATAGTATGCGAGGTAAGCCTTTAGTGAAGATGTCTGCGACCTGAAAGCCAGGGGCGGATCTACTTGTTAGGGAATGGGTTCCCGGGAACCCAGTCGGTTTTGAAATTTTAGTGTTAATATATAGAAAAAATACATAAGGAACCCATATATAAATTTGAAAAGGAACCCATAACAAAACAGGTTAAGTAGTCCAGTGGATGTGAGCGTGTATCATAACTTCAACGTTGTTGGTTCGAGTCCCACAGGCTGCATCTGAATTAAGCTTTTAATCTGTTTTTGGTTCCAATTTTTTTAGTTTAAACACATACACACTGAGAACACATTACCAACCTCAGCTCCTCTGTCCTTTTCTTTTCTGACTTCTCCTCTTATTCTCCAAACACCCCTACACCTTTCATTTGAAACTCAAAACTCAAACCTAGACATACCCAATGAAACAATCAAATAAAAGAAATCATCCCTGCCGCCTTGCTCTGTCCCTGCCTCCTCCTGCCCTGCTCCGCTCCTTGCTCCATCCAGATAAGTTGGTTCGTTTTTTTTTCGATTGATACTTTTTTTTTTTACTTTTAAAGTACTTAACTTAGTTTAGGTACTTAAATCATAAACTAATATTTGAGAGTTCTTTGAATTAATCAACTAATATTTCAGATCTGTTCTTTGAATAATTTTTTATGGGTTCTTCCTAGTTTGCTGAAACCTATGGGTATTATTATTATGGAAAATTTGAAATGTATTAAGAGGTTTAGCTTTCTGTGTATTGTAATGTTTTTATTGTGATGTTTGTGTAGTTATATTAGCATGAAGTACTCATGTTGTAAAGACACGCCTTCAAGGTGTTCGATGAAAAACCTGAGAGAAGTAAAACCATCAAATTTGCTTTGTCTTCAAAAAGGTATAAATGCACAGTAAATCAGTAAAAAAAAGTTACCTTTGTGTATATGGATGATGTTAGTTTTAGATGAGTTTGTTGTTGTGGTACATACCAGATTCATACTCTTATATTTTGAAATAGTTAGCCCACAGTGTTACTCACTTTACCCTTTGTTGAACATCAAGGTCATAATGGTGAATGGGCTTACTAGAATTACAAGTGGGATTGGTCTATAAGGACTCAAAACATGATAGAAATACTCTGCAAGGTCGTAATGGTGAAAGCGAGTTCTTACAACAAGTTTCGGTCGAAAATGTAATACAACATTTTCAAAAGATGAAAACTCGTAAGGAACAACTGCAGGTGTGTTTTTTATCCTTAACGACAATCATATTTATATTACGTGCTTTAAATTTCTAATGCCAATGTTTTTACATTACCGTATCGTATTTTTATTATGTGATGAACATTACTCGACCCGACCCGTCAAATCGACCTGAAATTTTTATGTTTGGTAATATGAAATTGATACACCTAAAAAAGGAACCCAGTGAAAAAAATTCCTGGATCCGCCACTGCTGAAAGCGGGAGGGAACATGAAGAACACGAACCTGACCTCGTTGCACTTGTTCCCGTACAAAGTGAATGTCCAACTCAATATGCTTCGTCCGTTGATGTTGGACAGGGTTCCCGGATAAGTAAATGGCACTTAAGTTGTCGCAGTAGACGAGTGTGGCACGAGATAACGGATGTTGAAGCTCCAATAGTAGATTCCGGATCCAACAAATTTCAGCGACTACATTAGCGACTCCTCGATATTCAGCTTCTGCACTGGACCTGGAAACAGTGGACTGACGTTTGGACGACCAGGAAATCAGATTTTCACCAAAGTAAATGCAATAGCCGCTAGTGGAGCGTCTAGTATCGGGACAGCCTGCCCAGTCAGCATCCGTGTAAGAGACTAGAGATTGGGTAGGAGATGCGTGTAGAGTAAGGCCATACGTGACAGTCCCTTTAATGTACCTGATGATGCGTTTTAACGCGTTCCAGTGGTCGTTACGAGGTGAGTGCATATGCATACAGACCTGTTGAACAGCATAAGAAATGTCTGGCCTGGTGAACGTGAGGTACTGAAGAGCACCTGCAAGGCTGCGAAACAGGGTAGGGTCATGAAACGGGTCGCTAGTTGTGGAGCTGAGCTTGCTGTTAGTGTCAACTGGCGTGGCAACCGGGTTACAAGACTGCATACCGGCTCTAGCAATAATATCTGTGGCATACGTGTGTTGGGAGAGAAACATGGTGTCCCGATGACGAGACACGGAGATGCCCAGAAAGTAGTTAAGAGGGCCAATGTGACACCCGGCAAATTCTGGTTAACAACATGGTCTAGATTAAAGTCTACCTTAGCGAGTCACGCGTATATTATACTTAACGAGGATTATCTAGATAGCTAGATAGGACATACGAGCATTATCTCGGGTTATGAGATGCTTTGACTCCTTGTGTGGGTCGGGTTCTGACTCCTTGTGTGAGTTAACATGTGATTTCATGATTAGTGAACCTCGGACGTTGGTGAATAACAAACTTATGTGTCTCGGTGATATCTGACAAACTTATGTGAAAACCATACGTGATTATGTGAACCTAAACCGAACACGTTAATAAAAATTATTAAAAGTGGAGCGTGAGGTTGATTAGGGTCTTAACGCATGGGGTTACACTTGTTACGGTTCGAAACAACAAAAACGTCGATGGATAACGCGTCGGGAGGCGAAACGAGGCAAAAGCGCGCCACCCGGACCTGTGAGCGGCCGCTCGAAGGGGACTGACGGGTTTAAACCGCCTCAAACTCGTATTTAAACATCTTTAACTCCCATGCAACCCCCATACTCAACCCTAATCGCCCCCTTACTGCCCCACACGAATATTTCACTCCAAAAACTCCTGCTAAGGCTCAAGATCATCAATTGGGAGGCTCCAAGGCGCGCGATTGATTGATTTGAAGAGCTAAGGGTATAACTCATGATTTCTTACGCCTTTTTACTTTATGTTTTATTGTAAAAATCATATAACAAGTTTGTCCAGGTCTGAATGGGTTTAATAAACATTAAAACATGAGTCTTTTTGAAGATTAAACGGATTAAACCTATTAATAAACGCGTAGTAACATCATAGGATGCTTGTTGCGCAAGTTATTGGTGTTTTGATCCTAAAAGCTTTGATCTTGACATGTTTGATAATAGGATCTGATGGGAATAGGTATTAGGAAAGTTGTATGATGATTATTAGGTGTTATTGATTGATAATATGCAACTAGGGTTTGATATAATTGATAATATTGTACGATCAGAATCTGGACAGATTCTGAATGTCGACTTGTAGGGTCTGTTTCATGGCTTGAAAATAATTGGTTTGATTGATTCTTTGCATGATTGTAACGTACAAGGTCTTAGCTTTTCATAATGGGCAAAACCATCGAATTTGGACATCGTTTGAGTCGTTTTTGGAATTTTAATTGATTAGGGGTCATATCAGATTTTCGGATTAGTAAATTGGGCTAACTTTAAATGGTCATAACTTGAGATTTACAAGGAGTTCGGTTATGAAATTTTTACAGTAGGTCAATACTGGAAAAATAGAGCTTTTCCAAGTGGATTCATCTCGTTTGGATGAATACACAATTTTTAAGAATTTTCCTACTAAACTGACCTGTTGAGGAGGTTTTCTGGACATAGCTGGGTTGTACGAATTTTCATAATTTTTGTGTTTGGAATTAAGACAAAACAAAAATAAGTATTGTCGAGTGAATCCCAAAGAAAATTCAGTAAAAATTTGGGAGGTTAACTCACTGATTTGATATTTTAAATAAATTCGTTTTGATGGCGCACAATCTGTCCTGAAAGCACAGATTGTGTATTATGTGCTTCTGTGATTAATTGAGGTCTTAGGTGGTATGGAATTGACATGTAACTGAAGTACACTTGTCTGAGACACATACGGAATGTAGAAACTAATTGTAACCAACGTATTCACCAACGGGTCCGTAGGGTTTACTATTGCATGTAGAATCACTAGGCGTCGCATACACACTTTTGAACATTTAAAACGCCTTGGACAAACGAGTTATATGGGTAATGATATTACGCCTATACTCACTGAGCGACACTGTTATTAGGGTGTCGGTAGCATATATTGCTTGCTGTTCGGATTCTTTGCTTGCACGTTAAGGTGAGTTTACAGCCCCTCTTTTAAACTGGTTTTACACTTTCGGGGGAGAAAACATGTGTTAAAACGATTATTTGGTAACTACTGTCATACTATGGGTTTCTATTGTGTACTACACGATCTTTGGAAGTCCCGGGGGGAACCATGAATGTGCGGGTTTGCACAACGGGGAAATGTGAATAGCGCTATTGGGAGTGACCAACCCCGCTCGTCGGCTTGGAGGGCCGGGTGAGTGCATATTGTCTCAAACAGGAACAACAGGAACAACAGGAACTACATCGGGCATACTTTTGGTATTCGCGTTAGTAATGGTTTTCCAATCGTGGTAGTAACAAAACGTACGCCTAGCTAGCGTATACTGGTTTTCGATTTGTTATAGTATGGACAGGTGGACTTGGTACTTGGATTACAAAACCTGTAAACTCACCAGCATTTTTGTGCTGACGTAAACTTTTACATGTTTTCTCAGGTCGTTAAGGTAGCACAATGGAACTAGGGCGCACGCGTCTGCACGGCGTCTAGTTAGAGTTGCATGGTTTTACAAACGTTGAACATTGGTTTAATATTGAATAATTGTTTTGAATAAGCTTCCGCTGTAAACGGGGATTTTAAACATTGTTTTGAAATTGCATTATGTTCATGTTAGACTTGTTTATTGTGATCGTTGGTTTGGATCCTGGTTTGTCATGCGCCTCGCGGTAAAACTCCGCAAGTGGATTTTGAGGGTGTGACAGATTGGTATCAGAGCCAATGGTTATAGTGAACTAGGACTGCATGTAGAGTCTAGTCTATAGCCGAGTCGCACACACTAGACGATCACATGGTACTAAACGTTATAGTGGTTTACGTATGGTCTTGTCGGGGTGTCTCTAAATCGTTGGTCTTTCTACGTTACATCATCCGTTCTATCTTAGGTTGGGTTACTTGTTTTCTAGGCAGTGTGGTCTATTGGGGTAACTCGTGTGCTCTTGAGATTTGTCCAAGGCTCGGACATCTCCCTTTCGCACTCCAATAGAAACACTTGTCATGAACTACCGTAGTATTACGGTGTATAGCTAAGAGTCTATGTTCGGTGATTTGAACTTTGAACTAGGAGAACACTGGGAGGACCATGTAGAGCGTTTTATCATTTTGGGTGCACACAAAATCATAAAACGAAATGCATGGAAGCCCTAGTGAGCTCTGGGTTTGAGGGGATAGTCCTGGATTGGATATAGCTTTGATCTTGTGAACATTAGTGGTTATCTTTAACTGCGAAACTAAATTTTCTCGTTCTTTCTGCCAGAATCATGTCTGGAGTGCGTGGAGGACGTGGAGGTGGTCGCAATGGTGGACGTGGTGGTGGTCGCGGTGGTGCTGGTGGTCGTGGTGGAGGTATTAATCTATCACAGGCTGATCTGAACAACTTGCTCCAAGCTGCCTTTCAGTTAGGGCACAACGGTGGTGGTAAGTTGTTTTATCCGTTTTCTTTGCCTCATTGTTGAACCTTGTTTACGTTATTCGTGGTTTCTCATACGTTTCATTTCAGGTGGTCCTGTTGACCCACCCCCACCCATGTGCACCTACAAGATGTTTCGGGACTGTAAGCCCCAGGAATTCTCTGGCACCGAGGGTGCGGTTAGCTTGCTTAGGTGGTTGGAGAAAGTGGAGTCGGTATTTCTGATGTGTAACTGTCTCCCAGAAGATCGGGTGAAGTATTCTGCTGCGTTATTCCAGGACGTGGCATTGACTTGGTGGAATGGCATCACCCAGAATATGGGTATTGGGGAGGCATATGCTATGCCATGGGAGAATTTTGTGCAGTTGCTGAAGCGTGAGTATTGTCCGAGGGAAGAGGTACAAAAGCTGGAGCATGAGGTGTGGAACCTCAAGATGACTGGGTCGGAAATTGAGAAGTATACTGTGAGGCGGAATGAGTTGGCAGTGCTGTGTCCCGATCTGCATGTGCCAGAATATCGTAGGATTGAACACTATGTCTCGGGGTTAGTACCGGAAATTGCAGGGTTAGTGGCTGCGGGAAATCATCCTACATACGCAGAGGTGGTTCGATCGGCTCATAGGATGACCAACTTAAAGGTAAATGAGGGTATTTTGCCTGCGAAGGGTTCAACTGTTAAGGCCCCAGAGAACAACAAGCGCAAGTGGGAAAATGACGGGAAGGGAGCTGGGTCAGCACAGCAGAATAAGAAGTTCGACAATGGGGGTTCTTCTTCTTCTTCGGGTAACAAGCAGGGTGGTTATGCAGGAAAACTGCCCAAATGCAACAAGTGTGGACGCCATCATCAAGGGAACTGCGACAGTAACCGTTGTCACCGCTGCCAGCGAATTGGGCATTATGCTAAAGATTGTCGGGTTACACTTCCATCGACTCAGGCTCCGACTAACAGCTCAGCTCCGACTACTCAAGGGACTACAGGAAGACAAGGATGCTACAACTGTGGTGACACTGGGCATTACAAGAAGGATTGCCCAAAACTGAAGCAGCGTGGGAACAACGGTAATGGGAACAACGGGGGCGGCGGCAGAAATGCACGTGCCTTCGTCATTGGAGCCGCTGAGGCTAGACAGGACCCTGACACAGTCACCGGTACGTTCCTTCTCAATAATCGTTCTGTTAGTGTGTTATTTGATTCCGGTGCCGACAAGAGTTTTGTATCCATGGATGTTAGTCGACTGCTAGATGTAGTACTCGTACCATTAGAAACCAAGTATATTATTGAGTTGGCTGACGGTAAAAAGATTGAAGCTACTAGTGTCCTTCGGGAGTGCCAATTAGAGTTGTCGGGTTTATCGTTCCCCATCGACCTTATGCCGGTACCTTTGGGTAGTTTTGACGTTGTGGTAGGCATGGATTGGTTGTCTTTGTATCGCGCGGAGATTGTCTGTTATGATAAGGTTATTCGGATTCCTCTCCCTGATGGAGAATTCCTTTCTGTGTACGGTATCAAGGGTGGTGTTTCGCTAAACATCATCTCTAGCATGAAAGCCCTTAAGTGTCTTCGAAAGGGTTATCCAGCCGTTTTGGCACTTTTATCTGTTTCCTCTGGTGATGAGAAGAAGATCGACGATATTCCAGTTGTACGCGAGTTTCCTGATGTTTTTCCCGATGATTTATCTGGTCTTCCTCCTCATCGTCAAGTCGAGTTCGGTGTTGATCTTGTACCAGGGGCTGCTCCTATTGCTCGGGGCCCCTACCGTCTTGCACCTCCCGAGATGCAGGAATTGTCTAGTCAATTACAGGAACTCTTGGACAAGGGTTTCATCAGGCCAAGTTCTTCCCCTTGGGGAGCTCCGATTCTATTTGTTAAGAAGAAGGATGGAAGTTTCCGATTGTGTGTGGACTACAGAGAACTGAACAAATTGACCGTCAAGAACCGTTATCCTCTTCCACGTATTGATGATCTATTCGACCAGCTTCAGGGTTCTAGTTATTATTCCAAGATCGATTTGAGGTCCGGTTATCACCAGCTGCGCGTCAGGGAGGCTGACGTTGCGAAGACTGCTTTTCGAACACGTTATGGCCATTTCGAATTCTTGGTCATGCCTTTCGGTCTCACGAACGCACCGGCGGTTTTCATGGACTTGATGAACCGCGTCTGTAAACCATATCTGGACAAATTCGTCATTGTATTCATTGATGACATTCTGATCTACTCTAAGGACAAGACCGAACATGAGGAACACTTGCGTTTGGTTTTGGAACTCTTGCGACGGGAACAACTTTACGCCAAGTTCTCAAAGTGTGACTTTTGGTTACGCGAAGTTCAATTCCTAGGACATGTGGTTAATGAACTAGGAATTCATGTCGATCCAGCTAAGATCGAAGCGATCAAGGACTGGGGAGCACCAAAGACGCCAACTGAGGTGCGGCAATTCCTAGGCCTTGCGGGCTACTATCGTCGTTTCATTCAGGGGTTCTCGAAGATTGCTCAACCCCTCACCACTCTCACTCAGAAGGATAGGAAGTTCGACTGGGGTGAATCACAAGAGTCAGCGTTTGAAGAACTGAAGTCTAAACTGTGTTCTGCTCCTATCTTGTCTTTACCTGAGGGTCCTGATGATTTCGTTGTCTACTGTGATGCTTCCATTCATGGACTCGGTTGCGTGTTGATGCAACGCGAGAAAGTGATTGCGTATGCTTCTCGTCAACTTAAGGTGCACGAGAAGAACTACACAACTCATGACTTAGAGTTGGGTGCCGTGATATTCGCGTTGAAAATTTGGAGACATTACTTGTACGGTACCAAATGCACCATCTACACCGATCACAAGAGTCTCCAACATATTTTCGACCAACAACATTTGAACATACGGCAACGTCGTTGGATTGAACTTTTGAACGACTATGATTGTGCTATTAAGTACCATCCTGGCAAGGCGAATGTTGTAGCAGACGCCTTGAGCAGGAAGGAATCAACTAAACCTCGTCGCGTTCGGGCATTGCAGCTCACCATTCATTCGTCGTTACCTGATCAACTCCGTTCTGCCCAATTGGAAGCTTTGAAGGAGGAAAACCTTAAAGCTGAAACTATGCACGGTGCCGACAAGCACCTAGAGCGAAGGCCTGATGGCCTGCACTATTTCGCAGAACGTATATGGGTTCCTTTATTCGGGGGACTACGGGAGCTTGTCCTTGATGAGGCTCATAAGTCCCGGTATTCTATTCATCCTGGTTCGGATAAGATGTACCAAGATCTGAAGGTGCTTTACTGGTGGCCAAACATGAGGTCGGACATAGCCTCATACGTGAGCAAATGCTTGACCTGTGCTAAGGTCAAGGTGGAATACCAGAAACCGTCGGGTCTCTTGCAACAACCTGAAATTCCGGAATGGAAATGGGAACGGATTACTATGGATTTTGTCACACAACTTCCTAAATCACCCAGCGGGAATGACAAGATATGGGTGATTGTCGATCGGTTGACGAAATCAGCTCATTTTCTTGCTATTAAGGAGACCGACACCATGGATCGTTTGGCTCGTCTTTACTTGAAGGAAGTTGTTTCTAAGCACGGGGTGCCAGTTTCTATTATCTCGGATCGTGACTCCCATTTTACTTCTCACTTCTGGAAGTCTTTGCACAAAGCCTTGGGTACCCAACTAGACATGAGTACGGCTTACCATCCACAGACTGACGGTCAAAGTGAGCGCACGATTCAAACTTTAGAAGACATGCTGCGGGCATGTGTGATCGATTTTGGCAAGGGTTGGGAAGCTCATCTACCGTTAGTAGAATTCTCGTACAACAACAGTTATCACACGAGCATCAAGGCGGCTCCGTTCGAGGCACTGTACGGACGGAAATGTCGTTCTCCTCTTTGTTGGGCTGAAGTGGGTGAGAGTCAACTCACTGGGCCTGAGCTAGTGTACGAAACTTCGGAAAAGATCGTACAGATTCGCAACCGGTTGGCAGCGGCACGGGACCGGCAAAAGAGTTATGCCGATCAGCGTCGCAAACCATTGGAATTCCAAGTTAATGACAAGGTACTTCTAAAAGTCTCACCGTGGAAGGGCGTCATACGCTTTGGGAAGCGTGGCAAACTCAACCCACGGTATGTCGGACCATTTACGATCCTAGAACGGATTGGACCGGTGGCATATCGTCTTGATTTACCGATGGAACTCGGTAACGTACATAACGTCTTCCACGTGTCAAACTTGAAGAAGTGTCTGGCTGACGAGTCTCTCATCGTTCCACTGGAAGAGATCAAGGTTGATGATCGTCTTCGGATTGTGGAAGAACCTGTGGAGATTCTGGATTACAAGATTCGTAGCCTACGTCACAGCAAGATTCGTATCGTTAAGGTTCGGTGGAACTCGAACCGGGGACCAGAGTACACTTGGGAACGGGAGGATCAGATGAAGTCTAAGTATCCTCATCTCTTTCCTAAGGAAGCGTTCGAGTCGAGATATGTCTCTTCTGCAGCTGAATGAATCTCGAGGCGAGATTCCTTTTAACGTGGGGATGATGTGACAACTCGGGTAAATCTCTCTTTTTGGTTTCTATTTTTGGTTTCTATCTTTTGTTGTTTCCTTCGTTATTCCTTTTGGTACTTGTGCAATTTTCGGGACGAAAATTCTTTTAACGTGGGGATGATGTGACACCCGGCAAATTCTGGTTAACAACATGGTCTAGATTAAAGTCTACCTTAGCGAGTCACGCGTATATTATACTTAACGAGGGTTATCTAGATAGCTAGATAGGACATACGAGCATTATCTCGGGTTATGAGATACTTTGACTCCTTGTGTGGGTCGGGTTCTGACTCCTTGTGTGAGTTAACATGTGATTTCATGATTAGTGAACCTCGGACGTTGGTGAATAACAAACTTATGTGTCTCGGTGATATCTGACAAACTTATGTGAAAACCATACGTGATTATGTGAACCTAAACCGAACACGTTAATAAAAATTATTAAAAGTGGAGCGTGAGGTTGATTAGGGTCTTAACGCATGGGGTTACACTTGTTACGGTTCGAAACAACGAAAATGTCGATGGATAATGCGTCGGGAGGCGAAACGAGGCAAAAGCGCGCCACCCGGACCTGTGAGCGGCCGCTCGAAGGGGACTGACGGGTTTAAACCGCCTCAAACTCGTATTTAAACATCTTTAACTCCCATGCAACCCCCATACTCAACCCTAATCGCCCCCTTACTGCCCCACACGAATATTTCACTCCAAAAACTCCTGCTAAGGCTCAAGATCATCAATTGGGAGGCTCCAAGGCGCGCGATTGATTGATTTGAAGAGCTAAGGGTATAACTCATGATTTCTTACGCCTTTTTACTTTATGTTTTATTGTAAAAATCATATAACAAGTTTGTCCAGGTCTGAATGGGTTTAATAAACATTAAAACATGAGTCTTTTTGAAGATTAAACGGATTAAACCTATTAATAAACGCGTAGTAACATCATAGGATGCTTGTTGCGCAAGTTATTGGTGTTTTGATCCTAAAAGCTTTGATCTTGACATGTTTGATAATAGGATCTGATGGGAATAGGTATTAGGAAAGTTGTATGATGATTATTAGGTGTTATTGATTGATAATATGCAACTAGGGTTTGATATAATTGATAATATTGTACGATCAGAATCTGGACAGATTCTGAATGTCGACTTGTAGGGTCTGTTTCATGGCTTGAAAATAATTGGTTTGATTGATTCTTTGCATGATTGTAACGTACAAGGTCTTAGCTTTTCATAATGGGCAAAACCATCGAATTTGGACATCGTTTGAGTCGTTTTTGGAATTTTAATTGATTAGGGGTCATATCAGATTTTCGGATTAGTAAATTGGGCTAACTTTAAATGGTCATAACTTGAGATTTACAAGGAGTTCGGTTATGAAATTTTTACAGTAGGTCAATACTGGAAAAATAGAGCTTTTCCAAGTGGATTCATCTCGTTTGGATGAATACACAATTTTTAAGAATTTTCCTACTAAACTGACCTGTTGAGGAGGTTTTCTGGACATAGCTGGGTTGTACGAATTTTCATAATTTTTGTGTTTGGAATTAAGACAAAACAAAAATAAGTATTGTCGAGTGAATCCCAAAGAAAATTCAGTAAAAATTTGGGAGGTTAACTCACTGATTTGATATTTTAAATAAATTCGTTTTGATGGCGCACAATCTGTCCTGAAAGCACAGATTGTGTATTATGTGCTTCTGTGATTAATTGAGGTCTTAGGTGGTATGGAATTGACATGTAACTGAAGTACACTTGTCTGAGACACATACGGAATGTAGAAACTAATTGTAACCAACGTATTCACCAACGGGTCCGTAGGGTTTACTATTGCATGTAGAATCACTAGGCGTCGCATACACACTTTTGAACATTTAAAACGCCTTGGACAAACGAGTTATATGGGTAATGATATTACGCCTATACTCACTGAGCGACACTGTTATTAGGGTGTCGGTAGCATATATTGCTTGCTGTTCGGATTCTTTGCTTGCACGTTAAGGTGAGTTTACGGCCCCTCTTTTAAACTGGTTTTACACTTTCGGGGGAGAAAACATGTGTTAAAACGATTATTTGGTAACTACTGTCATACTATGGGTTTCTATTGTGTACTACACGATCTTTGGAAGTCCCGGGGGGAACCATGAATGTGCGGGTTTGCACAACGGGGAAATGTGAATAGCGCTATTGGGAGTGACCAACCCCGCTCGTCGGCTTGGAGGGCCGGGTGAGTGCATATTGTCTCAAACAGGAACAACAGGAACAACAGGAACTACATCGGGCATACTTTTGGTATTCGCGTTAGTAATGGTTTTCCAATCGTGGTAGTAACAAAACGTACGCCTAGCTAGCGTATACTGGTTTTCGATTTGTTATAGTATGGACAGGTGGACTTGGTACTTGGATTACAAAACCTGTAAACTCACCAGCATTTTTGTGCTGACGTAAACTTTTACATGTTTTCTCAGGTCGTTAAGGTAGCACAATGGAACTAGGGCGCACGCGTCTGCACGGCGTCTAGTTAGAGTTGCATGGTTTTACAAACGTTGAACATTGGTTTAATATTGAATAATTGTTTTGAATAAGCTTCCGCTGTAAACGGGGATTTTAAACATTGTTTTGAAATTGCATTATGTTCATGTTAGACTTGTTTATTGTGATCGTTGGTTTGGATCCTGGTTTGTCATGCGCCTCGCGGTAAAACTCCGCAAGTGGATTTTGAGGGTGTGACAGCCAAGATCCTTCATGGCGAATTCAGCTGCCAATTTTGCCATGAGAGAGTGACGAAGTCTGTCAGATGAGGTGACAAGAAGAATATCGTCAACATACAGAAGAAGATACGCGGTGTCAGTGCCCTGATGAAGAGTGAATAAAGACGCGTCGCTCTTACTATGATGAAATCCAATAGATAAGACAAAGTCTGTGAATCGTTGATACCATGCCCTTGGTGCTTGTTTTAGCCCATATAATGATTTCTTGAGAGAACAAACATAATCCGGAAATTGCTTGCTGCGAAAACCCATCGGTTGGTACATATAAACTGTTTCATGGAGATTCCCATGAAGAAACGCATTGGTGACATCCAGCTGATGTATGGGCCAGCGCTTAGATACAGCAATGGAAAGTACAGTCCTGATAGTAGCCGGCTTAACAACCGGGCTAAACGTCTCCCCACAATCAATACCAACTTGCTGTGTACGGCCGTCACAAACTAACCTGGCCTTGTACCGTTCCAAAGAGCCATCCGACCTGTATTTATGTTTAAATAACCACATACTACGTATAACATTCATATCGGGCTGTCGAGGTACTAATTCCCAAGTTCCATTTCGAACTAATGCATTGTACTCTGTAGTCATGGCAGAGTACCATTCCGGTATAGACAAGGCATCGGTGGGATTTTTGGGAAGTGGTGTGACAGTGGGAGTGGTAGTAGCGGTGAGGTTGAAGGGTTGTTTGGGTTTAAAGATTCCGCTCATGGACCGGGTTCGAATGGTACGGGTGGGTGGTGGAGGTGGTGGGGTCGGAACAATATTATGGGACGGTGAAGGTGTAGCGGCCGAGGTTGTGGTATGGTTTGGTGAGGGGTGAGTGGGCTCAGTGTTGTTTGGGCCGTGTGGGTGGGCTGGTGAAGGGGGTCCGGGTGAGGGGGAGGTTGGGCTTGGGCCAGGCGAGGGGATGGCTTGTTGCGAATGGTTAGTGGGCTGATGGGCAGGTTGTATGTGGCGAGTGAGGTGATAAGGGAAAGGATCGTCTAGAAATTCATATGTGGGAGGTTTACCTATGGTTTGCCTAAATGGAAAGGTAGTTTCATCAAAGGCAACGTGTCGTGAAATATAGACCTGTTTGGTAGTCAAGTCAAGGCAGCGGTACCCCCTATGGGTAGGAGGGTAGCCTAAAAAGACGCAAGGTTGGAACGATTTTGAAGTTTGTGAATGGTGGTAGTGGGAGTTAATGGATAGCAAAGACAACCAAAGACACGAAGGTGATCATAGGTGGGTGTTAGGAGATAAAGTAGCTCGGTGGGTGTTTTGTTCTTGGTGACTTTATTTGGAAGAATGTTAAGTAAATATGTGGCGGTTTCAAGGGCAAAATGCCAAAAATGTGTGGGCATGGAAGCATGGGCCATGAGGGTACGAATGATATTGTTTATGGTGCGGATTTTTCTTTCGGCTTTACCGTTTTGGGATGATGTGTGAGGGCAAGATAGGCGGTATTGTATGCCATTGGTCGTGAAAATTTTTTGAAAAGAATGATTGACATACTCACGACCATTGTCACACTGGAAGGTTTTAATGGTGCGTTCAAATTGTGTTTTTATATTTGTGGCAAATTGGGTAAATGCTTGAAACACATTAGATTTATGGGTGAGTGGCATTGTCCACAAGAAATTTGAATAGTCATCCAAAAACAAAACATAGTATTTATGACCAGACGAACTAATAATAGGAAAGGTCCAAACATCACTATGAATTATGTCAAAAGGTTGTAAAACAGAAGAACTGGAAGCAAAGAAAGGTAATCTGATACTTTTACCAAAAACACACGAGTCACAAACTTTATTATTCAAAGTATCAAAAGAAACAGACGAAACATTTTTAAAAGAATTCAAAACATGACGTCCAGGATGTCCAAGACGTTGGTGCCAAAGGTCAGCAGTAATGGCAGCAAAGGCAGTGGGTGAAGTAGTGGAGGACCCGAGCACCAGAGGGTATAGATCACCGCTGCTGTTGCACCGGAGGAGCGGTCTCTGTAACAACCGGCAAAAATAAGGTAATTCCGTACAAATTAATTAATATATGATTAACGTAATTAAATGCAATTATGGGTGATTTAATTATCAAGGCCTTAGGGGATAGCAATTTCCAAATAGTGCATAGGAATGCATACGTTTAATGGTAAAACATGATTGGATCATGTGCGAATAAGCTATCCGGTATGAACGTTGGCAATTACCCGGTAATAATTAAATAAACGAAACGGATCCCGGACCAGGATATAAAATAAAGGGGTATTTTCATGAAATATAATGAGTTTTGGAACCCCAAAACCATAAATGAAAACGTCTTGTACAAATCTCCCGGTAACGAATAAAATGCGCGTACCGCACCCGACACGCGTATAACTCATAATTTCGCCCGGCAAAGGCCTAAATAACCAATCAACGCTTAAATTAGACTATATTTAAGGATTATTAAAGGTATTTTTAATGTCCGGATAACGCGTGATTAAAACCCGAAAAATACCCGAACGACACCCGAACGACGGGGGATTAAACATAACAAACAATGGGTAAATATTTGAAGTTGTGGACCCCACTTAAACCCACTTGGGGGCCGGCCTAGAAGCCTTAATATATCCATGCATGTATGTTAATAATAATAACCTAAGTCTAAGATAAAGCATGCTTGGGTAAAGACAAAAAGTGTAAGGAAGACACTAGTACAAAAGCAACTTAATCTTGTCTCCCTTGATCAAAATTTCGGCCAAGTGCCAAATAAATCCAAGACACAAATCTAAACAATCATGACACTAGTGTATGCATGCATGGTGAGGTCTTGTATAAAGATCATGAGAGATCATAAGATTTAATCAAGATTTACAAGCAAACCTCCTACCTACATACATACATACACGGTTACATATACACACACACTTATCATATTTTCAAAAATATCCCAAGTACACATACAATCCTCCATAAGATCTCTTGAATCTTTAGCATGATTACATGTGATAGGGCATTATATAACATGTGTTAGAGATTGGATATCAAAGCAAAACAACTCTTCCCTTTCTTCTCCTTATGGCCGTGGGTTTCCACCTCCCCCATACTTCATTCTTACAAGTTTCTACATCTCCAAAACACTTAAAACAATCCATCATCCAAACCCCTATTGTGTGTTTCAAGCTTGGAGCTTAACCATTAAGGAAGAACACACTAAACCCCTCTCAAAATCAAAGGTTTTGTCTTCCCTAGCCTTGTGCTAGTAGTAAGCTTCTTAACCTTGTTTTTGATTATTATTATTCATGTATGTGTTCTTAGAAGCAAGTTGTACATGAAGGGTTTAAGAGGTGGTTTTGAACATAATCTTTAATAGGTTTTACATGTGTAAAATGGATAGTTAAAGATATGAAAATAAACCATGGATTTGATGATGATAATGTAATAATCTTGAAAATGCATAAAGTTTACATTTAAAAACTAAGTAGGATGATGTTTTGGTTAAGATTATGGGATGAACTTGAATATGTTAAAAGTAACTTTAAATCATCTTATTATGATCATCTAAGTTATAATATGTGGTAAAACATGTTAGAAGTTCATAAATAAAGAAGATGAAAAATTAAAGTTAGCTTACTTAGATGAATGATATTTTGTTAAAATGGACAAATACATAAAACACACACATAAGTAGTCTTCCATATGAAATACAAGACTAACATAAGTGTTTTGATACAAAAATAACTTACCAATAAAAAGTTGAATCTTCAAAGTCTACTATTTTGAGTGAAAAATGTTAACTTTGGAAGTTAGAGTAGAAAAATGCAACTTTTGAAAGTTAAGGGACTAATATTGTAACTTTGGATGTTAGAGGACTAAAATGGATATTTTAGAAACTATTAGTCCAAAAAAAAATACAAGTATGGAAAGTTTGGTGTCAATAATGTAAGTAATAAAGTTCTAAGGATGATTTTGGTAAATACTAGTAGAAATACTTGGGTATTTTGTATAAAAGTGTATTTTTGAAAGTTATAAAAATATAAAGGGTTTTAACATAAGGATTTTTATAAAATAGAGATTTTATAAAAATATTAAACAAACTTGGGAAACTTATACAAAAATGAATACTTTTATATAAATGGGAATATAAAAGTGTTGGAAACATTTTTGTAGTTAAGTTAACAAGTTGGATAAAAATACATAAGTATTTTAAACCATCCAAGTAACATGTGAAAAGAGGAAGAAATATGGATAATATTTCTATAAAATACATGTTGGGAAAAACTTGGAAAAAAATTAACTAATCGAGTTAAGATATCGAACTAAGACGCGTTAACGAAACGTACACGGACAAATCATGAGAAAAAATGCCATTGCGGCAAGATAAGAAAAAAATATATATTTTAAGAAGTAAAATATATATATACATTGGGTGAAAACTAATAAACACTTTCCTAAGTGTTAAAGGAATTATTCGTGGGAGAAACGCATGACGTAAACAAATGAGGCGTTAAACAAACGTATATACTTAACAAGGAAAATTACACATTTATATATATGTACGCTCGTCTCGGCAAAATTCTAGTATATCTACTTAATGGGAAAGTAGATATGTGGGAAGGAAAGCCGCGACGAGAAGACAAAGATATATATATGTGTATGCCGTACCAACGCGATCCTAGTATATTTATTTGAATGGGAAAATAAATGTACGGTATGGTGAGTTGAATCGGACGTTAAGAATATACAATCGAACGACAAGATCTTAGTATATTTGTTTAAATGGGAAAAACAAATGTGCGGCAAAGTGAGTCGGGTCGAGTGTTGAAATATATATTATATCGAGCGATGCGATCTTAAGTATAATTATTTAAATGGGAAAATAATTATATGTTAAGTGACGTCGAGCCGATGATAATAAGATACAAGTTAAGGAAATATTAACAAGAGTAATATATAACTTGTAACACAAAGGGTAATGTAACGCCAACGAAACCTAGGATATGCGCTTAATTAAACGGGAATTGGAATAACTTGTGGTCGGGAGTTGGGTGTACAACTTGCCAAGGCACATGCACTATAGGAATAGTGACTTATACGTCTAGGACGTTTGTAGGTGCGAGACCATCTTTGCTATCCGCCTAAGTAATCCAGACAGAGTTTCAGGTGAGTTTCACGGCCCCATTTTTAAACTATTTTTACGTTTTCCGGGGAAAGATATGTTAGGGAAAATGTTTGACGGAATTATTACTTGAGGTGTGACCGCCACTCGGGGTTGAGTCCTCGCCTCTATAATCATTTATTCAGGGAAATGAAACCGGAGGAATATTGAATAGTACTATTGGTGCCTGACAAGGCCCACCCCTAATCGATAGCGTCGATTATGCATTAGGTTATGCCTGGGGTGCATATATTCTGAACTTAAGTCGTGGGAAACCGAGTAACGACTTGGAGCGGGGCATATTTATTTATACGTCTTGGTTTGATTATAGTCTCAAGTAGAGTTATAGGAATTTGCAACTCCTATACATTGTCATAACATGGTATTTCCCAAGTAATCAAGTTTTGGAAACTAAAAACCTGTGAACTCACCAATATATTTTATATTGACGAAACTTTTAAACATATCTTTCAGGTAACTAGATGAAGGAGCACCGGGCAAGCTGGGTCAAGGAATCCTCCAATGCGACGTCAAACTTTTGCGGGGTTTCACTTTTATTTCCCAAGGCATTTGGGATATATATGAGAAACCTCTATGATTAACTTAAAAACAATTTACTTTCGTGTAATGTTTGAAACAGATTTGACGTCATAATAAATGACCCATTTTCTTAAATTACTTGTGTTTAGCAATAACCTTGACTTTATGCTTTTGAACCGTCGCGCCACGTGTTTCCGCCATTGTCATGGTGTGACAGTCTCCGCGTCTTGAGGTCCTTCACAAGAAAACCAAACGGGTCAAATTCCACAGACACTGAATTATCTCTAGTAAAACGACGGACAGATATGAGGTTTTTAACTAATTTTGGTGAATAAAGGACATTTCTAAGGATAAATGGTGGGAAGGGTTTTGGAAGGTATTTTACGCCTTGACCTAAAACCGGAATAGTATTACCATCGCCTACAATAATATTTTGAGACAAGCATGAGTTAGAAAAGGAATGGAAATCACCTTGTTCATGAGTCATAGTGGAAGAAGCACCGGTATCCATGTACTGTGTAGGATCAGGCTGCTGCAGAGACATGGTGTATAGGGCCTGTTCAATATCAGTGGGGCTATAGGCAGCATAGTTGTTATGTTGGGGTTTTGGGCCTAAAAGGCCAGGCTGCTGGGCTGCGTTATTATTATTATTGGGCCGGCCAGAATTTGGGTAAGGACAAGGAGGGGTGGGCCAAGGGGAAAATGAGTGGGCTGGGTGAGAGTTATTTTGGGCTTGCTGTGAGGTTGTGGTATTGGGTTGAAAGAAGCCGTAGGTGTAGCGGCCCAAAAAGGGGACCAAGGTGAATATTGGTTGTTCCAGAACGGTGGGAAGGCTGCGCGACCGAAGCCACCCCGGCCACGTCCACGGCGTCCAGGACGGTCGCGTCCGCGACCAGAGGCAGTCCGGTCAGTGGTGCAAGGGTGGTCAGCGGGTGGGTTGCGATTGGTGGTGGCTGTGAGGGCGGCAGATGCGGTTTTGGCGGTGGTCAACGCACGTTCGGCTTTGTCGGTTTCAGCCTGACAGAGTTTAGACCGTGCGTTATAAAATGATGGGAGAGGGTCTTGGTTTTTGAGGATGGTGGCTATGCTTTCGTACTGATCGTTTAATCCCGCAAGGAGTTGGAGGACTAAACGATCATTGTCAACGGGAGCGGCAACGTTGGCAAGTTGATCGGCTAATACTTTAAGGGCTTGGCAGTAGGCGGACATGTTGGGAAATCCGTCTAGGCGGGTATTGGAGAATTTGTGCATAAGGTGGATGGCACGGGCACTTTTGTTATCTTGAAACAAATCTTTAATGGCAACCCAGGCTTCATAGGCATTAGAAATATTATTTATGATGGTATGGAGGAGATCATTGGAAATCGTAGTGTAAATCCATTGTAGAACAATGGCGTCAATACGTTCCCAATCATCTCGGGATGTAGAGGATTCAGCGGAAGGGGTTGGGGGAGGTTGTAGATGGTCATCGACCATGTGTGCTTTGCAATGGAGTGTAAATAGGGTGGCCCATGTAGAGTATTGGGAGGACTCGATTTCAAGGGTGACGGGAATGAAGTTTTTAATGTTGGAATGGAAGCCCAGTTAAACAAACTGAATGGTGGGAACGCATGAGAAAGAACACCCCGAGAAGGTTTTGAACCAGTATTAGTTAAATTTTTTTTGAAAAGCGAATTTCTTGCTCCTTGTGAGACTTGAACCCAAGACCTCACACTTTTAGTGTATTAAAAGGTTTTGCCTTGCCATTGGACCACCAGTATTAGTTAAATAATCCATCTACATAATTAAGAATTTAATTCCAATAACATTCCTCATCAATTTCATCAGTTACAAGAGTGCAGATGAAGGTAACTGACCACTTAATCACAGAGGATGCTTGAGGGTAACTGATTGATCAAAATTAATCGCAGCGTCTTAAAGAATATCAAAGGACGCGTCTTACGCCCTTTCGGTATCAGATGCATTACAAGGATGTAAATTACGTTTAAGAGATTGTTTTCATTTGAAATTACCCTTGTGCCCATAAGAGATGCATTTATATATAGTATAGATATACTAGTTTTTATCCCGGGAGCGTCCCGGGTTGAAATATCTAATATAACATAATAAAATATATTATTATTATTATTATAATTATTATTATAAACAAATATCTGTAATAAGTTATCATATTCAAATATAAAAAAATGAATCTCTGCGCCGAGGTATAAATCTAGTGCCATTACAAATGAATTCGGAAGTTTGTAATCGATCATTCTAAAAAGAACTAACATGAAATAAGAAAAAAAAAAGTTAATTATTGAAATATCGAACGCATTAGTCTAAGGGTTATGTGATGCGTTAAAATTAGTCTAAGGGTTATGTGATGCATTAAAAAATTCATGGGTATATGATCGGGTATGTAGGTCGGGTATTTGGGTATGTTGTTTCGGATAATCGGGTCGGGTATCACCTAATCCCAAACCCGACCCGAACCCACAATTTTTTTTAAACTAATCCCAAACCCGACACAATACCTGCCGGGTTACAAAAATAGTCATTTTTTTTTTCTGATTTTTATATAGCACTATGGTAGTTGTTGGAAAGATAATAAAACGCTCGTTAATTTGGTGTAATTTTTTTCTTTAAAAAATCTCGTATATAAAAGATATTAACGTTTAAAAGTTATGGGAGGAAACACGAGAGATAAAATAATAAAGGTTTAATATTTAGATTTAGTAGATTAGGTATTTAATAGATTAGGTTAAAAATTATAATAGATTAAGTTAAATCATATTTATTTCTTTTTTTTAATTGGTTTAAAGTTGACACATCACATCTTATGTGGCATCTCTCAAAGGAGAGATTGCATAAGAGTATGACATGTAGAATTAATCCCTTTGCAATATATATATATATATATATATATATATATATATATATATATATATATAGGGAATGGTTCAATAGAGAACTCATTTTATTGAGAGAACTCGAGAACTCCTAATTAAATACAAAAAAATATAATAAAAAAATCATAACTCAAAATTTAAGTAAAAAAATAGAAAACTAGTTCGGAGCTTCTCTTTCCCACGTCATACCCGTTCGGAAAAAAAATAAAAAAAAACACACCTAAAAAACGCTACTGCACATGTGTAGTATAACCCAAAAGCCTAAACCACCTACCCCCAACTTACCCCCACCCAAAAACCTAATTCCACCCCACCCACCCCCACCATCACTAAAAAACCTAAATCGCTTACCCAAAAAACCTAAACCACCCATCCACCCCCCACCCAAAAACCTAAGCCCCACCCGTCACAACCAAAAACCTAACCCCACCAAAAAACCTAACCCCCTACCCAAAAACCTAAACCCACCCTACCCACCCCACCCCACCCCCAAAAACCTATACCTTACAAACTAAACTAAAAAAAAAACTAACCCTAAAAGCTAAACTAAACCCAAAAACTAAACCCTAAAGCTAACCGGACATTTACTACACAGGTGCATTAGAAGTCGCCTATTTTTTATTTTTTTTATTTTTTTTTATTTTTTTTCTGAACCGGGATGACGTGGGAAAGAGAAGCTCCGAACCAGATTTTTGGTTTTTTGACTTAAATTTTGAGTTATGATTTTTTTTTTTAATTTAAGTAGGAGTTCTCAAGTTCTCTCCCTAACTATGAGTTCTCAATTGAACCTTCCCCTATATATATATATATATATAATATATATAGATGTGCAATCTTATCAGATATAGCCTCAAAATATCCTTGGCCAATTATAATATGTGTGACTTTATAGCTGGCCTTTATGTGTTAACCTGTAAATCAAGACTTAAAGTGTTTGATCCCGCCTAAGCTCAAGCTAGACCCGTTTAGTTTACATGAGTTTGAGCTTGAGCTCGTTTCAAGCTCCATGTCTTAAACTCAAGTACAACTTGTTCTTAGATTTTCAAGCTCAAGCTCTACTCGGGCTTATCTCAGTCATCGCAGTTGTAAAGTCTCATCTCAGACTAAGATTAAGTAAGATGTCTGTGTTTTAAGGGGAAAAAGATCTTGCTGATGCCATTGACTTTCTCAAAAAATGTCCTTGCATTTATCTTTATAAAAAGGTACCAACAAACATCTTAAGTTAAATTACATGTCAGTAAAACAAGTACTTAGCACTTGGTACCTTATGAATCTATCAAAAATGCAAAAGAAAAATAATAAATAAATTACCAATAATCCCCACAAGAACACAAACCATCTTTAAAATGATGGTACCGATTAACATCTCTAAACACAATCTCCCTCTCAGTAATCTTCGATATAAACTTAATCGCAACGTGACAATCCTCACAAACCCGAAGATTCTTTGTTATCAAAAGTTTGCTCTTTGGGGCGTACTGATTATCCCAAACGCGATCGCCAATCTTTCGCTATGCCTGCATACCATTTTCATCTTTTCATCATCGTCAACGTCATGAAACACAGGTGCAGTATTAGGGACATATCCCGCTTCAACCATCAACTTTTCAATGCGTTTTAACTCGTCGTCTATCTCATCGCACATTGGATGAGACGTGTCACCTGAAAGAAAGGCGTGCGCTTTGTTATTCACCTCTATCCAGCTACACGCGACGTCTTTTTTTAGCTTTTTATTCGTCATTAATTCACGAATCTTTGCAACTCCTTCCCATTTCCCTGCTTGAGCATAAATATTCGACATAATCACATAATTCCCTGGTTCGTTGGGTTCAAGCTCTATCAGTTTCTCTAACGCAAGTTCCCCTAACTCAACGTCTCCATGTATTTTGCACGAATTTAGCAATGCACCCCATATGCCAGAGTCCGGTCGAATGGTCATATTCTTTATCATATCATAAGCTTCTTCTAAACGACCATAGTGTCCTATTAAATCAACCATAGACGAATAATGCTGAACAGTAGGTGTTATCTTGTATTCGTGTACCATCAAATCAAACAACTCCTTACCTTTGTTAAGTAAGCCTCCATGATTACAAGCCGAGAGAACGCCCACAAACGTTATATGATCTGGCTGCGTTTCACAAGTCATTT
Organism: Ambrosia x helenae; assembly: GCA_030844895.1. Taxonomy (NCBI): domain Eukaryota; kingdom Viridiplantae; phylum Streptophyta; class Magnoliopsida; order Asterales; family Asteraceae; genus Ambrosia; species Ambrosia x helenae. Next base: position 95,860,285 of record CM061232.1, on the reverse strand, counting down.
TCTTGAATAAATCAAGCGCTTCCATAGCATACCCGTGCATTGCATAACCAGTGATCATAGCATTCCAAGAAACGACGCGTTTCTCCATTAACATATCAAAAACACTTCTCGCTACTTTAACCGAACCACTTTTCGCATACATATCAACTAACGCAGTCTTCACTTTATCTTGAACAACAAAACCTTGTCTCCAGCTATACCCATGAAGCTCCCTCCCTTGAGGGAGCGCTGCCATGTCAGCAGCCGACGAAATAGCAGTAACCAAAGTCGCAACAGTCGGTCTCACCTTCCGTAAAGCCATCTCACCGCACAAAACCAAACATTCCTCCGCCTGCCCGTTCTGTCCATAAGCAGCAAGCATAGAGTTCCACAACACAACATCTCTCTCAACTATCTTATCAAACACAATTCGCGCCATACCAACTTCGCCACATTTCGCATACATATCAACCAACGCAGCGCCCACAAACACATCCGTCTCCCACCCGGTCCTCACCACATGTTCATGAACATCCCGGCCCACATCAACCGCGCTAAGGTTCGAGCACGCCTTAAGCACAAACGGGAAAGTAAAATTATCAGGCACAACCCCATGATCAACCATCTTATAAAACAACATAACCGCCTCGTTATACGGCCCGTTCCACGCATACCCACGAATCAAAACGTTCCAAAGATACACATTTCGTTTAGGAATTTTATCAAACAGTTGGTGTGCATTGTTTAAAAAGTTACAAGAACAATACAAAGCAACAAGCTTTGTGGCTAAAACGGTGTCGTAGCCATACCCAATTACGCAAAGATGGGCGTGAAGCTGTCTACCTGGTTGAATAGCTCTTTGGGCTATGAATGTTTTGAGGATTGATTGATAATATAATGGTGAGCGATTGGTGAGGTTTTCTGTTAAAGGATGATGATGGGGTTTGTGGATTGGTTGTGAATGTAAAGATCGACATTGGTGATGAGAATATTGTGAAAGATTAATGTGAATGGTGGCTGATGATAGTGTTTTTTGCTGTTGCATGAACTCGAATCAGCATTTGAGTATCTAGAGGAAGTGAAGTGTAATGTGCAAGTGGTTTTATACTCTTTGCAAACATTTTGTTTTACGTTCGGTATTAATTTGGTTCGTTATGATACTGGTGTTTCGTATAGCAAGTGAACGGAACAAGATAAGACAATTACAATGTAATATTTATTAATGAAAACATACGATTTCCAGAATCTTCCTAACACACAAAACACACACTCGAAATGACCAACTATTCTAACTTGTAAACACATCACACATTGAAAATGAATCTTAACGTGTTCTGATTTCGATTTGTATCATCTTGCATGTGAAATAGGGTGCTCTCGTTGATCCATCCTTTATAAACACAACCAAAGCCACCCTCACCGAGTAGATGAGCAGGTCTAAAATCCCAACCTAACCTAACGGTTAACCTAACCCAAAACAAACCATGGTACAAAATGTACTATCATTTGTTGTATCATCTCATCATGTGCCACAAATTACTTGCCGATGATATCAGATAACGTCTTGTTGATGATCTGAACTAGCTCTTTCCTGTAAAGAGTAATGAGATACGGGCCTCTCCTATTGGGCCAATATTTTTTACTTTAGTGGTATAACTTTAAACTTTGGGTCAATTTTAAATGAGTTTTAAACTTTATTGACAAGTAAAAGAGTAATGGGCTTAATTTAAATTGGGTTTTAGTGTTTAGTGGGCTTAAAATAAATAAAATGTTAATGGGTTTAAGTATTTAACAAAGTATATACATTTTTATTTTCTAAAAAATCTATTAATCTATTAATCTATTAATATATATAAAAGAATTGAACATTGCTGACGTGGCGTGCAATGGTGCCTTCATCCTCTCCATGAAACTGCCACGTGGCATCATAATTGAAAGATTTTAATGTTTTTTGAATTATTTCCTTTTTTAATTAAAAAAAAGATAAACATAAACCCTAAATTTATCTCTCTATCTCTCAATTCTCAATTACTAAAATTAAATTGAGTTATTTTAAGAAAAAAGAATTTAAAAACAAATTAAAATTTTTCTCTCTTATGTTCCTCCCATAATTTTTAAACGTTAATATCTTTTATATTCGAGATTTTTTAAATAAAAAAATTACACCAAATTAACGAGTGTTTTATTATTTTTCCAACGAGTACCATAGTGCTATATAAAAAACGGAGAAAAAATCGACTATTTTTTGTGGGGTTATGTTCATACAGGAAAAAAAAAACACAAAGTGTTCAGGTTATTCATTAATCATGTTTTTTCTTTTAAACCAGGTTCTTAACTACGATGTTGAAATTCAGCCCAATCGCCATGCTATCATTGGAATTTTACTCTTCTAAAGATGGATAGGTATACTTCATAAAGAGAAGTTAGGAGAACGAATCACGCAACACTGCAACACATGGTGTCACCTTATAACAAGGTTATTTTTTTTATTTATTTAATTACAAGAGTAATAATTATTACTATTAGTATTAATATTATTAGAATTGTTATATTTTTCAACCCCCATCATGAATTCTACATCTATATAAGTCAAAGTCAAATTGTAACATATTTTAAATTACGTGAAGATGATTATATGTTGAAGGTTATCTTTTTAATACTGTATTATGTTTAATATGGTTTATGTTTTTTATTTTTTTTAACTTTTTAAATAAATGTTTTTTTAACTAAGATTGATTATGTTTAAATTATTTACGCTTTTCGTGATTTGAGTTTTCTTCTTTTATCATTTTTTATTAAATCATATTAAATTTTTCAACCCCGGGACCTTCCCGGGGTAATTAGCTAGTATATACATATAAAATTAAGTTTCGGCAATGCAACGCTACTTGTTGCCCATTGGCTTTCCATTTAGATGTATCAAATATTGATCTTTAAACAAATGTGTAGGCAGTTTGGAATAATAAGCTTAATCAAAGATAACACAATTTTAACATGTAATCATCAACCCATATCATAAAATCAACTAAAAACTCACCCAACACCACAAACCAAATTAATTTCAGAAACTGAAATAAATTAACTAAATTATTTTAAACATTAAACATCATCAAAACATCCAAAACATAACTAATCAAGATTTTTAAAAAGCAAAAAATTAACATGGAAAAACAAACAAATGTTTAAATTCATAGCTTAAATGTACCTCCAGTGGCAAAAAAAAAAAAAGTGATTATTAATCGGTGAGTAAAAGGGTCGGTTTTTATTAACAAACAGAGACAACTCTATATATTTATAAAATCTTAACTATGCAAAAATCTATCAATCGGGGATGTAGCTCAAATGGTAGAGCGCTCGCTTTGCATGCGAGAGGCACGGGGTTCGATCCCCCGCATCTCCACAATTGACTTTTTATTTTTGATTCTTTATTAATTGTTTTTATAATTTAATTTCTTAAAATGTTGTTGTAGCTGCTGAATCAGTGTCACTATAAATAAAGTGATGAGATCTTATGTTCAATGAATTAGTATGTCTTTATAGCAGCTACCCCATTGGCTTCCTTGTGCACCTTCCTATTTTCCCACCATTTGCTGCATCAGATCCTTTGTTACTTCCCATTTTAATATGCCAAATTTGTGAGCCTTAGGAGACGTTGGTTTAACAACTGATCCAATTTATTCAGAGGTAACACGCTTCGCTTTGTTGTGTTCTTATATATCTCGACGCTCCAAAATCCAAATTTTCAACGTTTTTGCTACAATTTGTATTTTTTTTTCTTAATTATGGTCCCTTATCTTGGTCCGTTTAGAATAAAACCAAACTCGTCAATTTTGTGTTAGGTTTGTGTCACATCAAGAATTCATCCCTAATCTAAACCACTAAAAGATTATTTCTCCATGGTAAAATAACATGTTGAATAACAAGTCAATAGGTAATATCTAAGATGAATCAAACCAAACCAAACGAGCGTGTTTTCTTATTTCAATATGTGTGACTTCGCGGTGAGGCATATTAAATGTAGACCGGTGACCAAAGTACTAGACCAAATATAAGGAGCAATTACCAAAATACTAGACCAAGGTAAAGGGCAAACAAATAAAAACTACATATCAAAGTAGCATTCTATTCTATTAAAAATATATATAATTTGTACGGATCTTTCACCATTAAGTTTTCAGTTTTAAGCTAGGTTCTCATGTAAAAATGTGACATCGTTACTTTGTCATACTTCAATAGCGTTAAATATATCTTCAAGATCATTTGCATGTTCATTAGAACTAGTAGTTTTGCCGACATATCAAGGTTCGAGAACTCCATTTCAGTGATAACACCAACTGTAATAAGACGATGGATCCCTTAAATTAAATAAATCAAATATCACACAATAATTTGAATATAAACGAAAACCTTCAAGCCGTACCTGTTCCAGACTTCCAGATCAACTTTTGTAAAACTACAGGGAGATCGATCGAAGATCAATATGCCATAAATAATATGGAAATCAAAAGGATAGAAGGTTTCATATTTTAATATATTTACAAAACAGTCATCAAAATGGGGATGTAGCTCAAATGGTAGAGCGCTCGCTTTGCATGCGAGAGGCACGGGGTTCGATCCCCGCATCTCCAACTCTTTTTTAAAATAAATATATATTTTTTTTATTTAAGCACCTCATGTAGGTAACTTCATTTTACGACTTACCTATTGTGATCGACAACCTCAGATCTTGTTTGTTAATTGTTAGTTTGTTTTAAATGTATTTTTGTTTTTATAACTTGTATGTTTGTTACATGCTACAAAGCCTCTTCAATTTTTTTTTTTCAAAGACACATTTCTTGTTTGATGTTAATAATAAAATGGGTACCTAATGGTTTAATCAGTGGCGAAGCTTGGAGAAAAAAATTCGTGGTGACCGAAAGTCACGGTACCCTTAAAACGGTGGGGGGCGGATTTAATACGTATAAAATTTTTGAAGAAAAAATGTAAAATTAAACTACGGACAAAAAAACTGGCGGTGCCGGGGCACCCCCTGGCCCTAACAATCCTTCGCATTGGGCCTAATGGTCCAACTACAAATCTTGTTCAATGGCCCGACATGCCTAAACCCCTAAACATACATGTTATGTAGGCGGTACAAAAGTACTCAACCGTACCGATTGGTTAGGCCGGTCTCACTTTAATCATCCTATGAGGCTATGAGAATATTTGTGAACCATATTTGGAATAACCATATATTTTTACTAAGGTGAAAGTTAACATATTATGTTGTACAAGATTAGCACTTATTGGTAAGTGCTTTTGTACTTGCTATATTTACACATGACAAAATTACAGACTCTATGTAGTAAGTCTGAATATTTACACATGAAACTTCATTTCTATAACTTCACTTACTAGCATAAATCTCGGTTACTGGCGGGTCGATGGACTTCTACCCACTGAATTCTCGAGCTTTTCTAAATATGAAAATTTCTTGCTATTCGTAGCCGATGTTTGTTTTGCTAATGATCCCCTTAATGATTCTTCTTTTGGTTCTCTTTCTTGTTCTAAAGTCCAAGTTATGAACTCGGATAATGTCATTGAAGTTGGGGCATTTGCATAGTTAAGTTTTTCTATTTCTTCCTTCACATTAGGGAATTTTCCTGATGCCCTTGATGCTGTCTCTTTTAGAGAGTTTCTTTTTAGATCGCCTAAAGGATTTTTTACAAGATTATCTGCATGCATCACGTCTTCGATTCGTGACATTACTTTGTGTGCTATGCTTTCTAGTATTCTCGAATAGCTCTCAAGAACCGCGTGCCCAACATCCTGTAAATTTAAATGGTTTGTTTTAGAGGCGGAAAAGTGTAAAAATCGGAGGTGTTACATGTTGAGTAACATATCAAAATAGGTAACTTTTAAACACGACAAAATGGTCATGTTGGCCCTCGCGGTGCTTTTTTTTTTTTTTTTTTTGGGTCACTTTTTTCGAACTTGTAAATAACGATATGAAATCTATGCAAGCACGGATATGAAAAATTCTTACTCGGTTATGTTCGATTTTGCTGGCATCTAATGCGGATTGAAAAAGACCAGGGTAACGGTGTTTTAATATAAGTAATATTGTTTCCGCTCTATCTTCAAATTGCTCCCGTTTCTCAATGCTCACACCTGAACCCCAACCGGATTTTCCATCTTTGTTTGTCATTTTTCTTCTCCATATCACAACGGACGCCTCCATTCTGTTCTTTAGATCAAGAATTTTATTCTCTGAAGATAAGTCCATAGCCGCAAGGAAAACGTCTGGATCAAAGTGATCAACGGTAATATTTTTATAAACCGTGTCTCCTAAACTTGCGCGACCATTCTGCCATAAAACATATCAATGATGATCAACTCATTCAGCCGATTTACACATGCAACATCTATAAATAGTAAAAAAACATTAAGTTCATGTGCAAGGAATTGTTGCCCCTATGTCTCCTACTAAATACCAAGTTTCATGATTAAGAATTTAAAAAAGTGGTTTAACTACATTGTTTTAAAAACAAACTCAACTCTTTTTTCATTTCTAAAACTTGTCAAATTATATCAAAATAGAAGGTAGACGGGCAACAAGCTGCGACGCCACCCCTTTCTGAATTGTAAACCCTAGTCTACCAAATACAAACCCCTGCCCTCTGGAGATGAACTATTGCTGTGGACAATTAACTACATTAATTTTAATTTCATAATTTTGTAAAAGTTTACCTTAGGGAGGGAATCAATGTAATTTTCAGGGATATCCATCTCTGTAAGAATGTGAGCATTCACAGCCATGGCTGCCTTGAGTAACTGGTTCACTGAGTCTCTCTGAAACTGTAACCATTTTTTTGTAACATCAGGTAAACCGTTCGAAGGAACTTTTGGAGTTGGTAAACCGCATTTATCTTCTTCCCTTCTCCTACTTGATTTTGATCCAAACTCGCCTTTGGACACGTAGGTGAAATCGTATTGATCTCTAAAACTATCTAAACATTCCTATATTCACACAAAGAATCATAAATTAGATATCTTGAAGTTCCATTTTCATCATTTTATTAATTTGCTCTAAATGACCAATATATCAATATGAGAACTGCATGGCATTTATACTTATAATTTAAATGTGATACATACGATGGGTTTTTAGTTGCTTTTTTCCTCGCTCGATATTTCATTATTTTGTTGTATTTCAAGCACTACGTATAAGTGCTCATGCGGTTTTCATTACATAGTAAAATTCGTTTTGTATGGAACATGTCTCCTCTTTGTGTGTGTAGTGTGAGGTTCAATGAAAAAAAAAATAAAAAGAAAAAAAAAGCTTAAAATGAGTTAAGAAAAAAAAACATGTATTTTTTTTTATAGAATGGCTTCTAAATATCTTTATATATGCAAGTTTAAAAAAGTATTTTTTAAAAAAAGAATTGCTAAATGCATGGTTCCCCACTTTTTTGAGACCCCCCCCCCCCACACACACATATATATATATATAAAGAACTATTGTTTTAAAAACCCACTTTAGTGGTGAAAACCATGTAACACCTATATAAAACGAGGGTTACACCACGTAACCCCTATGCAATCCATGTGTAACACATTGCGACGTCAACATGTATTGTATGTTAGCAGTGGAGTTACACGGGGTTTACATAGGGGTTATGTGGGTGTAACTCTATTTTTATAAGCGTTACACGATTTTCAGAGTTTTCATCACTAAATTGGGGTTTTCATTCTAGCTAAGGTATGGTTAGTGTACAAATTGTGTTTTTTTTGTGAGAAGGGTAAGAAGTGTTTTTGGTCATTGGGTCTTTAAATGGAGGGTGGAGATGGATTAATGGAAAAATTGTAAAATATGTTATAATTTTGATTGACTAATTTGACTAGGTATGGGTATAACAGTAAATGGGTATTTTCTAAATTTAAAAACACACATGTAAGGCACATGTAACTTCACCTGATTTTTTTAAACGCCAATAACTTCTTATAAGTAATTATGTTTAAAAAACACACCATAATAACGAGCGCTTTTTATATTTAATATGAGTATCATATTGTTATATATATCCATATAAAAAATTACATTTAAACTTGGTGGATGTGTTTTGTTGTAGTTTGATTCATTTAAAACACAATAAACTAGTTTGGCTGGTTTAAAACATACATGTACTAAATAAAAACAAGCTAAAATGTTTTATAACAATCATTTAATAATTTGTTGTGTGGATTAACTGTAATGTGTTTTATATAAATCATTTTCATTGTCATAGTAGGTGTTTTATATCAGTGATATATGTATTATCAATTTACCTTAATACTCTCAATTTTTAAATTCAATGATTGCTACATGTCAACACTAGAATCTTTCTTACCCTTCTCACAAATCTCACTCTTTGTACGTGAACCTCATATAGGGTGAAGTTGGTGCACAAATGTCATATTTCGTGAGAAGTGTGAAAAGGACTAAGAATGATACAAGACATCATTTCTTGGACTTACTAGTGATGTTTTGGCTAAAAAACACCAGCCATACATAATAATTAAAAACACATTACAATGTATTCTAGGTTTAATACTTAAAAGACCATGCCAAGAAAGTTAAGCAATGTGTTTTAAGTGTTAATCAATATGCTTTAATTGTGTTTAAAATTTTGTGGCTATAATAAATTGCATTATGTTTATGTTTTTCTAGTCAAAACAACCTAAAACATCATGCTTAAATCCAAAACACGATATTTACATGTCAATTTTTAATTTTTCTTATGCTTCTCACAAAATATGACCTTTGTATATAAATAAGAAATAAATTTATATATAGGTTAAGAGTTTGCTTTAAAGTAAAATAAAATTGTGTTTTCTTACCATAAGCATCCAATCAAGCTTCTTTAGGGCAGGAATGATAACACTCACATCGCTTCGTTGCCTTGTAATCATAATCTGTGAAAATTATACGGTTTAATTTGTAGCTTTAAACTTAAATTATGACATATAAAACACATTAAATATTGACATTGGTACCTCCATTATTACGCCATTAGTATTTTGTTTTGAAGGAACAAATTCAACAATGTGATCGGTCACAGATAACAACCAATCGATTTCTTTTTGCCACCTTGCTTTACTCTCAGCTGGCATTGGTTCTAAGCGTGAGATTTCTCCAAATGTAGAAGCTGTTGAACAAATGAGATAACCAAACCATGAGTATATTATCTTTTTAAATAAGCCTTGTTATTTGATTGTGGTTGTATGTGTATAGATTTGCATGTCTGTTTTTTTATTTAACTCAAAACATGGGTGGATTCAGTAACCAAATTAAGAGTTTATTGAATTTGTAATTCAAGCAAAGCCAAACAAACCCATTAAACTTTAGGCTCTTTGGAAAAACTAATATCCTAATCTAAATCCGAAAAATCAAACCATTTAGAAAACGTGGGTAAGCTAATAATTTAAACAAGATAACGTTATAAATATTATATATACTAGCAGGGTATCCGCGTGATATGGTGGGGAACATAGACACTTCTAAGCTAGTGCATGATTCGATTCAGCTTGCTTATTAGTTTCAACCGAAATTAAAGTCATCAGTTAATCGATCTTATAAATCAATCGGTTAATTAGTTCAGCTTGTTTTGTAAGATTGTCGGTTTTTAGTTCAGTTCAGTTAACATTTGTTATCAACCAAAATCAAAGTTTAGTTAAAAAAATTCCACGAAGTACATGAAATGAAGGTGTGTGTGTGTGTGTGTATATATATATATATATATATATATATATATATATATATATGAAATCGAGGTATGAAAGCTAAGAATATAGGAATATAAGAATTGTTCAATTTTTGCTTGGTTAATTTTGGTAAAGTAAGGGTAGAAAAAACGATAACCAATTTAAGTTAACTCGTTTTTTTTTTAATTCAGTTTTCAATTGATTTGGTTTTGTTTCGTTTTATTTTTACTACCAATACCGAACTCATCCCTAGTCAAAACCTCCTAAAAAGCCCCATAAACGAGACTTAGTTAACTCGATCCCAAAAGAACTGAGAAATAAAAATCCAAAAACCGAACCGTTTAACAACAAAAACCACAAAACCAAACCAAAATATTTTAATATACCAACTTCTTAGAATCAACAAAAACCTAAAAGGCCTTCATTTCTAACATGCAATGCATCTAAACATCATCATCATCTCTCCCTATTTTATCAACAAAACCATTAAAAATGTAATTAAACAATCAAAACCGAAATCAACCCGCTTACCGGCTAGATTCGTGATCGCATTAGACAATGCCAAAGCCGACGAAACACCTTTGCCTCCACCCGACATATCCTCCCCTAATAACAACTTTGCAAACCTCTCTTTCATCAATTCCATATCTACAAAAGCTCATCAAATTGCATTAATAGAACACAAAAAAATGCAAAATCTATACGTTTACATAAAAGCGCGAACGACATTGTAATTCACCTGCATATATAGACTCCAATTCAGGGTCTAGCTCCGAATTCGCATCAGCATTATCCTCTTCCATTGTTCTTATTCAATTGCTTGAACTATTTCGGTATTCTAGCATAAAAGTTGATAGGATCAAGATGAATTGGATGGAAAAAAAGAAGAAGAAAATTGGATTTGATTTTATGATCGTTTGGTTTGTGTTTTTTTTGAAAGATGAAAACAAAATGGTCGTTAGAAGAGGGATGGAGGGAACGTGAGGTGTATGTTTGAAAGAGAACTAAAGATTGATACAAAAATTACTTCAGATTTTACTAATGTTATAAATAGTAATTATATATACTATAATTAGCAAATTTATGTTTATTTATTAGTTAGATTTTTTTTAACTATAAACTAATTTTTAACATTAAGCTTTAACCAATAACTCTTACAAGTGAGAGATGGGTAAACGGGCCACAAGTTGCACCCCCCTTTTGAATAGAGAAACCTACTCTATTAAAAATAAAATTTAGGCCTTCGTCGCTGGAGAGTTACTCTGCACCACCTTTTGAACTCTTTTTAAGAACCGGATTGCCTCGGGGGCTAAACCTCCAAATGTGTCAAAAGCAAATGGCACAAAAACGTGTTGGTTCTCTAGACAGGCAGCTTCATGTTTGACAACTTTCTGGGATTCGGCTCTCAAGGCTGCTTGCCCTGCCTAAAACCCCGAATCTCGAAGTCCCACCAACAGAGACACCCCTGTGAGATCAACGCACGCATGTTTGCATTGTGCCCACCCAAACACGAGGACATCTGCTAGCCTTAGCACCCTTCTAGGGGTCCGTCAAAAAGTTAACAGGGGCTTCTTTCCTAGCCGAAATCCCTGCCCTTCGCAAGACGTCCCATAAAACATCCCTGACCAGATCATGTTCGTATTTAAATCCGGGCAGCTCCTTACAATGAAGGGCATGTTCCCCAAATTTATCTAAACATGCTTTTTTACAAACCGGACATGGCTCATCAACTGGGAACATGGGAATCATGAGCATGTATTTAAGGATAGCCCGGTATTCAACAGTTGACATGTGTTGCCCGAGCCAACCCCCCCCCCCCCCCCCCCCAATAGGAAGGACAGCCAAGAAATCTTGAGCATGCGCTACTTTGAGGCATTCAAACACCGCTTTCTGACGCGAAGTCATGGCAAACTTCTCTACCATAGTTTGAAGGGTTTTACAGTTAAACGCACTCACCAAGAACTTTTGAGGTTTGCTGGGTGCGGTGTCCTTATCCATAAAACCACTCAAATCTAAATCAGGAAGAGAGCTGCGAACGATGTCTAAGGCAAGCCCATAATTAAGGTCCATCCCCACAATCCTACTGTTTCGTAAGATGTGGTCTTGCAGTCCCCAGGACTGCACTCGAGAGGCCACAAAAACATATGCAGGCACGTCCTCTGCTGAACACAGGCCAAGACCTCCCGACCATATCGGTAGAGACGCTAACCGCCATTGAAGATCCCCAAAGAACGCCCCCCCCCCCCCCCACAAACTACAATATCTTCGACCGCTTCACGAAGCCCTTTGTCGAAAATGGATACGGCCTTATCAGCAAAGGCTGTTTGACATGTCCGGAGGCCAAACAACAGTTTAGCAACACCCATACAAAAGCGAAGCAACAAAAGTTCACTTTGGGGGTCCCCCAATTTCTGCAGAGAAACCATCAGATCCACTGCCCGGCGGGCCCTTTTAGCACCCAAGGATCTAATATATCCCCCGTCTCGACTAACAGCACCCCCAGGAGCTTCACACCTCCTTCTGGTCTCCTGATATCCTAGGAAATAAACCAGGCTTCACTTTTTCCCCATTGCATGATGGCCAAAAAATTTCACATTTCTTAATATTAAGCGTAAGCCCTAGATTCGGCCCCTCGACTAGCATAATATCAAAAGCCTTAGCCACTTCTCTGGCCTCTCCCATAATAGTGCCATTATCGAGGTACCAAGCATGAAACGGGAGGGAGCAACACTCTTCTAGCCGACGGACTAACGGGTGTAGAACAAGAGCGAAGAGAAGCGGCCCCAATGGGTCTCCCTGTTGGACCCCAGTGGAGGCCCCAATACAAGAATCCCCCACATAAAGCCTAGCAGGTTGGGCATATATGAACTGAACCCAAGGGTAGATGGATGGGCATCGGACGCTCACTTCCTGCAGGAGAATCGTCCTGTCAACCAAGTTGAAGGCATTCGAAAAGTCGATCGTGAGCATGGCCAGGGATCCGTCATCATGGAACGCATTTAAAAATCTATTCGCGCTATGGAGAATAGCCTCTGCCCCGTTGGGGACCCCCAACCCAAATTGATAATCACTTAAGTATGCCGCCATCTCTTTCCCAACCTTACGCATCGTGACTTTAGAGACTAACCTTCTCCAAATGGCCCCAACAGCAATAGGCCTAATTTCGTTATAGGGCTTGAGCAATGGAGTTAAGGGGGCAGATGCGATAAACTCCGCAAGAACTTTTGGGCAAAGCCCCCTAACAAAATGTTAACCATTTCAGTGATCGCCAAAAGTAAATCAAAGGGTGGCGAGGCCCTTGTCCACAAAGGGCATCTAAAATATGTTGGGCTATGAGGCCGTCCCTCCCATACGAAGTCCCTTTAGGGAAGGATTTAATACTCCCGAACACACAATCATGATCAACCTGAAGGGCATCCTCGGATGGTAAGGCATTAGGCAATGTGGGGGGTTCGGTGATGGGGTGTTTATCGACCAGGGGCAACCCCGGAGGAACATAAAACCTTAACTGCGGCCATGAAATGGCCATCAGCAACCTTCCGCAGACACTGCTTTATATTGGCCCTGTTATCTGAGCATTCCCTCGTCATATCGATTAGCATTTGCGCAGGCCTTCTCAAATACATTGGGTAAGGTAGTGGCTTCCCCTGGGTCGATTGAGGCCTGGATCAGGTTGTTGTTGTTGCTGCCTCATTGCACGTTACGCACTATCCGGCCGTCTTCCAGGCAGGAACGGAGGTTTGGGAATCGTAAATCCTTGCAATGCAGTAGCATCATGCGCTCCTTAGCAATTTGGAAAGATGGAGAGGGCATGGAGGAGCTTGTTCTCCCCCTCCTTTCCCAATCGAATGAAGAGTCGTCTAGAGGGCCAGTCAGCCAAAATGAATCGGAGAAGGGAGCTAATATCAAATAATGTTTGAGGAAGGTTGCTGATGGTCACTTCACTGTCGCAGTTAAGGTTTTGTGCTCTTCTGGAGTTGCACCATTTGGGGAGTCCACCTTAAAAGCCTTGGTTGATAAGCATCCGGTTAGGGATCCTCCCCACTTGCCTCATGTCTTGCCCAATAAAGACGCTCTTCAGGTTAACACTGAATGTGTGTTGGAGAATATCCGCTCCTTCCCCAAAGGAACTTCTTGCAGAAGGGATGGCTTGAGAGCACAACATATTTTGGACGCATTGTGCGGATAGGGGTCCTCTCCGCCATCTGCTCTTCTTGTGGCCATCACTGAGGTGGTTAACATCTGGCTGCGAGGGATGTGCCCGAAAATTCTGGTGAAATTCATTGCCTCTGCCCCCTAACCCCCTTATTAAAGCCCGATAACGGAATCCGACCCATTTGTTAGATTTTTTATTTTGAACAAATGCATTATTATTAAGAAAAGAGAAACTATACTGTATAGAGAACCTTAACATACAAAGTGAAAGAAGGAATCATAGCCATACACGTAGATGACTGTCATTTTGATAACCTCGTATTTAATTTTCCAGCCTAGAGGTAGAATAGACCTTTTCGTCATTTCTGAAATTACGTTCCATTCGTTTTATTCGTATTTTAAATTCAAAAATTACAAAACATTAAACCCTATCGTCATCGTCATCATACTCAGTTAAATCCCACCAATAGCAAAAGCTAAGGTAGGGTCTGAGGAGGGTAAGATGTAGACAGCCTTACCTCTACCTCGTGGGAATAGAGAGACTGCTTCCAGTGAGACCCCCGGCTCGATAGTGATTTTGTATTAAGCCTTAGACATAAGGCACATAACGCTTAGCAATCGAGACAAACCCGATTGGTGCATGTACCCCTTTGTCTTTTGGCTATCAAGGCTGTGACACCCGGCAATTTCTGGTTAACAACGTTGTCTAGATGAAAGTCTACCTTAGCGAGTCACGCGTATATTATACTTAACTGGGTTAGTTAAGTCGTGTTATGGTTCGGGAACTATCAGTTTAGTATAGAGGATCATCGGATGTTAGTCTAGAGGTTCATTAGATGTCAGTCCTTAACCAAGTGTACAAATGGTGACGATTCGTAGAATCGTCAGGTCATACGGAACATACAAGTCTCGAGTCCCGGAATTGGTGAACGAGTGTGAATATGTTTGTTTGCTAGTGTTATGTGTTTACAATCATTATGTGACTTGTCGGTATGTGAATATGTGTTAACGTATGTTAAAACGGGGTTTAACGCGCAAAATACAAGGAACCAGCCCCTATAGGCGAGTAGGGGTGGCTAATCGCCTATAGGGAGGGCGAGTGGGCAACATTAAGGGCGATTGGGGGCTAATCGCATGCCATAAGGGGCGATTAGACCCCAAATGCATGGAGGTCATGCGATTAGCAATCCTAATCGCATGAAGCTGCTGCATAATCGCATGGGACGTGCTGGACGACTAAAAACGACTATAAATACAATGCTTAACCTCCTAAACCTCATAATATCAACCCTAGTCGTCCCATAACCCGCCCCAACACACACACAACCTCTGGAACGTGATTTTTGATCAAAACACAAGGTTTCAAGCTTATTTCATCAATCTTTCACAAATCTAAGGTGTGGTTTCCATCCATACAATCTTTATTAACGTTTTTATTAAATCCCTAATGGTCCAGACCTGTTCTAAAACAAATAAACTTTCTGAAAATCGTTAATAATCATTGTTAATTGGATTCTAAGTAGCATGCATGATGTATGTGGGTTTTCAATCAAAAGCTAGGGTTTTTATGATTCAAGATGGATGATTACATGTTATTAGGTTAGTTTCTGATTAGTAATGATGGCATGATGATAGGATCTGAGTAATTGTTCATTAGGGTTATAGTTATGTATGTTAATGTGATGTTTCATGCTATGTGTATTGTGTTTAATTACATGGTTGCATGCAGGGCTGATAATACGAGGTTAAACGAAGGATTTTGGTTTAAACATGTTTGGTATAGTTGTTGGATTGATATTGGATGATTACACGCGTTCTGGATCTGATTTGGAGTGTTAAACGCGCGAAAAACCGGAACAGCTGGGTTACTGGCGATTAGCAACCCTAATCACCTATGTTATAGGCGATTAGGAGGCCAATCGCCTATAAAGAGGCCCTAATCGCCTATATACCATGCAATTGGGGGCTAATTGCCTCTGTTACATGCAATTGTGATCCTAAATG
Source organism: Ambrosia x helenae (assembly GCA_030844895.1). Taxonomy (NCBI): domain Eukaryota; kingdom Viridiplantae; phylum Streptophyta; class Magnoliopsida; order Asterales; family Asteraceae; genus Ambrosia; species Ambrosia x helenae. The sequence continues at coordinate 95,844,424 of CM061232.1, read as the reverse complement.
CTAGTTAAGTCCTGAAATACATGTCTTATAGCCCTAATCGCATGTAAACTCAAGATTTACATGTCTTATGACCCTAAATGCCTATATTACATGCAATTAGCCTTCCTAAATGCCAGTTGACCAACCTAAATGCTAGTTGACTTTTCCTAATCGCGTGTACTGCTGCTGTAAGTGTAAATTAGCATTCCGAGACCCGATTTGACATCTAGGAACATGCTAGGAACCCCGTAACATATCTAATAACTTGGTAACATATGTTTGGATGTAATTATGTGATACGTGAACTACGTGCTATAACTTGTTGGACGTTAACGTATGTTAAGTGTGATTGCATGATTGTTTGTTTGGGAGCGTAAACATAACACGGGGAGTCTCGGGTCACCAATGGGATGTCGAGTCTTGTACATTGGGTCAGTTAAACAGTCACGGTGTTTTCAAACGAACTTGGTTATGGTCTGCACATCTAGGGACTAACTAACCTGCGGGTTATTAGTCTAAGTACTTGTAACTGTCATATGTTAGGTCGCCGCTTTACGGGACTAGCATAGCTGCTGAGTTTATTCGTGTTACGGAGTAACGCAACTTAAGGTGAGTTTACGGCCCCTCTTTTAACTGGTTTCACTTTTCGGGGGAGAAAACATGTGTTAAAACTTATGTTTGGTAACTACTGTCATACTATGGGTTTCTATGGTTTACTATACGATCTTTGGAAGTCCCGGGGGGAACCATGAATGTGCGGGTTAGCACAACGGGGAAATGTGAATAGCGCTATTGGGAGTGACCAACCCCGCTCGTCGACTTGGCGGGTCGGCGGGTGCATATTGTCTCAAACAGGAACAACAGGTTACTACATCGGGCACGACATCTGGTTTGCGAGTTAGTAATGGTTTTCCAATCGTGATAGTAACAAAACATACGCCTAGCTAGCGTACTTTGGTTTTCGATTGTTATAGTATGGACAGGTTGAACTTGGTACTTGGATTACAAAACCTGTAAACTCACCAGCATTTTTGTGCTGACGTAAACTTTTACATGTTTTCTCAGGTCGCTAAGGTAGCACAATGGAACTAGGGCGCACGCGTCTGCACGGCGTCTAGTTAGGATTGCATGGTTTTCAAACGTTGAACACTTGGTTTATTTTGGATTATGTTTTGAATAAGCTTCCGCTGTGATTGGGGATTTTAAACATTGTTTTTGAAATTGCATTATGTTCATTTAGACTTGTTTATTGTGATCGTTGGTTTGGATCCTGGTTTGTCATACGCCTCGCGGTAAAACTCCGCAAGTGGATTTTGAGGGTGTGACAGATTGGTATCAGAGCCAATGGTTATAGTGAACTAGGACTGCATGTGGAGTCTAGTCTATAGCCGAGTCGCACACACTAGACGATCACATAGTACTAAACATTTTGATGGATTACGTATGGGCTGTTGGGGTGTCTCTAAATCATCTGGTCTTTCTATGTTACATCATCCGTTCTATCCTAGGTCGAGTTACTTGCTTTCTAGGCAGTGTGGTGTATTGGGGTAAATCGTGTACTCTTGAGATTTGTCCAAGGCTCGGACATCTCCCTTTCATACTCCAATAGAAACACTTGTCATAAACTACCGTAGCATTACGGTGTATAGCTAAGAGTCTATGTTCGGTGATTTGAACTTTGAACTAGGGGAACACTTGGAGGACCATGTAGAGCGGTTTATCATTTTGGGTGCACACAAAATCATAAACCGAAATGCATGAAAGCCCTGGTGAGCTCTGGGTTCGAATGGATAGTCCTGGATTGGATCTAGCTTTGATCTTGTAAACATTAGTGGTTATCTTTAGCTGCGAAACTAAATTTTCTCGTTCTTTCTGCCAGAAATCATGTCTGGAGTACGAGGAGGACGTGGAGGTGGTCGCAATGGTGGACGTGGTGGTGGTCGCGGTGGTGCTGGTGGTCGTGGAGGTGTTAACCTATCACAGGAAGATCTGAACAACTTGCTACAAGCTGCCTTTCAGTTAGGGCACAATGGTGGTGGTAAGTTGATTTATCCATTTTTTGCCTCATTAGTGAACCTTGTTTACATTCTTCGTGGTTTCTCATGCGTTTCGTTTCAGGTGGTCCTGTTAACCCACCCCCACCCATGTGTACCTACAAGATGTTTCGGGACTGTAAGCCTCAGGAATTCTCTGGCACTGAGGGTGCGGTGAGCTTACTCAGGTGGTTGGAAAAGGTGGAGTCAGTGTTTCTGATGTGTAACTGTCTCCCAGAGGATCGAGTTAAGTATGCTGCTGCTTTATTCCAGGATGTTGCTTTGACCTGGTGGAATAACATCACCCAGAACATGGGTATTGGGGAGGCTTATGCTATGCCTTGGGAGAATTTTGTGCAACTGCTGAAGCGTGAGTACTGTCCAAGGGAAGAGGTGCAGAAGTTAGAGCACGAGGTGTGGAACCTCAAGATGTCTGGGTCTGAAATTGAAAAGTATACTGTAAGGCGTAATGAGTTGGCAGTGCTGTGTCCTGATCTGCGTGTGCCAGAGTACAGGAGGATCGAACACTATATTTCGGGGTTAGTACCAGAAATCGCAGGGTTAGTGGCTGCGGGAAATCATCCTACATACTCAGAGGTGGTCCGATCGGCTCATAGGATGACCAACTTGAAGGTGAATGAGGGTATTTTTCCTGCTAAGGGTTCGACTGTTAAGGCCCCAGAGAATAACAAGCGTAAGTGGGAAAACGAGGGGAAAGGATCTGGATCAGCACAGCAGGGTAAGAGGTTCGATAACGGGGGTTCTTCTTCTTCTGGTAACAAACAGGGTGGTTATGCGGGGAAGTTACCTAAATGCAACAAGTGTGGGCGTCATCATCAAGGGAACTGCGATAGTAATCGTTGCCATCGCTGCCAGCGAATTGGGCATTTTGCTAAAGATTGTCGGGCTACACTTCCATCGACCCAGGCCCCAAGCAATACCCCGGCTCCTGCTGCTCAAGGAACTACGGGAAGACAGGGATGTTACAACTGTGGAGAGACTGGTCATTACAAGAAGGATTGCCCGAAACTGAAGCAGGGCGGGAACAACGGGGGCGGCGGCAGAAATGCACGTGCCTTCATCATTGGAGCCGCAGAGGCTAGACAGGATCCTGACACAGTTACCGGTACGTTCATTCTCAATAATCGCTCTGTTAGTATTTTATTTGATTCTGGTGCCGACAAGAGTTTTGTATCCATGGAAGTTAGTCGACTGCTAGATGTAGTACCCGTACCATTAGAGGCTAAGTATATTATTGAGTTGGCTGATGGTAAAAAGATTGAAGCTACTTGTATCCTTCAGGAGTGTCAACTAGAGTTGTCGGGTTTGTCGTTCCCCATCGACCTTATGCCGGTACCTTTGGGTAGTTTTGACGTGGTGGTAGGCATGGATTGGTTGTCTTTGTATCGCGCGGAGATCGTTTGTTACGACAAGATTATTCGGATTCCTCTCCCTGATGGAGAATTCCTTTCTGTGTACGGTATCAAGGGTGGTGTTCCGCTAAATATCATCTCTAGCATGAAAGCCCTTAAGTGTCTTCGAAAGGGTTATTCGGCCGTTTTGGCACTTTTATCTGTTTCCTCTAGCGATGAGAAGAAGATCGACGATATTCCTGTTGTACGCGAGTTTCCTGATGTATTTCCTGATGATTTATCTGGTCTTCCTCCCCATCGTCAAGTTGAGTTCGGCATTGATCTTGTAGCAGGGGCTGCTCCTATTGCTCGGGCCCCCTACCGTCTTGCACCTCCCGAGATGCAGGAATTGTCTAGTCAGTTACAGGAACTCTTGGACAAGGGTTTCATCAGACCAAGTTCTTCCCCTTGGGGAGCCCCGATTCTATTTGTTAAGAAGAAGGATGGAAGTTTCCGATTGTGTGTGGACTACAGAGAACTGAACAAATTGACCGTCAAGAACCGTTATCCTCTTCCACGTATTGATGATCTATTCGACCAACTCCAGGGTTCTAGTTACTACTCCAAAATTGATTTGAGGTCCGATTATCACCAGTTGCGCGTAAGGGAAGCTGACGTTGCAAAGACTGCCTTTCGTACACGTTATGGCCATTTCGAATTCTTGGTCATGCCTTTCGGCCTCACGAACGCGCCGGCGGTTTTCATGGATTTGATGAACCGCGTTTGCAAACCATATCTGGACAAGTTCGTCATTGTGTTTATTGATGACATTCTGATCTACTCCAAGAACAAGACTGAACACGAGGAACACCTGCGTTTGGTTTTGGAACTCTTGCGACGGGAACAACTTTACGCCAAGTTTTCAAAGTGTGACTTTTGGTTACGCGAAGTTCAGTTCCTAGGACATGTGGTTAATGAACTAGGAATTCATGTCGATCTAGCTAAGATCGAAGCGATCAAGGACTGGGGAGCACCAAAGACGCCAACTGAGGTGCGGCAATCCTAGGCCTTGCGGGCTACTATCGTCGTTTCATTCAGGGGTTCTCGAAGATCGCTCAACCCCTCACCACTCTTACTCAAAAGGATAGAAAATTTGACTGGGGTGAACCACAAGAGTCGGCATTTCAAGAACTGAAGTCTAAACTTTGTTCTGCTCCTATTTTGTCCTTACCTGAAGGCCCTGATGATTTCGTTGTTTACTGTGATGCTTCTATTCATGGTCTCGGTTGCGTGTTGATGCAACGCGAGAAAGTGATTGCGTATGCTTCTCGTCAACTCAAGGTGCACGAGAAGAACTACACCACCCATGACTTGGAGTTGGGTGCAGTGGTATTCGCGTTGAAAATTTGGAGACATTACTTGTACGGTACCAAATGCACCATCTACACCGATCACAAGAGTCTTCAACATATTTTCGACCAACAACATTTGAACATACGACAGCATCGTTGGATTGAACTCCTGAATGACTATGATTGCGCCATTAAGTACCATCCTGGCAAGGCGAATGTGGTAGCAGACGCCTTGAGCAGGAAAGAATCAACTAAACCTCGTCGCGTTCGGGCGTTGCAACTCACCATTCATTCATCTCTACCTGATCAACTCCGTTCTGTTCAGTTAGAAGCTTTGAAGGAGGAAAACCTTAAAGCTGAGACTATGCACGGTGCCGACAAGCACCTCGAGCGAAGGCCTGATGGCCTGCACTACTTCGCAGAACGCATATGGGTTCCTTTATTCGGGGGACTACGGGAGCTTGTCCTAGATGAGGCTCATAAGTCCCGGTATTCTATTCATCCTGGTTCGGATAAGATGTACCAAGATCTGAAGGTGCTTTACTGGTGGCCAAACATGAGGTCGGATATAGCCTCATACATGAGCAAATGCTTGACCTGTGCTAAGGTCAAGGTGGAATACCAGAAACCGTCGGGTCTCTTGCAACAACCTGAAATTCCGGAGTGGAAATGGGAACGGATTACCATGGATTTTGTCACACAACTGCCTAAGTCACCGAGCGGGAATGACAAGATATGGGTGATTGTTGATCGGTTGACGAAATCAGCCCATTTCCTCGCTATTAAAGAGACCGACACCATGGATCGTTTGGCTCGTCTTTATCTGAAGGAAGTTGTTTCTAAGCACGGGGTGCCGGTTTCTATTATTTCGGATCGTGATTCCCATTTTACTTCTCACTTCTGGAAGTCTTTGCACAAGGCTTTGGGTACCCAACTAGACATGAGTACAGCTTATCACCCACAGACTGGCGGTCAGAGTGAGCGCACGATTCAAACCTTGGAGGACATGCTGCGGGCATGTGTGATCGATTTTGGCAAAGGTTGGGAAGCTCATCTACCGTTAGTAGAATTCTCTTACAACAATAGTTATCACACGAGCATCAAGGCGGCTCCGTTCGAGGCACCGTTCTCGGGCGGAAATGCCGGTCTCCTCTTTGTTGGGCTGAGGTGAACTAGTGTACCAAACTTCGGAAAAGATCGTACAGATTCGTAACCGGTTGGCAGCGGCAACCGGGCGGCAAAAAAGTTATGCTGATCAACGTCGCAAACCATTGGAATTCCAAGTTGATGACAAGGTACTTCTGAAAGTCTCACCGTGGAAGGGCGTCATACGCTTTGGGAAGCGTGGCAAACTCAACCCTCGGTATGTCGGTCCATTTACGATCCTGGAACGGATTGGACCGGTGGCATATCGTCTTGATTTACCGACGGAGCTCGGTAACGTACATAACGTCTTCCATGTGTCCAACTTAAAGAAGTGTCTGGCTGACGAGTCTTTCATCGTTCCACTGGAAGAGATCAAGGTTGATGATCGTCTTCGGATTGTGGAAGAACCTGTGGAGATTCTGGATTACAAGATTCGTAGCCTACGTCATAGCAAGATTCGCATTGTGAAGGTTCGCTGGAACTCGAACCGGGGACCAGAGTACACTTGGGAACGGGAGGATCAGATGAAGTCTAAATACCCTCATCTCTTTCCTAAGGAAGCGTTCGAATCGAGATATGTCTCCACTGCTGCTGAATGAATCTCGGGGCGAGATTCCTTTTTAACGTGGGGATGATGTGACAACTCGGGTAAATCTCTCTTTTGGTTTCTATCTTTTATTTGTTTCTTTCGTCATTCCTTTTGGTACTTGTGCAATTTTCGGGACGAAAATTCTTTTAACGTGGGGATGATGTGACACCCGGCAATTTCTGGTTAACAACGTTGTCTAGATGAAAGTCTACCTTAGCGAGTCACGCGTATATTGTACTTAACTGGGTTAGTTAAGTCGTGTTATGGTTCGGGAACTATCAGTTTAGTATAGAGGATCATCGGATGTTAGTCTAGAGGTTCATTAGATGTCACTCCTTAACCAAGTGTACAAATGGTGACGATTCGTAGAATCGTCAGGTCATACGGAACATACAAGTCTCGAGTCCCGGGAATTGGTGAACGAGTGTGAATATGTTTGTTTGCTAGTGTTATGTGTTTACAATCATTATGTGACTTGTCGGTATGTGAATATGTGTTAACGTATGTTAAAACGGGGTTTAACGCGCAAAATACAAGGAACCAGCCCCTATAGGCGAGTAGGGGTGGCTAATCGCCTATAGGGAGGGCGAGTGGGCAACATTAAGGGCGATTGGGGGCTAATCGCATGCCATAAGGGGCGATTAGACCCCAAATGCATGGAGGTCATGCGATTAGCAATCCTAATCGCATGAAGCTGCTGCATAATCGCATGGGACGTGCTGGACGACTAAAAACGACTATAAATACAATGCTTAACCTCCTAAACCTCATAATATCAACCCTAGTCGTCCCATAACCCGCCCCAACACACACACAACCTCTGGAACGTGATTTTTGATCAAAACACAAGGTTTCAAGCTTATTTCATCAATCTTTCACAAATCTAAGGTGTGGTTTCCATCCATACAATCTTTATTAACGTTTTTATTAAATCCCTAATGGTCCAGACCTGTTCTAAAACAAATAAACTTTCTGAAAATCGTTAATAATCATTGTTAATTGGATTCTAAGTAGCATGCATGATGTATGTGGGTTTTCAATCAAAAGCTAGGGTTTCTATGATTCAAGATGGATGATTACATGTTATTAGGTTAGTTTCTGATTAGTAATGATGGCATGATGATAGGATCTGAGTAATTGTTCATTAGGGTTATAGTTATGTATGTTAATGTGATGTTTCATGCTATGTGTATTGTGTTTGGATTACATGGTTGCATGCAGGGCTGATAATACGAGGTTAAACGAAGGATTTTGGTTTAAACATGTTTGGTATAGTTGTTGGATTGATATTGGATGATTACACGCGTTCTGGATCTGATTTGGAGTGTTAAACGCGCGAAAAACCGGAACAGCTGGGTTACTGGCGATTAGCAACCCTAATCACCTATGTTATAGGCGATTAGGAGGCCAATCGCCTATAAAGAGGCCCTAATCGCCTATATACCATGCAATTGGGGGCTAATTGCCTCTGTTACATGCAATTGTGATCCTAAATGCTAGTTAAGTCCTGAAATACATGTCTTATAGCCCTAATCGCATGTAAACTCAAGATTTACATGTCTTATGACCCTAAATGCCTATATTACATGCAATTAGCCTTCCTAAATGCCAGTTGACCAACCTAAATGCTAGTTGACTTTTCCTAATCGCGTGTACTGCTGCTGTAAGTGTAAATTAGCATTCCGAGACCCGATTTGACATCTAGGAACATGCTAGGAACCCCGTAACATATCTAATAACTTGGTAACATATGTTTGGATGTAATTATGTGATACGTGAACTACGTGCTATAACTTGTTGGACGTTAACGTATGTTAAGTGTGATTGCATGATTGTTTGTTTGGGAGCGTAAACATAACACGGGGAGTCTCGGGTCACCAATGGGATGTCGAGTCTTGTACATTGGGTCAGTTAAACAGTCACGGTGTTTTCAAACGAACTTGGTTATGGTCTGCACATCTAGGGACTAACTAACCTGCGGGTTATTAGTCTAAGTACTTGTAACTGTCATATGTTAGGTCGCCGCTTTACGGGACTAGCATAGCTGCTGAGTTTATTCGTGTTACGGAGTAACGCAACTTAAGGTGAGTTTACGGCCCCTCTTTTAACTGGTTTCACTTTTCGGGGGAGAAAACATGTGTTAAAACTTATGTTTGGTAACTACTGTCATACTATGGGTTTCTATGGTTTACTATACGATCTTTGGAAGTCCCGGGGGGAACCATGAATGTGCGGGTTAGCACAACGGGGAAATGTGAATAGCGCTATTGGGAGTGACCAACCCCGCTCGTCGACTTGGCGGGTCGGCGGGTGCATATTGTCTCAAACAGGAACAACAGGTTACTACATCGGGCACGACATCTGGTTTGCGAGTTAGTAATGGTTTTCCAATCGTGATAGTAACAAAACATATGCCTAGCTAGCGTACTTTGGTTTTCGATTGTTATAGTATGGACAGGTTGAACTTGGTACTTGGATTACAAAACCTGTAAACTCACCAGCATTTTTGTGCTGACGTAAACTTTTACATGTTTTCTCAGGTCGCTAAGGTAGCACAATGGAACTAGGGCGCACGCGTCTGCACGGCGTCTAGTTAGGATTGCATGGTTTTCAAACGTTGAACACTTGGTTTATTTTGGATTATGTTTTGAATAAGCTTCCGCTGTGATTGGGGATTTTAAACATTGTTTTTGAAATTGCATTATGTTCATTTAGACTTGTTTATTGTGATCGTTGGTTTGGATCCTGGTTTGTCATACGCCTCGCGGTAAAACTCCGCAAGTGGATTTTGAGGGTGTGACAAAGGCCACCACATGATGCATGATTAACCGTCCGTCATTTTTAACGTTATTTTCACGAAATTAGTAAAATAACGTTAAAATTAGTGCAACTTTACCTTTGTCCCCACGATGGCCATACATATATACATTATATGCGCACAGCCGTACGCGGGGCTTAAAATATTAAACCCTATATTACGTTAAAAGTTCAAATTAAATAAAATTCATTTTTGGATTTCTGATGTTGAAGTTGAAGAAGATGAGCAATCAAAGAAGTCTAGACATGTAAAATGATCCATCAATGGGTTGTGTTTTCGCAGCTACTTTTGAATCGTATCGTTGTACCTGTAAATATTAAACATAATCGATTTCATCAGTTCTTTGCATTGTTTTGTATCCAAATGTTCTAATTGTCCTTTTTACAGGATTTAAAATCCTTTTAGGTGAAGTAATTTTTGAAGATTATTGAAGAGTTTAGGGATTAGGATCGTATTGTATGAACAATTGAATGCTGCGTCTATTAGAATTATAACTTGAGTTTATTATTATTGAGTTCTATACATCTTATATTTTGTTTGGTTTAACATTTGTATGATTTTTTTTATTGAATTTACGTTTTATTATATTGAATCTTGCGTCTTTTCTATCACGGTGATGATCATTTATTTTTGTTATTTTCAACTTCTGCATTGATTTTATATTTAAATTGTACTTGCGTTTAAGTAGAATTTGTACTTGCGTTTCTTAACATTTTGTATACAACTTATATTTTGAGGCATTTAACATTATTCTTATTTTGTCATTCCCCTTCTCTTTTGAAGAAAAAAATCCAATGTATATATCCACCCTTTTAATTTTATCCATTGATTCATTTAGATCAAAAGCTCAAAACCGTTCTTATCCTTTTTATGTTAGAACTTTCTAAATAATTAAAACAAAACGTGCTTACAAAATTAGTAATTAGTAGCATGGATGTTGGAAAGTCACTTTATTTAATTATAAAATAACTAAAGTAAGGTTGTGGGTTCAAATGTAAGGTTGGTCTAGTGGTATGGTGTCCCCCTTACAAATGTAAAGTTGTAGGTTCAAATCTTTGCAAGTGCAAGGTGAGGTGAAATTAAGGTGTTAAAAGAAATTTGCCGTTCAAAAAAGTAAATTTATTTATAAAATAACTAAACTCTTGAGATCTATGTGACAATGGATTCGTAACTAACCTTAAGATTGGATACCACTGCTATAAAAATAGAAAGAAAAAAAAAAACATTTCCACGATTTTATAGACCACTAGTAAAAATATTAAAAACAAATTATCGTCGACAGCAGGATTCGAACCTGCGCAGGCAAAGCCCAACAGATTTCGAGTCTGTCTCCTTAACCACTCGGACATATCGACAAGTTGTTATATTGTTTCTTTTAAAGATATAACTATACTCCATAGCTTCTATTAATATTTCTGGTTTAAGTTGTAACCGCAAATCATAACTCGCTTTTCATTAGCTCGTAAACTTGTTTAAATTTAGAAATCCTTCATATTTTGACCAAACAAAAAAATAAATAAATAAATAGTAAAGAAAGAAAGAAAATAAAACTATATAATTTGGGGATGATGAAATAATAACCACTTTGACCATATATATAAGAGGAAACGTTAAATAAAGCTATAATATCAATGTTATATAAATTTTATAAAAAAAATCATAGTATCATTTATTCACTCTTTTATTCTTCTTTCTCCAAATAAAACTTTGTTATCGCTAAATATTAAGCGTCGCATATGAGCGAGTATGGTTGTATAACCGGTCAAAGTAGATTCTAACCAAGATAACTAAAAAATATCAATTTGATTCGGTTCAAAACATGGTTCGACAAAAATAAGTACCATCGTTGATCTTTTTAAATAAAAGAGTTATAAGAGTTAAGATCTTTTTCAATCCTTGTCGTTTGCTCAAAAAATCTATTTCAGTACAAAAGTTTTTTTTTTTTTTTGTCTCTTTTAATCCAATAGTTTAGGTTTGGTATCTATTTTGGTCCATTCCACTAAATCATCCATTTTCTTTGTCTTTTTTAATCCAATAGTTTAGGTTTGGTATCTATTTTGTTGCATTCCACTAACCTCATCCATTTTCTTTGTTAATTTCTTAAGAAAAGACCAAAATGCCCTTATAATTAAAAAAAAACTAATATATAAAAACCCTTAATTCTATTCTACAACATTAATTAATATATAAACCTGATTATATTAAACTTAATCATATTTTATGGTTATCTCGGAAGAAGAAACTGGGTGGATATTTCACATCTTCGTCACTCTCACCTCCTTAAAATTCCGACCAATTTTGAACTCATTAACTTAAATGGAAAACCACAAACGATGTGACGTTTTTGAACTCATTGAAATTTATGTGTTTTTTTATCATGCGCTAGTAAATTATTGATATTTCAAATTTTCCACCTCTATTAATTTTTCCATTAATCACCTCAAATTTTCTAGTTGTTAATCCATCACACAAACTGAAATACAGAAGAACAAATACTAAACATGTATTTCTTTGCCGATTAATTTGTCGTTCTTGATTTAGACATCTAGTATTCGTCGTGTATACGTAAACAAGGGATCCAGATCTGACAAAAAAATAAACAAATTTGAGCGAAAGAACTTTAATGGCAACTACTAATTCGCAGTATAAGCTAACAAACATCAACAATCTCCATCATTAAGTACAATTGTATGCATACAAAAATCGGTCGGAATTTTAGGGAGGTGAGAGTGACAAGAGATGTGAAATACTCACCCGGTTTCTTCTTCCGAGATAATCATAAAATATGATTAAGTTTAATATAATCGGGTTTATATATTAATGTTGTAGAATAGAATTTAGGGTTTTTATATATTAGTTTTTTTAATTATAAGGGCATTTTGGTCTTTTCTTAAGAAATTAACAAAGAAAATGGATGAGGTTAGTGGAATGGACCAAAATAGATACAAAACCTAAACTATTGGATTAAAAAGGACAAAGAAAATGGATGAGTTAGTGGAATGGACCAAAATAGATACCAAACCTAAACTATTGGATTAAAAAAGACAAAAAAAAAAAATCTTTTGAAGTGAAATAGATTTTTTGAGCAAACCACAAGGACCGAAAAGGAACTTAACTCTAAATAAAAAGTATCAAAGTTGGTTAAATACTTAAATCGTTATATTAACAACTATGATAGAAAACATTATTAGAAATAAGTATTTGTTGGTTATCATGATTCTTGTTTTGTGTTTTGTTGCCTCCAATTACCTACTTACCTTCAATACAATTTATAGATTCTTTGCTTCATTTGATCTTTATTGCTCATTGCAAAGCTTCCTTTTCTTCACTTTATGCAATGGTCATCCTTTGTTTACCTTGATTCAGATTCAAAGTTCTTAAACTTTCCTTCTGACTAAACTAGACGGAAATTTGCGTTTCAAGCCTGAAGTTGTCGATTTAAAGACTCATGAAGTTCTTCGCAAGCATGTTCGACACATGGTTCAAACGCAAGTTTGATACGAAATGGCAAGTGATTATGTGAATAGAGGTGTTTATTATTCGAATCAATTTAGAAAGAAAAAAAAACATACCAAAGTCTACTCATTTTCAATTTTCGAATTGAAGTTGAGTTGTGCTTTCTAAAAAGACTAGGCCTAATATTGGACCTCGATTTGTATTATTTATACTTTTTTTTTTTTTTTTTTGCAAAAAAGTACATTGTTTTATTTTTATATATACTTATTTAGTTAGTTTGTTTTCTCACTTTGATTTATTCGAATAAACCCAAATTCAAATAAGAGTTCTTTTTCAAAAGTTTCACAATTCGATAAACAAATCTACATATTGAACACTCCCATATGTGAGGGATTAGTTTGCTAGATATTAGATTTAGGAAACGACATACCAACCAAACAGACTTTCCTGCTTCGGTTAATTGGACCGTTTGATTTATTAATTTATGAACACCTACGTGTTTATGTTGAAATTTTCACTTTTGACTATTTTCATTGTGCTTGATATATGTCAGCAAACTAAACATCAACTTTACGTTGATGCGAATCGAGATCATAAAGAGAAGGCGAAATGCAATGCAAAAGTTTTTAAGGAGTGACATTGCCGAGCTTTTAAGAATTGGTCACGATGCTGAAGCATATAGAAGGGTATTTATTTCTTAAATGTTTTGTCTAATTATTATTATTTTTATTATCTTTAATATTTTCTTAAATTGTGGTGTAAACCATTTGACATATAGTAAAATTGAACCAAAATTGGACTGGACCAGGACATACTCCTGGTCTAGTCCAAGACCGGTTACAAGCCATTGTTTTGTTTATTATTGTTTGAGGCCGAATATAGATAATCTTTGACTTTGATCTTAGCTAGCCATCCATGTTTGGCTAACCATTAGCATTTGGTGAACACAGGTCGGAAGGCTATATCTCGACCAGAATAGAACACTATGCTATGATTTTGTTGGACGATATTGCACGTTGATTTCAGATAAGCTAACCGTAATGAATGACCAGAGGTGAGAAAATAACACATTTTGTGTAATCAGTTAATCAATTAGGGGTGTGAATTGGTTAAAAACCATTTGGACATGTCAACCAAATTGAAATTAAACTTGAAATTTAAAATACAATTTAGACTATCTAATATAGATTTAGCATTGGGTTCAAACCGACTAAATCTCAAACCAGACTCGACCTTTTTGAGGCAAATTATAAAGCATGGACTCATGTCACTCTTGCATAATATACTATGTTATAGTCTCATGTATTAGATGGGTTGATAACTGAAAATTGTTTGCTTGTAAAGCACTATAACACAAGTAGGTGTAGCTGATAATCATCCCATTAGCTTGCAATTGCTTGCTTATAGTGATCCACACTCGACATGCTTCTAAAATGCTTAACAACTCTCATCGTAGTCATTCTTTAGGAGACTTCTTAATTTTTTTAGGAGTCATTATCTAATTGAGTAATGAAATATTTTTCATCAAATAAAATAGAGAATTTGTTGCATATTTGCATTATCTATGAAGTTATAAGTATTCAAAAACCGAAATTAAACACAAATAATATTTGGACAAATACTATTCAAAATCTTTTGTTTCGCAACTACTATAACTCTAATATAAAAAATTTCACAAAATTCTTTTTCTTTTCTTTTATTGATCGGGAACACAAGGCATATATTAAGGAAAAGATTTTAAAATAAATAATATTGTCTAAGTATAATATTAGCCCGATATAAAAAGTTAAAACAATGAATTTTGATTAAAGAAGTTTTTTGCGGGATGGTATAGTGTTGACATGTAACATTATTCGCAATTGTTTATTAGAAAAAAAAAAACGATTTAAAAGAGAAGTTTTGAACCGGGCCATAATTTCTCAAGTACCAAGAACCAAACCTTTTATCATCCCATGAGGCCCTTGAGGGCATCAATTAATATTGTTGACTCTTCACTCACAGTGATTGCCCAGAGGAATGCAAGGAAGCAATCTCATCCTTGATATACGCAGCTGCAAGATTTGCTGATTTGCCGGAACTACATAAACTAAGAACCTTATTTTTCGAAAGATATGGAAAGTCATTTGAATATCTAGTCAACAAAGAGGTCAGTTAGTTCAGGTTAAAACTTTAAACATGGTACGTTTATAATATTAAACATAAAGCAATACAATGTCTTTTAGTTTATCGATCTGTTAAATCCGGACAATCCGACAAAAGACATGAAAGTTCGGTTGATGCAAGAGATAGCTCAAGAACATCGTGTGGAATGGGACCCCGAGTCATTAGATAACAGATTATACAAACCCTATTCATCTCATCATGTAAGTTGTTATTATTATCATTATCATTAGTATGGTTTTCAAACGTAGACCGATAGAACAACCGGGTTTATTACTGTTTTGATTCTCAAAGCAATGTTTTTCTACTTGTTAAACCGGATAGATTAGGTTTTTTAATACATAAATAAGGGGGAATAGAAGTTAAACATTAAGTTAAATAGAGAAATTCTTTTTCTAGCGATGTTTTATACATGAAAAATATGATTGCTGTACATTGTAATCCATTCATTCTACATGTATCATGCTTTCTTGTTTGCTATTATTTTTCACTAGAAATTATATTATTTCAATTATATTTTATTGTATTATTTTAATAGTTCAACTTATTGGTACATAACTAGAGGTGTTGTTGTATTATTTGTACCTTGTGCTTTTGATCTTCCCAATTACAAAACAATTATAGTGTTAACATAAATTTCTTAAATAAACGACTATTAAGCCATATTGCAATTAACATACATTTCCAGCGTAATTTAAAACATTATTTTCTGCGCACCTCAGCTCATATATGATAAGAAAATATTGGTTTTAGTTTCATTTAATCAGGGCCGACTTTGAAAATTCAGGTGTCTGGGTCGAGTTGCAAAAATTATGCCCCTTAGCTTTAGCTTTAGGCTTTAACGGAATAAATAATGTAAACTATTTTTTTAAGCTACGATTAAAGTAATATCAAACTGATGGATCAAATTTTATTTCCCACTTAGGTTATAGTTTAACGGTAGAGGGTACAAACCCTCTTGGGGGAGGTTGGGAGTTCGAATCCCACAAAGGGTGAAAATATAAATGGGTGAAAGGTTGGTAGTTAAAAAAATTGTTTCATAACAAAAATAAAGATAAAAAGGAAGTCAAAACCAACCGGTAAAAAGCAAACAGTGGCGAAGCTTGACCCGAAACTTCGGGGGGTCGGAAGTCACTAGTTTCGGGGGGTCGAAGGGTCGAAACCTTATATGCCAAAAAATTTCTATACGAATACTATATAACCGGAACTTCTGAGCGAAAATTCGGGGGGAGGGGGGAGCGGGGGGGGGGGGGGCCCTTAAGAGTTGCGCCCCTGAAAGCAAACACAACTAAGTGTTAGCCCTCCTCATTTCATCTTCTTCATCATCTCTTGTCATACACTCATTTATAAACCTGTAATTTTTTTTTCTCAAACTATTTCATTTTCTTCTTTAATTCTTAACCTCTCTTAACATTTCTTTACTTTCTGTTTTATATAAACTACCATTCACTTTGATTAATACATGTTTAACAATTTTGGGGCTCAAAGCCTCAAACATATAAAAATCCATCGAATTAAGGACATCACTGTTAAGAAAATTTGGATTGTCAGATGGTCAATGTGCCCCCGAGAAATTGGGCTCGGGCCGAGAGTCCTCCCCGCACCCCTTAAGAGCCCGCCCTGCATTTAATTAAGATTTATTAAAAATAAAAAACATAACTAAATAAATTACGTTACAAGTTGGAAGGTGTTTTTAGTGCACACTTGTACAAAAACTAATATGATTTAACATGTAAACTTGATTTATCTAGTGTTTTAACATTCAATATGTTTGTTCCTTGTAGGACTGGTCCGAAAATGCTAGTGACGATCAAGGCAAAGAATCTTGTATAGCTGAACGCAAAAACGAGTGGATGATCAACATTCAAGAAACGATAAACGATGATAGCAATGCGCGTAAAAAAGATGAATCGAATGCTGATATTGTAATACAAGCAGAAAATATGCGTCAACGACTTTTAAATTTGTGGTCAAGAACCACTAGCCTTCACTCGACGACTAGTCGCGAGACAAGCACAAGTCCGGACCAAAGTTCAAGTTCAAGTTCTTCGGATGACTCAACCAAATCAAAATCATTCTTCAACTTTTGGCCGCCTTACGTTAGAAATGATCCCAACAAAAAGGTAACAAATTATGACGACAACAATGAGAATGAGGATGTTTCGACACATCCAAATGTTGAAAAGGGGGACGACGAAAAAGTTGTAGTAGCACCGCGGGTGAAGAGTAAATGGAGGAGAAAGAGTGGTACTTTGCCACGTGTGAGTTCGCCGATGATGGAGGAACATAAAGGGAAGACAAGGGTAGGTTCGAACCAACCGGATGTGACCATGGAACCTCAAACGAGACATGTTCATCCTAAACTTCCTGATTATGATGCTATTAAAGCTCGGTTTGCAGCTTATAGAGCAAAATCTTAATGCTAATGTTTCATGTTGGATTATAGTTAACACTATTGTATAAGTGACCCATATGGTGTGCATACTTTGTACATGTAGTAAATCAAGGGCTACCAAAATATAATTCTAAACATGTAATGGAAAACAAGAAGTACATATGCGTACATGATAATCTAATAATTGTAGAGAGGTAAGACGTCATGATCTTGATGATGACCGGATTCCTGTTTATGATGTATATTGGTTAAGAGTAAAGGGAGTGGAGTGTGGGTTTGAGCGTGGAAGGCTCACCCACGCCCCAAGCACCATCCCCTGTCGTGGGAATTATGGCATGGTAATGGCCATCGACGTGGGGCGGAGGTTGGAGGTAAGGTGGAGTTTTTTTATTTGTTGGGCTTAAAAAAACATATGACCGTTAGAAATTTAAAGCCTAAACCCCTCCACTCCCATCTCTTTTGATGACTTGAGTTTTGAACCTCACTCTTGTCACATGGCAACTTATGCTCTCAAAGCCCTTTCCATAGTCTAAAATGAATAAGGTGAGAACTAAGGCGCATGAATTTAGAGAGGTGTGAGAGAGAGAAATTTGTGTTTGTGATTACGTAATAAATAAATAACTAATTGCGATACGCCGATACGTATCGTATTATGTGTACCCAAAATTCTTATAACCGTTAGAAAAAATTTCCACTTTATATACTTCCTCATCTATTTTCTTTATTTTTCAGTTTAACAGAAATCAATATCAACCTAATATTTCATTGATCCAAGCTAGTGTAACACACTCATTTTAATTAGGTGTGTCAATCGTATCGGGTTAATGGGTCGGATAGTTTACAGGTTGGTGGGTTGAAATGTGCAACTTGAAGCCGTCCCATATTATTATTCGTATCAAAGAATTCAAACACAACCCGCACACACATAAATTTGAGTCAACCCGAACACGACCCGTTAAAACTCGTTTTTTTTTAAATTAGTCATACATGTTGAAGAGTCATAAGCGGGTTATTGAGTTTGAAGCTTGTTATCAATAATATGTTTAATGGTGATTATGAGTGTTACAAGTAAATAATTTGATGTACAAAACTAATACTATTTTAACTAACCATTTAAAATGGAACGAAAAAAAATGAAACAAAAATATATATTTTTTTCTTCTTATAATCACTTAAACGGTTAACAACTCACCCATTTTTTATACTTATAACCTGAACCTAACATGTTTTTAATACAGACCGACCCTAACTCACCCCATTTCTAAACAATTCGTGTTAGTAGACCCAAACCTGCTTTTTTCGTGAGGTTAACGGGGTATATCAAAAAGTGACACCCCTAGTTTTTTTTTTCTTTTCTAAGGACCAACTAAGCATAATGTCCCGACTACCCAGGTAACCCATGACTAAAAGCACCACAGACGCCCGCGAACGCGTACAACAGCCAAAGGCCCACGATAATCCACCAGCTAGGGAAAACCCAACCATCACCCGGTGGGGACTACCAGAAACAACATGAGTGTTTATCCCGGTTAGGGTTGGGTGGTTCAGCGGTTAAAATGGACGGCGAAAACACCCTAACACCACCAATTGAACCGCCGGAGACCACGGAGTTCGTCGGACGAAGAGGATCATGTAATGAGTGAGATTCACTTAGGCTGTCCGCCTAAATTCTCAGGCTCCTTCGTTTCTCACTTCACCTTCTCCCTTCCTCCAGGTTATTATTATTATTATTATTATTATTATTATTATTATTATTATTATTTATAGTCTCGCTTCTCTTATTCTCTATCAATCTAATCACTTTAATTACATTAATCTGTGTTTATATATATATATATTAAGCTCAAATATCTGAAGCTGAGACCATTAATTTAGGGAGAATGATTATCACTAGCTTCAATTAATAATGCAAAATCAAGTTCCAAATTGAGGTTACACTTAGACATCTAGCACTAGGATATTGAGCTATGTGTCCTAGGGTTGAGCATGTGTCGGTTCGCTATATTACAAATTGTTAGGTTTTTTCGGTTATAGGAGGAGAATGCAAGTTATATGTAATTATAACAGGTTATAAACTTATGTGAAACTTTTAGGACTAAAATATATTAGACAGTGTTGTAAAAGTCGGCCTAGGCGCTAGGCGGGACTCTATGTCGGAAATAAGCCCTAGGCGAGGAATTAGGCGTTTGGTTTAATATTATTAGATTTAAAAAGATTGAAACGTAAAGTTTTAATGGTTGTTCGACTATGTTATTTTAAACCGATCCAAAAAAGTTCAACTACATACATTGACTTTCATATTGACACCCAAAAGTTCGGCTCTCCATGTTTTGTAGTTTCCTCTAGTTTTAGTTACTTTTTTCGCTATGCGATTTCAGGGTATCAATACATTTTGATGAAAAGATTCAAAAACTTGAGCGATGGGCCCACACTTTTCTATTGGGCTGCAGTAGTGGATCTTTATTTTTAAAAGGGTTGTACATCGTTGTTGGACTCCAGTGAGTTGTCTGTTTGCTGGTTCAGTTTATGGAACGTCACACTGGATATTACCGGCTTTATTTGGGCCAACCGTAGCATACAAGTGCAGCTCCAATTAAATAGGGTAGCATACACGCTGCCCGGGCATGACCCGTAAACTACCCGATCCTTGCTCTATGTTACAATTAAGTGTTGCTTCAACATTGAGTTGTGGCAGTGTCAGTAAATTTATCTGAGAGTTCAGTGCATTGTGCACAATCTCCTGATCTTGCGTTTATCCATCCGACAGTTTTATACCAAAAGTAATAATATCCATTGTCACGTTCTATAAGTTGGCGATCACTACAAAGTACAAACCAACAAACACACAACTCAATGGAGTTCCAACAAACAACTTGATGGAGAAAAATATAAAACATGCAGGGCCGAAGATAAACTTCAACTAGATACATTCACATTCATATTGACCCACATTCATAAATCATTAGTTTCTCAGTTAGTTTGGTTAGTTCGTTTTGATTTTTCTTTTGGTTAATTCAATTACCTAGTTCTCTGCTAACTGCTAGTTTGTTCTTTTTACAACTAAATATAGAAACTTATTATGTTATTGGTCTTTCCCCGAAACGACATGGTATCAGGTAATGCAATTTTTGTTCCCCATTGCAAGATTTAACTAACATAGCTTGAAACTTAATATTATTTTGACTGGAAAAATAATGTATGTTCATAATGGAATGCAGATGTTGAGTACATTGAATTTGAAGGCAAATATGAATATCAGGTCTTTGATGATTCAAAACTGCTCCAGGAAGTAAGCTTGGATGATGATGGTGATCTTGCTTTACCTAGGCGCAAAAGTGAGTTTTTCAAATCGTATTGTAGCTTATAGTTCCCTTCATCTTATGAATTAAGTACCTTTTATTTTGGGTGTGTAAACAAGCCTGAGCTCCCTAGGCTTAAGCTAGCTCATTTTGAGCAATATTTCTAAAGCTCGAGCTTGGCTCGCGAGTAGTTTTTCAAGCTTGAACTCGGCTTGGGCTTGACTTGTTTATTATTTCTTAATAAGTTAAGTACTTTATTTATGTATATTATAATTTTATGTGTGTGTGTGTATATATATATTGTTGTAAGTAACTCAGTTTAGTTTTTTATATGTAACATAATATGTATTATTTAGTTGGTTTTATCATACCTTTTTATACATTTTAATAATATAACTATGTAAGTATATATATTTAATATGTTAAATAAAGATTATATAATAGTAGGCCTGTTTAGGCTCGCAAGCCTAGTCAAGATATATTTGGCTCGGGCCCTAGTTTGGTTAATAAAGAGCTCCATTATAGCCTCAAGCTCCAATAAGCTCATGCATGATTTGAGCTTTTAGCGAGCCGATCTCGGGTAGCTCACGAGCAGCTCAACTTGTTTAAACCGCCTACTTTTATATATGTATGTATATGTATGTTCCACACCCGCAAATAGTTATATTTTCTAAAGAAGCCTTCTTGTTTTTAGAACATCCGAAGGACAAGTTTGATGTGGCTATCCAGCACAATATCACCTCATCAATTCCAAAGGTTGGTTTGCAGGTAATAAATGGTTTTATCCAGTTTCTTTACACTTCAACATTATTTGTAATTAGCCCCATAGTTCTGAATTCTGGTTGTCTCAAGCACATATCTGTGTGCGGGCTTGTTTAGAAAGTAAATATTGATTAAAAAAAATGCTTTTATGTGCCGCAGTGTACTTGTGCCTGTGTCTCTCCTCTATGAAAAAGTATTTATATACCTTTCTAAATTTCATGGTGTCATATTTAGCCTTTCAAAAAGCTATATTTACCAATTTCATTGTAAGTAAAATGAATCCAGTTACTTATAACAATTTGCTTTACTGAGAATCTGCAAATTTAAAGACTACATTATTACTGTGAATCATCTCTTCGCATAATGCTCTTTTCATTTATTTAGTGAAATATGCTGTTAAAGTAGCTGAATTTATTTTATTTACTACGGAATGACAAATATGATGTTTTCAGTGTTTTAAAAGGGTACGCATGATACATGAACTTTAGAAGTATGAAGGATATGTGTGTAATTATGAACTTTTAGGAGTATAAATGGATTACGCCTTTTTTTTTTCAGGTTTGGAGAGCCGAACTAGTACTCTGTGATTTTGTTTTGCATAAGATGTATACTTCATCTGAGTTTGATGGGATTGTAGCAGTAGAACTTGTGCTGGTACAGGTAACCTTGATACATATCTGGCTTTTTTATTAATTTATTTGTCATAGATGTTCTACAGTATCAAAACATTAATGATATCACAAAATAATTAACTTGTAACACATCCCAAAACTATTTGTTGGATATGCTTATGTTGTTTAGAAGTGTAATAATCACATAACCAGATATTTAAAGTTCTTGGCATAATTCTAATTATAGAAAGACAAAATGACTAAAAAAAACATTTTTGTGAAAAAAAATGAGAGTTTTTTGGAATGAGAGCAAAAGGCTTTCAAACTAGGCTAAGTAAGGCTAAATCAAAGTTTAAAAGAACGGAAACGAGCCTCGAGGCGTTTTCCCTTTGCCTCATGAGGCGTAAGCTCGAGGCGCAGCAAAAAAATAAATATAAAATTACGTGTCTATAAAAAATAAAATACTTGACCGAGAAAAGTCTAAAATATCAAAAACACACGTCAAAAAAAATATAATTGACCCAAAAAGTCTAAAACACAAAAAAACACATCAAAAACACCCTAAACCACCCGAGGCGCACCTGAGGCGCACATTTTCTTAGCGCCTCAGCCCTTAGAGGCGTATGTACAATCTAAACCCCATGAGGCGCGCCTCAGACTTGTTTTCTTAGAGTTTCGCCTTGAGGCGCACCTCAAGGCGTACGCACGCCTCACCCGTTTTTTTAAAACCATGGCTAAATATGTAATTTTGTTTTATTTTACCAAAATGTATTCACAAATGTTTTTTTTTGGCTATGACTGAATTTGCTTCTAAGGCAGAAACAGCTGGCAATTAATAGAATTAAACCTATAACTTTAGGCCTACCCTTCAGTTAGGTAATTGTTTGAATCTGAGACATTAGTACTTACATAGCTACATGACAGTAATTCATTTATTTATGTATCTTTACCAGGCTTGGTCGGTATGCTGCTTGCACGTGTTGCTAAAACAGTCTTTCTGACGGGTATTTATGCATACACACATTGCTTTTCTTGTCTGTTTCTTATAAAAGTTAATCTGTTAATGATGGTTTTAAAAACAGTCTTATAATAATAGTAATCTAAATCTTTGGATACAAATTTTGGGGGATGTGTATGTTAAAAATGGATTTTCAGCACCCTTGTAGCTTTTTTATTTATTTTACCCGTTTAACCCTTTGCGATAAAACACAACCATTTATAAGTAAACGTGTTGACATTGCTTTCTCTACTTAATGTGATTTATAGTTATATCCTTAGAGAACATTGCTAATTGGTGCTTACATTCATATTATTATTTGATAGATCATGGGGTCGACATTCTTGAAAATTGTGCTAGCAATGTTCATCTCAATTCTACATTGTTACCCTCTAAAACTTTGGTTTATATACGGGAACTTGATTGGAAGGCTTCATGGCCCCCCAAGCTAGACAATAGTGCATCTTGTGAAAGGTGAGAACAATATCATATATTCATATTATCTTTGCTCACAAATAAGTCGGGCTGTGTAATGGGTCAAAACAGGTTGGGTTGGGCTCACCTGCAAACACTTTTTTTTTTTTTTTTTTTTTTTTCTGTTTGAGGTTTACAAATTATTGATGTTTTAAACATGATTAAGAAAAGTGGCAGACTGCTAAATAGAAGCAAACTAGACATTATTTTCATGAATTTAGCAACCATCTTTAAACCAGGCCCAAAATAGAGACCAACTTATAATTTATCACCAATTTCCGAAATCAACATTATTTTTACCGATTTTACATGAATTTAGTATTCTTAAGAGACACTAGCATTTTGCCCTTGAGAAAACTATATCATTACTGATGCGGATCATCAAAGTAATTTAATATTTAGTTTAAAATCTGAAATTCCATGTTTATCTTATTTTAGTTTTATTTTAAGCTATGATTGTAATCCTATAAATAGGACTCTAGGGTTAGTGTTTAGTCAGTTTTTTGAGTATTGAATATTGTAAAGACACCTTTAAGGTCTCTATGAACCATTCGGTTCGATTTATGGCGTTTGATTAATCATATAGTCTTTGAGCCATTTGATTGCTTCCAAAACTGCATCAATTACAGTGGTAATCTGGTAAGCAAAATTTTTCTAGTAAAACGACTTAGCAGTTTTTATACGTTTTGGTCAACTTTTGATCCACTTGACCCCTTTTTTTAAGCAAATTATTATTTTAATCCACTAGAGACAAATATTTAACTCAACTCAAACCTTTTTGTTCATAAACGGGTTTAAATAGCCAGCTCTACTAACCACTGGTCTGGACTCGACATATATTTTGTAATCTAGTTTTGCTTGGAGTCTATCAGAATTCGAAGAACTTAAAAGAGCGTCTTTGCTGGTAGCTGCTGATGTAATTTACAGTGATGACCTCACTGATGCATTGTTTCATGCTTTAATGAGATTAATGTCACACGGCATAAAAAAGGTATCAGTTAAAAACACATAAAATGCTTGCATAATTAGGGTCTCAACTCTCAACTTTTACATTTGTTTCGTTTACATCCCTGGATAATATCTTGTTCTAATTTTAGGTATTGTATTTGGCTCTTGAAAAAAGATACAATTTTAGCATTGATGATCTTGATGTCGTTGCAAATGGGTATTCACGTTTTCGAAGTTACGTGAGGGACGAAAATGGTAATGTTTCTTCCTGTAAAAGTGATACTCTATAACTAAAGATGGTAGTCTCGACCCATCTACCTACAAATGGGTTGATTCAGTTTTATGTTAAAATGGATGTCAAATTCATCCCAAGTGTATTAAACAGCTTAAAACCGCCTAAATCACTATAACAAATAATGCTGAATTATATTGTAATAATATTTTTTTTTCCAGAAAAATTTTAATTACAGGCAAACTACATTTATAGGTAAAAAGTGAACAGTACACTGTATTTAATGTAATTTGCTTCATTAATTAGTAACCTAAAAATGAACAAAATAAGTTCTATAGGTCAGCCTGACCGACCCTTTTGATACTAATCATACTGATTTTGACCCGGACCTGTTTTCACCGTTACTAAAACATCCTGATTTTGACCCTGACCCGTTTTGGCCAGCACTAAAAGTTTATTTATTTTGACCCGAATCTGTTTTGAATTGATATCTGATGGTTGCTTGGCAAATAGATGATGCAGAAAACACTGAGCTTAAAAATGGATCTTCAAGTGCCTTTGTGGGCACACGCATTGATCTTACAGAGATCCCTCAGTACAACCGTTAATTACAATCGAGGGCAGGATTTAGAGCTCTGGAAAATCAAGTATGTGAGAGAAGAAGAAAAACCTATAATTTGAACCTGAATCAGAAACCGGTATTTCTGCGTGAGTTATCATTTTCAACTCATTTACTTGTTAATGAGTAAATGCAGACCCACAAAACTGGTATGGGTTGACAAAACCAAAAAACCTGATGGTACTAGAACCAGCTAATATGTTCACGTTGGTCTAGGGGCGAGCGGTAAACAAATCGAATGTTCAGCTATCCACCAGTGATGAACCAATCAACGAGAAGTCCGTGTTTGTTAGTTTAGTTATTCATTAAATGAACAAGATTTTAAGTTCATTTAGCTAAACGAGTGGACATGAACAAGTTCGGTTATGAACTGGTTTTGACTAGTACCAGACGGTGCTACAGTTCGGTTATGATTTGTAGGTGTTGTACACTGCTTTCATTTGTGCATAGAAAGGAATAAGCATTACACAATGCTAATTGAATTTTTCAACCAGGGTCACATAAAATAATATCTTTTGAGGTATAAGTTCATATGAATATATATGAAGTTGCCTCTTTAACACTAATATATAGGTGAAAAAATAATTAAACAATATATAAATAACTAGTGAGCCGAATTCGAGTACTCATGAGCCCGAACCAAAGCTCGACTCGAGCTCTTTTATGTTAAAAAATCGAGCCGGGCTCGGTTCCTATGACTATAAGTATAGTTTGAATGCTAGTCTAGTTTTATTACAACCAAATGTGCAAAAACATACATTCTAATATTTGTCTATGAATGCTTTGTCATTTTCCAACAATTAAAAACTGGCATCCCTGACATCATTATCTACTTCTTTCTAACATCTTTTACATACAAAAAAGTGCATAATATTCCTCCCACATTATAGGATCAAAACATCAAATTAGATCTAACATTCTAACAAACCAAGAAACATTATGGGGTGTTCAGAATCAAAGATTGACAATGTAACAACTGTGAATCAATGCAAGGAAAGAATAGCATATATGAAACAATTAGTCTTGGCTCATGCAGCCTTTGTTTCTGCCCATTTCGCCTATGCGTCTGCCCTCAATAACACCGGATCCGCCCTCTGTCATTATGCACAATCAGAGCTCCAGACTTTCCATGATCGCCCTCCTCCACCTAAGCATTCCGTTCGTCCACCTCAACAAGAGAACAACGGGATATTGGCGTGGGATTTCTTTATAATGTTAATGGAAGATGTACGTGGGCCTAGCTCGGTTTATAACTGACGATAAACGGATGAAGAATCCAAGAGAACATGAAGGTGTTGATGAGAGTGGAGAAGAGCGGCCGCAATCATCTGTGGTGGAGGATATGAAGAATGCGAGTTTGCTGAAGTTATTTAGAGAGGTTGATGATGGCTTTGTTAAAGCCTCAGAGAGTGTATGTGAAGTTTCAATGATTCATGAGGCCAATAAGTTGCATTACCACTCTATTTTTTGCTGATAATCAAGGTATGTATGAAATGATCACATGGTTTTTATGTTATTGGGTGTGCATAAATGAACTGATTTATAACGGTTATATTCACGGGCGGATTTAGTTAAGGATTAGGGGGGACATCTGTTACCCCTTAATTTTCCTGGCGAAGTGAAAAAAAAATTGTTTTTTAAGGTATTTTTATAAAATGTTACCCCTAAAACAATTTTTTTGTTACCCTTAAAATAATTTTTATAAAATGTTACCCCTTGTATTATATTCTAGACCCGCCATTGGTTATATTTTGTCTGGTTCTTGGTTTCTTAGTTCTTAAAAAAATTGGGATCCTAATATATTTGTAGAGCAGATGTAAGTTCGGCTCGGTGCAGTTTGATCTAGTTTGAAGCCGAACATGCGAGTGAAACCAAGTATTCAACTTCATTTTTGATCAAATCGCTCATTTATTAAAAACGAGTCACCCAAATATGGTTAAAAAT
This sequence comes from Ambrosia x helenae, assembly GCA_030844895.1. Lineage (NCBI taxonomy): Eukaryota > Viridiplantae > Streptophyta > Magnoliopsida > Asterales > Asteraceae > Ambrosia > Ambrosia x helenae. Next base: position 95,817,258 of record CM061232.1, on the reverse strand, counting down.
ACGTCGGATGACAAAAATGTCGTCTGAAATTTGATTAGTTTTTCAAGTAATACTTGATTAATGCTCGGTTTTAGGTGAAATTAAGCATTCTACAAGAGTCATGAACATGATTAATGGTGCAAAGGTCAATTTGTCTTGTGAAGAGGTAGAAGCTCATGCTACCTTACTAGACAAGATGCTAGCATGGGAGAAGAGACTATATAATCAAGTGAAGGTACACAACCTTTATATAATCTATGTAGATTTAAATTCACAGTTTCTTTAATAGGTCACAATTTTGACGATTATGAACAACAGGCTGCTGAGAAGATGAAATCTGAATATCAGAAAAAGATGGCATTACTAGCCAAACATAGAAAACGAGGCGCTGGTAGCGACAAACTGAAGCGAACAGAAGCAACTGTAAATCACCTGCGCTCGAAATACTCTGTGGAGATGCAGTCCATAGATTCAACCATCTCCGAAATCAATCGCCTTCGTGATCAACATTTGTATCCAAAACTCATTCAAATCGTTGAAGAGTAAGTAACAGATTCAAACAACAAACGCCAAAACTAAGGGTGTAAATGAGTCAAGCCGCTCGCAAACTCATTCAAATCGTAAATGAGTAAGCTACTCACTAGGCAAGCTTAAACGAGATTGAACTTGAAAATAAGCTCGTATAATAAACTAACCCTAGCTTGAGCTAACTCGCGAACTTAAACAAGCCTATTCTTTATATAAATTTTATTTAATAAATATTATATAATAACTATTACTTTTATAAAAAATTATGGTAAAAATAACTAAATATAATAAATTAAGTTGTATATAAAAAATAATTAATATATAAATTCATGATAAATGCTCGCGCTTTTCACTAGAGCTTGAAACTAGCTTAACTCAAGCTCTATGTTAGTAAAACGAGTTGAGCTCAATTCGACTAGTCGGGCCCACTAGTTTACACCTCTAGACAATGGCGGTTTTAGCCTTAGGGCAGGGGTAGCCCACGCTACATCTCAACTTATCCGGTGAAGGGAATTTTTTTATAGGTTTTATGTACTATATATGTTGCCCTTGATTAGGCTACCCCTCAATTTTTTCCAAAACCCTAACATTGATTGATAATTAAAAGCCCAAACTAATGGATAAGACCATATGTGTGTTTTACGACCTTGTAGGTTTTGAATGAAAAAAAAAAAAAACTAACATTGTATGAATGTACAGTTAAAAAAAAAAACTTTTGTTTTAAATCCGTCACTGCTTTATAGCTGCCAACACAACAATTTGAAGGAAACATTTCAAAATCACAATCAATGATTAAAACTTGCATGCAGGATGGGACAAATGTGGAAAAACATGCAAAAACAACACGAGCAACAATTGACGATTGTACAAGGGATAAACAACATCAAGATTAAAATCTCGCAGTTAGCGAAAAACACAAGCGATCGTAATTCGAAAAACATTGAGAAACTTCATCTTCAAGTGATGATTTGGTGCTATGAGTTCGAAAAACTTATGCTACACCAAAAGGAATATGTTACATCTCTCAACAATTGGCTAAAACTATACTTACCTTGTATAGATCACAACATAAAGTCGCAAAACACTAAGATTGAGTTGTTGTTATGTACTTGGAACGAGAAGATCAATGAGCTTTCAGAAGAAGAGGCAAAAACCGCCATTAGGTCATTCGGATATGGAATTGTAACAATTGTTAAGTATCATGCAGATGAGATGAAGATGAAAGAGAAATGTGATGAGATTCGACGAGAAATTGTTAGGAAAACACGAAAATTTGAGGAGTGGTGCGATAAACAAATAGCGAAGAGAGTCCCAAGTGAAGAGATGGATGTAGATGTGATGGATGATATGGATGTGATCACGGAGCAACAGGTTGTTGTGGATGCGTTGAAGCGACGATTAGAGGAGGAGGAGGAAGTCTATCGACGGCATAGAGTACGAGTGAAGGATATGGCGTTGGCGAATCTAATGGCAGCTTTGCCGAAGGTTTTCAAAGCAATGGTGGAGTTTTCGGGTGATTGTTCGCATATGTATGAAAGCCTAAAATCTCACTAGTTGTTATCGTATGAAAACACAACATGAATCGATTAACAAATTCGTCGATTTGAGTCTAGCGTATCAATTTCTTGTTGAACATGTTTAGCTAAACCGTGGTGTTTTGGTGGACCTGGCATGTTTACATTTGACTCGTTGAGTTTATACTTTTTCTTAAATTTGTTTTATTTCATACGTTAAACCGACCGGGTATTTTATAGCAAAACTACTTTTATACCATGCGCGCGTTGCAACTCGCTACGCCGAATTATGCTCGGTCTGATGACATGTAGGTGTTTGATGAAATGCATGTATGAAAACAATTGAATATGGGTTGATTCATGATAGATTTACGGAGAAAACCTACAAACTCCCAAGAATATTAAGATCAAGAGAAGAGATACCAAGCATAAAGCTTCTTCATATTTTCATTCATTACCGTAAACAATTACAGACCTCATTCTTAAGGCAACATGAACATTAAAAAATAACTACCCACTACTGTGATATCCCCACGATTCCTAATGTGCACCAAATAACTAGATGATCCACTAGCCAACTAATAGCAACAATAATAATAAAATGTGATGACGTGGATAGCTCAAAGCAAAAAGAATAAACGATATCATAGAAAAATGCTTAAAGGGTTGAAAGCTTCAACGATTCAAAAGGCAGAAGTATCCTAAGTCAAAAAGATGACTTGTCCTATCACCTTTTCATCGAACAACACAACCAGTTGCTGATGGAGTAACAACACCAAACAGACCGCAGGTCAATAGCCACCATCGGCTATTAGTGGATTGTCCTTTTGTTGCAACAAGGTCCAAGATAATATGCTTTCCTCTAATAGAGGGTCCTTTCCTCTATAAATCAGACATGTCTTCACAGATCTGATCACACTATCTCACATCACTTACACTCTAAACTTCTCATTCTTTTGGTCCTCGCACGTGGAGAGAATATTTCTCTTCACTCGGATCTCTAGAAAAGCCACTTCTGGTTTCGAGTATATCTCAAACCAGAAATCAAAAGCATTAACAACAATAAATTATCTTGAACCTCCTTCTACGTTTGCAACGTAGGAGGACACCACGACCTGCGTTAGGCAGAGTGGAACCCTTGAACCCCTGAACCCTTCCTGTGACTCAGAACCAACGTTAGGCAGTTATTTGTTGTAGCAACAAGTTGGCGCCCACCGTGGGGCTGCGCCATTGTCTTTACAAAAAATCAGTTGTGTAGCTCCGACTCTCCCCATGTCTGACCCTGAGTCTCAAGAAGAGGTCAATCAGATCTCTCCAGGCACGGATCAGACCTCTCCAGCCAAATCTGTGTCTTTCTCCACTCCAGGAGGCACTCCAGCTGGAACTCAGTCCCCACCTACTCGTCCTGGGTCGGCAAACCTGCAGACTCCACCTCCCACTCGTTCAAGGGTGTTTTCTCCTCTCCCTGATCTTGCACAAACTCCCCAACGCATAGATCTCACCCCTGAAGGAGTGGAAAGGAACTTCCTGCAGCTCAGATCCCATTTAAATCAGTACGTCATGAAGGAAAGGGACAAAGGGGTCCGTCTTCGGCTAGATTATGGCGAGGAAGAAGAGGTACCCTCTCTCCTGGACCTCCTCCTCCTCTCACTGCCACCTATGGTCGCAGATCATCACCCGGGCACAATAATGCTGGCCCTAGCAACACATTCACTACCTCTCGTTACGAAGCAAGGTCCAGTCCTACTGCCTTCCCACTGATTACCACCCAAGCCGCCACCACCGGTGCACCACTTGGGCATGAAGTTACCTTGGATCAGCTTTTACAGTCACCAATAACCAGTATCCCACCTTTAACAGCCACTTCATGGGAACAAGCCATGGCTTCACTTCCCATGGCTAGAAACGCTTCTATGAGCATCCCCATGGTAACCAGCAATGTAGCAGCAACCGAAAGCCTCCAAGGTCTCAACCTTATGCCCTACATGATATCACAAATGATGGCTAACTTCCCTTGGCAGCAACTCATCAGTCAAGCCATCGCTGCTCAACAAGGAAATCCTGGTGGAGTAACCAGCAGCAGGGTGGAACATCCTGTCAACCAACCCTACAAGCCAAATAGCTTGTCCTGTTTCTCACCGGAGATAGTAGACTATGATTTCCCCAACAAGCTGAAGATGCCAGCTCATATAAGAACATATGATGGCACTGATGATCCGGAAGATCGCCTTCAGATCTTCTCAGGGGCAGCTCGAATCGAGAAATGGGGTGATCCCGAGTGCTGTCTCATGTTCATGCAAACCCTTGTTGGATCTGCACGAATTTGGTTCAACGGCTTGCCAGCAGGAAGCATCCATACCTTTTAACGAGCTTGGTAAAGGATTTCTGGCCAACTTCTCACAACAGAGACGTTGCGTCAAGGATGCAACCCTTATCTTTCAAATAAAACAGAAGGACGACGAAAGCTTGAAAAGCTTTATCGAATGATACAAGAAAGAATGCCTTACCTATGTTGGTGCAGACGAAAAAATGAAGGTTGCAGGGTTCATGAACGCCATCAACTCAAAGTACCTTACCAGGGAGTTTAACAAGAGTCTCCCTAAAACCCTTGAAGAGGCCTTAGAAAGAGCCGAAGCCCATATCAGAGGAGAAGAGGCTGTAGACATCAAAGAACAAAGAAAAAGGGCTTCCAGCTGGAGAAGCAACAGCCCTACTCGAAAAAGAAGTAACTACGGTACCTATGACAACAGACCCAGAAGGTCTGAGTCTCGAAGGCCCGAAGGCAGGAATCTTCCAAGCAAGGATAGAAATGTAAACTTCACAGCCCTCACTAAAACTCCTCAAGAAATTCTGGCAACAGAAGAAGTCAAGCACACCTTCAGACCTCCTCTTCCCTTACCAAAGAGCAAAAGAAACGAAAGCTCCAACCAGTATTGTGAGTTTCACGAAGAGAAGGGACACCACACCAACGACTGCTTCCAACTTAAGAAGAGAATTGAAGAAGCCGTTAGATCTGGGGAACTAGCCCACTTAGTCAAAGGTGTCAACTTGGTAAAGGATTTCTGGCCAACTTCTCACAACAGAGACGTTGCGTCAAGGATGCAACCGTTATCTTTCAAATAAAACAGAAGGACGACGAAAGCTTGAAAAGCTTTATCGAAAGATACAAGAAAGAATGCCTTACCTGTAACACCCCAACCGATGGCGGAAACATCGGGGTGCCACGTAATGATGATTGTTCAGTAGCTCATGGTGAATAATAGATTCCATTAAATGATTTAAATGAATTACATACAATAGTTCTAGAATTTGTACATCAAATTGATTGAAACTATACACATATCTTCAAGCATCAATACAAATCTTCAAGCAAATAGAACCTGAAACATGTTAAGTTGAAAATGTTTTGGGTCAACAAAAGTTGGTGAGAATTACATAGGTTTTTGATAATTGAATAAAAATGATGTGCAATTCATGTGTCATGTCAATCTAGTCCATATGTGAGAACATACTAGAAATAAATCGAGTGCATAATCAACCCTGATGACTGTTATAAAATGATACATACCATACGCTCATGGTCCAATATGTTATACGATAACAAACACCCACGTAACCTTTGTAGGAGGCACGTATCCGGGTGGGATTGTCAGTCCAATAGATCTATCAATGTTTACCGCCGGCTGATCAATGTTAATGATTATGCTAGAATGATGCTTACTCTAATCATGCTCAAGACATAATGCAACATAGAAAACACATAGACACATGATGATTGAATTGCAATGATGATGTTATAAACATGTTTCACCCCAAAAATAGTGAAAATAGAGTAAAAGGGGCTATGTAAACTCACCTTGGTAAAATGTTATATCTGTTGAGAAATGTGTTGACCAAATGTATCAAGTATCACCCTAAAACGAGGTAATAAATATGTCTAAGTCTATCTAGTCTACAAATGTATATGTTCTAGGGCTTCAATTTGGGGATAAGTGCTCGTTTGATTAATATTAAAAATATTCGCCAATTGAGAGAAATTTAGTAAATAAATAACTAAAAATCTTTTTATGAAATTTAAACTTAAGATGGTTACAAGAATGTGTTTAAAGTGTAAAAATAATTTTTATAAAATTATTTTCTTTAAAATAGATTATTAAATCTATTTATTACAAATTGTCAAAATTTAACTTTAATATTCAAAAATACTAAAATTAAAGAATTTCTATTTTAAAAATCATATTTCTGTTCTAAATGGTTAAAAATAATTTGTATAAAATTTTGGTGCAAAAATGATGAAAATTGGATTTATTATGATTTAATTATGATTAAATCTAACAAAAATTGATTAAAAATATAAAATAAATGATTTTACTGAATTAAAAATTATTTCAGTAAAGTTTGACTTTATAAAAAGTCAGGATAAATTTTGGAGAAATTAATAAAATTGTTTTGATATATAAATGGATTTTTATAAATATAATAGTATAAAAATGATTTAATTATTATAAATATTAAATAAATGAATTTCTGAAAAATAAAAATTGTAAATAAAACTTTTATTACAGATTAAACAAATATAATTTTTTTAGAATTTATAAAATAGTTTTGATATTTTAAAATGAATTTAAAAGATCTAAAGGATTTAATATATATATATATATGTTTGTTAAAAAAGAAAAGAAAAGAAAGAACAAAAAAAGTGGTCAGAGCGGGACTCGAACCCGGGTAACCTCACTGATGAAACAAGGTCACAACCACTTGGCCTAGGCCGGTGGTTGTGATGTTTTGCGTTTAAAATTAATTAAATACGATTACGCAAATCAAGTTTATCCCCAAATCCAAATGAACGAGCCCTAGAATTTGCAATCGGGTAAATCACACATCAATAGCCTGATTAACCATAGGGCTATTGATGTGTGATAGCCGATGAATAAAACCCACACAATAAATCGAACTCACAGTGTATAATTGATGATTATAGCCGGGTCAAGCCAAAAGTCAAACGACGAACGTGATTATAATAATTAGAGTATTACAGAGAGAATTGGAGGGTGAGAGAGAGTTGTGAGCGAGTGTTGGCTGTTGTTTGATGTTCAATTTATAGGGAAAAGGCTTGGTGTTCGTTTTGGTAAATTTTGACCAAGCTTTAAATACAATCGCGTAATAGGTTTTAATTTAGTATGTTTGACCGGGTTAATATGTATAAACGCGTGATTTCTTGTCATTTACATGTTTGCGAAGCATATAGTCAATTATTTCCATAAATCGGGTTCAAAATCTAAGTTCAAAACTGATTTTTGCAGGCTGTTCGCGCGTCTGCTTATAGCAGTGTGCAGCAGCAGCAGTAGAAAAAAAAAAGCTTTTATTTAATATCAGTCGGGATAAATAACAAGTTTAGTTGTGGCACAGTTGGTTAGTGCGCGTGTGCGTGTGTTGTGTGACGCCGGTTCGAAACCCGGCATAGACAATAGTTTTGCTTCTTTTTATTTCCAGCCAAAGGGGAGAGGTGAAAAGGGGTTGGGCCAAGGCTTGTGGGCTGGGGTCTAGTGGGCCGGATGCTGGGCTCCATTCTTGGACAGGGACGAGGGGGTGGTTTCAGCCAAGTATAATTTACAAAAGATGACTACTGATTAAAATCTATTTATTATTATTAATATTATTATTATTATTATTATTATTATTATTATATATATATATATAAGTTGTGTGGTAGGAAAAACTTAGGCACGTTATATAATGAACGTTAAAATATATATATATAAAGTACGTTCAGAATTTGGAAAAATTTTGCGGTGTTACAGTCTCCCCTACTTTTAGGAACTTCGTCCCGAAGTTAAGAGAAAACCAGGGTTACAATTGGTCAACTACCTGAAACCTTGATAAAATTTCACACTACCTTAACGTACCTGTAAATTCATGATTACGTTCCGGACCGTAATTACCAATTTACCTTACATTAGGGTTTTGTGTCCTTTTACGACTTTACCGATTGTTGAGCAGGTCTGATAGTCCCCACCAGTCGTTGAGTAGGTGGTAGGGCCTCTCCCGACTGTTGGAAAGACGTGATGACCTCTCTCATCGTTAAGTGGATTGTTTGGTAGTCAACTATTTGTTGTACAAGTAAGCACGTATGATCATAGATATAGCAATTAGTTCATATGAAAACAAGCATGCACACAGATGTTATAATATTACTTGAATTTATTACTTGAATCAAAAAGCGTCATTACATAGAATTAAAAGCAAACAACATTTAAATGGTGGGACTTGTTGTTAAGTAGTTGGAGGGTCTTGGTCTCGGGTTAGTTTAGGACATCAGTTACGGTAGTGATTTGGGTTTCCACATTTATAGTATAATTACCAGGGTTGTGAATAATTGCAGTCAGTTGGGCATCAACACCTTTGTTGTTTTTGTTGTTGTTGCGGTTGGTGATGTGGTTGTTGTTACTTTCCTCTTGGTTTTCACCACTGTTATTGCGAGTGTTACGACGTGGAGACATGATCCGTAAGGGACACAATGAAGGCATGAAATGAATGTGGTGATACAAGGAATGTAATCATTTATTCATTAATTAAAACGAATAAACGAAAACGTTGACTTATCAAAGATTCTAGATTCTAATAACATATGAAGACATGCTTTAGCCTATAAGTGAACACTCATCCCGAGAATTCCCAGGTAGGCATCCGGGTCCCTCGTCTGATTGGGATATATGCGCAATGCCAGCCTAGACAGAAGACTCAGAATACAGGCGTTCACCCTTCCAGATTGCACGTGTTCGTTATTAAAATCTAGAACTTCGACGAGATCTCAAGGGGGTTCAGGTTAAACCTGAGGATTTTGTCTAATGAGTAGATCCACTGATGGAGAGCAACCTTCTTGTAGGAATGAAAGTAGGGATAAGAAGTAGGAGATAGAGAATAGCAAGCAAAAGAAGCAAGTATTGGTTATATCCTATGGTTATAGACTAGATTATTTTTCTAATAACCTAATTCCCTATAACCATGGCTCTGATACCAATCTGTAACACCCCAACCGATGGCGGAAACATCGGGGTGCCACGTAATGATGATTGTTCAGTAGCTCATGGTGAATAATAGATTCCATTAAATGATTTAAATGAATTACATACAATAGTTCTAGAATTTGTACATCAAATTGATTGAAACTATACACATATCTTCAAGCATCAATACAAATCTTCAAGCAAATAGAACCTGAAACATGTTAAGTTGAAAATGTTTTGGGTCAACAAAAGTTGGTGAGAATTACATAGGTTTTTGATAATTGAATAAAAATGATGTGCAATTCATGTGTCATGTCAATCTAGTCCATATGTGAGAACATACTAGAAATAAATCGAGTGCATAATCAACCCTGATGACTGTTATAAAATGATACATACCATACGCTCATGGTCCAATATGTTATACGATAACAAACACCCACGTAACCTTTGTAGGAGGCACGTATCCGGGTGGGATTGTCAGTCCAATAGATCTATCAATGTTTACCGCCGGCTGATCAATGTTAATGATTATGCTAGAATGGTGCTTACTCTAATCATGCTCAAGACATAATGCAACATAGAAAACACATAGACACATTGATGATTGAATTGCAATGATGATGTTATAAACATGTTTCACCCCAAAAATAGTGAAAATAGAGTAAAAGGGGCTATGTAAACTCACCTTGGTAAAATGTTATATCTGTTGAGAAATGTGTTGACCAAATGTATCAAGTATCACCCTAAAACGAGGTAATAAATATGTCTAAGTCTATCTAGTCTACAAATGTATATGTTCTAGGGCTTCAATTTGGGGATAAGTGCTCGTTTGATTAATATTAAAAATATTCGCCAATTGAGAGAAATTTAGTAAATAAATAACTAAAAATCTTTTTATGAAATTTAAACTTAAGATGGTTACAAGAATGTGTTTAAAGTGTAAAAATAATTTTTATAAAATTATTTTCTTTAAAATAGATTATTAAATCTATTTATTACAAATTGTCAAAATTTAACTTTAATATTCAAAAATACTAAAATTAAAGAATTTCTATTTTAAAAATCATATTTCTGTTCTAAATGGTTAAAAATAATTTGTATAAAATTTTGGTGCAAAAATGATGAAAATTGGATTTATTATGATTTAATTATGATTAAATCTAACAAAAATTGATTAAAAATATAAAATAAATGATTTTACTGAATTAAAAATTATTTCAGTAAAGTTTGACTTTATAAAAAGTCAGGATAAATTTTGGAGAAATTAATAAAATTGTTTTGATATATAAATGGATTTTTATAAATATAATAGTATAAAAATGATTTAATTATTATAAATATTAAATAAATGAATTTCTGAAAAATAAAAATTGTAAATAAAACTTTTATTACAGATTAAACAAATATAATTTTTTTAGAATTTATAAAATAGTTTTGATATTTTAAAATGAATTTAAAAGATCTAAAGGATTTAATATATATATATATATATATATGTTTGTTAAAAAAGAAAAGAAAAGAAAGAACAAAAAAAGTGGTCAGAGCGGGACTCGAACCCGGGTAACCTCACTGATGAAACAAGGTCACAACCACTTGGCCTAGGCCGGTGGTTGTGATGTTTTGCGTTTAAAATTAATTAAATACGATTACGCAAATCAAGTTTATCCCCAAATCCAAATGAACGAGCCCTAGAATTTGCAATCGGGTAAATCACACATCAATAGCCTGATTAACCATAGGGCTATTGATGTGTGATAGCCGATGAATAAAACCCACACAATAAATCGAACTCACAGTGTATAATTGATGATTATAGCCGGGTCAAGCCAAAAGTCAAACGACGAACGTGATTATAATAATTAGAGTATTACAGAGAGAATTGGAGGGTGAGAGAGAGTTGTGAGCGAGTGTTGGCTGTTGTTTGATGTTCAATTTATAGGGAAAAGGCTTGGTGTTCGTTTTGGTAAATTTTGACCAAGCTTTAAATACAATCGCGTAATAGGTTTTAATTTAGTATGTTTGACCGGGTTAATATGTATAAACGCGTGATTTCTTGTCATTTACATGTTTGCGAAGCATATAGTCAATTATTTCCATAAATCGGGTTCAAAATCTAAGTTCAAAACTGATTTTTGCAGGCTGTTCGCGCGTCTGCTTATAGCAGTGTGCAGCAGCAGCAGTAGAAAAAAAAAGCTTTTATTTAATATCAGTCGGGATAAATAACAAGTTTAGTTGTGGCACAGTTGGTTAGTGCGCGTGTGCGTGTGTTGTGTGACGCCGGTTCGAAACCCGGCATAGACAATAGTTTTGCTTCTTTTTATTTCCAGCCAAAGGGGAGAGGTGAAAAGGGGTTGGGCCAAGGCTTGTGGGCTGGGGTCTAGTGGGCCGGATGCTGGGCTCCATTCTTGGACAGGGACGAGGGGGTGGTTTCAGCCAAGTATAATTTACAAAAGATGACTACTGATTAAAATCTATTTATTATTATTAATATTATTATTATTATTATTATTATTATTATATATATATATATATATAAGTTGTGTGGTAGGAAAAACTTAGGCACGTTATATAATGAACGTTAAAATATATATATATAAAGTACGTTCAGAATTTGGAAAAATTTTGCGGTGTTACATTACCTATGTTGGTGCAGACGAAAAAATGAAGGTTGCAGGGTTCATGAACGCCATCAACTCAAAGTACCTTACCAGGGAGTTTAACAAGAGTCTCCCTAAAACCCTTGAAGAGGCCTTAGAAAGAGCCGAAGCCCATATCAGAGGAGAAGAGGCTGTAGACATCAAAGAACAAAGAAAAAGGGCTTCCAGCTGGAGAAGCAACAGCCCTACTCGAAAAAGAAGTAACTACGGTACCTATGACAACAGACCCAGAAGGTCTGAGTCTCGAAGGCCCGAAGGCAGGAATCTTCCAAGCAAGGATAGAAATGTAAACTTCACAGCCCTCACTAAAACTCCTCAAGAAATTCTGGCAACAGAAGAAGTCAAGCACACCTTCAGACCTCCTCTTCCCTTACCAAAGAGCAAAAGAAACGAAAGCTCCAACCAGTATTGTGAGTTTCACGAAGAGAAGGGACACCACACCAACGACTGCTTCCAACTTAAGAAGAGAATTGAAGAAGCCGTTAGATCTGGGGAACTAGCCCACTTAGTCAAAGGTGTCAACTTGGTAAAGGATTTCTGGCCAACTTCTCACAACAGAGACGTTGCGTCAAGGATGCAACCGTTATCTTTCAAATAAAACAGAAGGACGACGAAAGCTTGAAAAGCTTTATCGAAAGATACAAGAAAGAATGCCTTACCTGTAACACCCCAACCGATGGCGGAAACATCGGGGTGCCACGTAATGATGATTGTTCAGTAGCTCATGGTGAATAATAGATTCCATTAAATGATTTAAATGAATTACATACAATAGTTCTAGAATTTGTACATCAAATTGATTGAAACTATACACATATCTTCAAGCATCAATACAAATCTTCAAGCAAATAGAACCTGAAACATGTTAAGTTGAAAATGTTTTGGGTCAACAAAAGTTGGTGAGAATTACATAGGTTTTTGATAATTGAATAAAAATGATGTGCAATTCATGTGTCATGTCAATCTAGTCCATATGTGAGAACATACTAGAAATAAATCGAGTGCATAATCAACCCTGATGACTGTTATAAAATGATACATACCATACGCTCATGGTCCAATATGTTATACGATAACAAACACCCACGTAACCTTTGTAGGAGGCACGTATCCGGGTGGGATTGTCAGTCCAATAGATCTATCAATGTTTACCGCCGGCTGATCAATGTTAATGATTATGCTAGAATGGTGCTTACTCTAATCATGCTCAAGACATAATGCAACATAGAAAACACATAGACACATTGATGATTGAATTGCAATGATGATGTTATAAACATGTTTCACCCCAAAAATAGTGAAAATAGAGTAAAAGGGGCTATGTAAACTCACCTTGGTAAAATGTTATATCTGTTGAGAAATGTGTTGACCAAATGTATCAAGTATCACCCTAAAACGAGGTAATAAATATGTCTAAGTCTATCTAGTCTACAAATGTATATGTTCTAGGGCTTCAATTTGGGGATAAGTGCTCGTTTGATTAATATTAAAAATATTCGCCAATTGAGAGAAATTTAGTAAATAAATAACTAAAAATCTTTTTATGAAATTTAAACTTAAGATGGTTACAAGAATGTGTTTAAAGTGTAAAAATAATTTTTATAAAATTATTTTCTTTAAAATAGATTATTAAATCTATTTATTACAAATTGTCAAAATTTAACTTTAATATTCAAAAATACTAAAATTAAAGAATTTCTATTTTAAAAATCATATTTCTGTTCTAAATGGTTAAAAATAATTTGTATAAAATTTTGGTGCAAAAATGATGAAAATTGGATTTATTATGATTTAATTATGATTAAATCTAACAAAAATTGATTAAAAATATAAAATAAATGATTTTACTGAATTAAAAATTATTTCAGTAAAGTTTGACTTTATAAAAAGTCAGGATAAATTTTGGAGAAATTAATAAAATTGTTTTGATATATAAATGGATTTTTATAAATATAATAGTATAAAAATGATTTAATTATTATAAATATTAAATAAATGAATTTCTGAAAAATAAAAATTGTAAATAAAACTTTTATTACAGATTAAACAAATATAATTTTTTTAGAATTTATAAAATAGTTTTGATATTTTAAAATGAATTTAAAAGATCTAAAGGATTTAATATATATATATATATGTTTGTTAAAAAAGAAAAGAAAAGAAAGAACAAAAAAAGTGGTCAGAGCGGGACTCGAACCCGGGTAACCTCACTGATGAAACAAGGTCACAACCACTTGGCCTAGGCCGGTGGTTGTGATGTTTTGCGTTTAAAATTAATTAAATACGATTACGCAAATCAAGTTTATCCCCAAATCCAAATGAACGAGCCCTAGAATTTGCAATCGGGTAAATCACACATCAATAGCCTGATTAACCATAGGGCTATTGATGTGTGATAGCCGATGAATAAAACCCACACAATAAATCGAACTCACAGTGTATAATTGATGATTATAGCCGGGTCAAGCCAAAAGTCAAACGACGAACGTGATTATAATAATTAGAGTATTACAGAGAGAATTGGAGGGTGAGAGAGAGTTGTGAGCGAGTGTTGGCTGTTGTTTGATGTTCAATTTATAGGGAAAAGGCTTGGTGTTCGTTTTGGTAAATTTTGACCAAGCTTTAAATACAATCGCGTAATAGGTTTTAATTTAGTATGTTTGACCGGGTTAATATGTATAAACGTGTGATTTCTTGTCATTTACATGTTTGCGAAGCATATAGTCAATTATTTCCATAAATCGGGTTCAAAATCTAAGTTTAAAACTGATTTTTGCAGGCTGTTCGCGCGTCTGCTTATAGCAGTGTGCAGCAGCAGCAGTAGAAAAAAAAAGCTTTTATTTAATATCAGTCGGGATAAATAACAAGTTTAGTTGTGGCACAGTTGGTTAGTGCGCGTGTGCGTGTGTTGTGTGACGCCGGTTCGAAACCCGGCATAGACAATAGTTTTGCTTCTTTTTATTTCCAGCCAAAGGGGAGAGGTGAAAAGGGGTTGGGCCAAGGCTTGTGGGCTGGGGTCTAGTGGGCCGGATGCTGGGCTCCATTCTTGGACAGGGACGAGGGGGTGGTTTCAGCCAAGTATAATTTACAAAAGATGACTACTGATTAAAATCTATTTATTATTATTAATATTATTATTATTATTATTATTATTATATATATATATATATATAAGTTGTGTGGTAGGAAAAACTTAGGCACGTTATATAATGAACGTTAAAATATATATATATAAAGTACGTTCAGAATTTGGAAAAATTTTGCGGTGTTACAGTCTCCCCTACTTTTAGGAACTTCGTCCCGAAGTTAAGAGAAAACCAGGGTTACAATTGGTCAACTACCTGAAACCTTGATAAAATTTCACACTACCTTAACGTACCTGTAAATTCATGATTACGTTCCGGACCGTAATTACCAATTTACCTTACATTAGGGTTTTGTGTCCTTTTACGACTTTACCGATTGTTGAGCAGGTCTGATAGTCCCCACCAGTCGTTGAGTAGGTGGTAGGGCCTCTCCCGACTGTTGGAAAGACGTGATGACCTCTCTCATCGTTAAGTGGATTGTTTGGTAGTCAACTATTTGTTGTACAAGTAAGCACGTATGATCATAGATATAGCAATTAGTTCATATGAAAACAAGCATGCACACAGATGTTATAATATTACTTGAATTTATTACTTGAATCAAAAAGCGTCATTACATAGAATTAAAAGCAAACAACATTTAAATGGTGGGACTTGTTGTTAAGTAGTTGGAGGGTCTTGGTCTCGGGTTAGTTTAGGACATCAGTTACGGTAGTGATTTGGGTTTCCACATTTATAGTATAATTACCAGGGTTGTGAATAATTGCAGTCAGTTGGGCATCAACACCTTTGTTGTTTTTGTTGTTGTTGCGGTTGGTGATGTGGTTGTTGTTACTTTCCTCTTGGTTTTCACCACTGTTATTGCGAGTGTTACGACGTGGAGACATGATCCGTAAGGGACACAATGAAGGCATGAAATGAATGTGGTGATACAAGGAATGTAATCATTTATTCATTAATTAAAACGAATAAACGAAAACGTTGACTTATCAAAGATTCTAGATTCTAATAACATATGAAGACATGCTTTAGCCTATAAGTGAACACTCATCCCGAGAATTCCCAGGTAGGCATCCGGGTCCCTCGTCTGATTGGGATATATGCGCAATGCCAGCCTAGACAGAAGACTCAGAATACAGGCGTTCACCCTTCCAGATTGCACGTGTTCGTTATTAAAATCTAGAACTTCGACGAGATCTCAAGGGGGTTCAGGTTAAACCTGAGGATTTTGTCTAATGAGTAGATCCACTGATGGAGAGCAACCTTCTTGTAGGAATGAAAGTAGGGATAAGAAGTAGGAGATAGAGAATAGCAAGCAAAAGAAGCAAGTATTGGTTATATCCTATGGTTATAGACTAGATTATTTTTCTAATAACCTAATTCCCTATAACCATGGCTCTGATACCAATCTGTAACACCCCAACCGATGGCGGAAACATCGGGGTGCCACGTAATGATGATTGTTCAGTAGCTCATGGTGAATAATAGATTCCATTAAATGATTTAAATGAATTACATACAATAGTTCTAGAATTTGTACATCAAATTGATTGAAACTATACACATATCTTCAAGCATCAATACAAATCTTCAAGCAAATAGAACCTGAAACATGTTAAGTTGAAAATGTTTTGGGTCAACAAAAGTTGGTGAGAATTACATAGGTTTTTGATAATTGAATAAAAATGATGTGCAATTCATGTGTCATGTCAATCTAGTCCATATGTGAGAACATACTAGAAATAAATCGAGTGCATAATCAACCCTGATGACTGTTATAAAATGATACATACCATACGCTCATGGTCCAATATGTTATACGATAACAAACACCCACGTAACCTTTGTAGGAGGCACGTATCCGGGTGGGATTGTCAGTCCAATAGATCTATCAATGTTTACCGCCGGCTGATCAATGTTAATGATTATGCTAGAATGGTGCTTACTCTAATCATGCTCAAGACATAATGCAACATAGAAAACACATAGACACATTGATGATTGAATTGCAATGATGATGTTATAAACATGTTTCACCCCAAAAATAGTGAAAATAGAGTAAAAGGGGCTATGTAAACTCACCTTGGTAAAATGTTATATCTGTTGAGAAATGTGTTGACCAAATGTATCAAGTATCACCCTAAAACGAGGTAATAAATATGTCTAAGTCTATCTAGTCTACAAATGTATATGTTCTAGGGCTTCAATTTGGGGATAAGTGCTCGTTTGATTAATATTAAAAATATTCGCCAATTGAGAGAAATTTAGTAAATAAATAACTAAAAATCTTTTTATGAAATTTAAACTTAAGATGGTTACAAGAATGTGTTTAAAGTGTAAAAATAATTTTTATAAAATTATTTTCTTTAAAATAGATTATTAAATCTATTTATTACAAATTGTCAAAATTTAACTTTAATATTCAAAAATACTAAAATTAAAGAATTTCTATTTTAAAAATCATATTTCTGTTCTAAATGGTTAAAAATAATTTGTATAAAATTTTGGTGCAAAAATGATGAAAATTGGATTTATTATGATTTAATTATGATTAAATCTAACAAAAATTGATTAAAAATATAAAATAAATGATTTTACTGAATTAAAAATTATTTCAGTAAAGTTTGACTTTATAAAAAGTCAGGATAAATTTTGGAGAAATTAATAAAATTGTTTTGATATATAAATGGATTTTTATAAATATAATAGTATAAAAATGATTTAATTATTATAAATATTAAATAAATGAATTTCTGAAAAATAAAAATTGTAAATAAAACTTTTATTACAGATTAAACAAATATAATTTTTTTAGAATTTATAAAATAGTTTTGAT
Source organism: Ambrosia x helenae (assembly GCA_030844895.1). Classification (NCBI taxonomy): domain Eukaryota; kingdom Viridiplantae; phylum Streptophyta; class Magnoliopsida; order Asterales; family Asteraceae; genus Ambrosia; species Ambrosia x helenae. The sequence continues at coordinate 95,799,648 of CM061232.1, read as the reverse complement.
ATTTTAAAATGAATTTAAAAGATCTAAAGGATTTAATATATATATATATATATATGTTTGTTAAAAAAGAAAAGAAAAGAAAGAACAAAAAAAGTGGTCAGAGCGGGACTCGAACCCGGGTAACCTCACTGATGAAACAAGGTCACAACCACTTGGCCTAGGCCGGTGGTTGTGATGTTTTGCGTTTAAAATTAATTAAATACGATTACGCAAATCAAGTTTATCCCCAAATCCAAATGAACGAGCCCTAGAATTTGCAATCGGGTAAATCACACATCAATAGCCTGATTAACCATAGGGCTATTGATGTGTGATAGCCGATGAATAAAACCCACACAATAAATCGAACTCACAGTGTATAATTGATGATTATAGCCGGGTCAAGCCAAAAGTCAAACGACGAACGTGATTATAATAATTAGAGTATTACAGAGAGAATTGGAGGGTGAGAGAGAGTTGTGAGCGAGTGTTGGCTGTTGTTTGATGTTCAATTTATAGGGAAAAGGCTTGGTGTTCGTTTTGGTAAATTTTGACCAAGCTTTAAATACAATCGCGTAATAGGTTTTAATTTAGTATGTTTGACCGGGTTAATATGTATAAACGCGTGATTTCTTGTCATTTACATGTTTGCGAAGCATATAGTCAATTATTTCCATAAATCGGGTTCAAAATCTAAGTTCAAAACTGATTTTTGCAGGCTGTTCGCGCGTCTGCTTATAGCAGTGTGCAGCAGCAGCAGTAGAAAAAAAAAGCTTTTATTTAATATCAGTCGGGATAAATAACAAGTTTAGTTGTGGCACAGTTGGTTAGTGCGCGTGTGCGTGTGTTGTGTGACGCCGGTTCGAAACCCGGCATAGACAATAGTTTTGCTTCTTTTTATTTCCAGCCAAAGGGGAGAGGTGAAAAGGGGTTGGGCCAAGGCTTGTGGGCTGGGGTCTAGTGGGCCGGATGCTGGGCTCCATTCTTGGACAGGGACGAGGGGGTGGTTTCAGCCAAGTATAATTTACAAAAGATGACTACTGATTAAAATCTATTTATTATTATTAATATTATTATTATTATTATTATTATTATTATATATATATATATAAGTTGTGTGGTAGGAAAAACTTAGGCACGTTATATAATGAACGTTAAAATATATATATATAAAGTACGTTCAGAATTTGGAAAAATTTTGCGGTGTTACATTACCTATGTTGGTGCAGACGAAAAAATGAAGGTTGCAGGGTTCATGAACGCCATCAACTCAAAGTACCTTACCAGGGAGTTTAACAAGAGTCTCCCTAAAACCCTTGAAGAGGCCTTAGAAAGAGCCGAAGCCCATATCAGAGGAGAAGAGGCTGTAGACATCAAAGAACAAAGAAAAAGGGCTTCCAGCTGGAGAAGCAACAGCCCTACTCGAAAAAGAAGTAACTACGGTACCTATGACAACAGACCCAGAAGGTCTGAGTCTCGAAGGCCCGAAGGCAGGAATCTTCCAAGCAAGGATAGAAATGTAAACTTCACAGCCCTCACTAAAACTCCTCAAGAAATTCTGGCAACAGAAGAAGTCAAGCACACCTTCAGACCTCCTCTTCCCTTACCAAAGAGCAAAAGAAACGAAAGCTCCAACCAGTATTGTGAGTTTCACGAAGAGAAGGGACACCACACCAACGACTGCTTCCAACTTAAGAAGAGAATTGAAGAAGCCGTTAGATCTGGGGAACTAGCCCACTTAGTCAAAGGTGTCAAAGAAAACATAGCTGATAGCAAAAAGAAAGATGTCGCTATGGTGTTTGTTGAGAGTGAAACCCCAAGTAAGCGACAGAGGTTGGAGGATTGGGAACGTCAAGGCATCTACTTCCCTTGTACCAACGAAGAAAAACATTGTGATCCACTAGTCCTTAAAGCCTTCGTCGGTTCACTCAGAACACAAAAAGCCTACATAGACACCGGAGCTGCTACTGAAATCATGTTTGTGTAACAACCGAAAGAATAAATATTCTATAATCTATAATTAATTAATATAATTATATTATGTTATAACTAATCCGGCCCAATGGAGTCGGCCCAATAGACTAAACCCACTCGATAAAATAAGCCCATCCCATATTAACCTAACTATTGGATTATAATTGTGAAAGCCCAACAACCCTTTGGCCCATTTAACCTACTCGGCCCATAAAGACCATCCGGCCCAATACCCCTTTGGCCTATTAAGACTAACCGGCCCATGATCCACCATGTGTTCATCTTCTTGTTACAACCCTTCTCTGCTTATATCTTACGCACCCACACCTTGTAAATCTTAACCGTTGAACACCATTACCTCTTTGTTACCGCTTTATCTCCTTCGGTTAAGTTCAGCTCAATGATAACCATGCCAAACAGCGTAATAGTCTTTTACAAACAACATACCATCTTTATCTTCGGTTCTGTATGAATCTCCAACCAACAGACCCTCCCTTATGGCCACCATATTTGACTTACTATAAAACTTAACAACTACTAGTCATCTCCGGTTGTCTCCCCAACACCAGTCATCATCTTCGTCAACCAACCATATCCGGTTATTCATCTTCTCTGGCGCTCTGCCCCGACAACGACCTACAACATCACAGGTCTGGTGACCATCTCTGGCCGCCGCCTTCTTCTCCGGCAGCTCTCCATCATCAGCGATAACCAGCCACTTCCTGCTTAGGTTAGTTATCATCTCCAGTGATCAACCTCTGTTATCGTTTATCTCCACGTATATATATATATATATATATATATATATATATATATTACATGTATACGTGGGTATATTGGAAAAGATATGTAATACTTGTCTTTGTTAACCCAAGGTCCGATCTGTATGTTCATCTCCTCTGTAAGGGTGACGAAGAGCTAAATACAAACTCTGATTCATATGAGAAGTGAAACCCGGTTGATTCAGCCCTTGTATCTATCCCGGGTTCGAACCTGTTTACAGTCAACCCGTTCAACATATAAGAAGAGAGGAACTTGTGGCAACCATGACAGGTCGTCTTCTTCGAGTTACTATCTGGCCACCCACTGTCGTCTCCGATCGATCGTCTCTGGTGATTAGTTCTGTTCCGGGTTTAAACCCGTTCACTCAGTTAGACATTCGGGAGTGTTTAAAGGTATAAATATTGTTATATTAATTATTATTATTATTACTATTATTATTGTTATTATATAAACGTGTGACGAGTGGGACAATAATATTAACCCGATAATATTAAACCGGATAAATATAAATATATATATACAAGAATATAAAATATTATAATATATTATTAAAAGGATTGTCTCCCACAGTTATCACGTGCACAAGCCTTGCACGCGCTAATATTATCGAAATATAATAGGTACCATATATTGGAAATTATACCGTTAAGAAATAGTCTACAGGATCTGGGAGAATATAATAGAGGTGAGTACATGACCCTTTCCCTTTAAAAGCCTTTGGGCTGATTACATGCTTGTCTAATCGTTATCAAATATTTTATACGATTTGTATTATAAAAGTGTTATCGAGTTGTTAATAGAAATAATAGAACTCGGTCGAATAGAAACTACGTAGAGTGGATCCATTCGGTATCATAGAGTATAGCCTGGACCAATTAGAGGTTACGGGACCATTTATAATCGATCTATACTCACGGGAATATATTTATCTAAACCAAGTAGAGGTTTAGAACCACAATACGCATTTGTATGTGCTGCATTGATAATATATCCCACCTTAGAATGACCGAACCATATAGAAAGAGTTGTATGATCGTTAAACTCGAGTTATTATTATAGTATGTCTAGAATTCGGCATGTCTCACTAGTATGAAAATACTAATGTACTTTAAGCATGTGGTCAGGTACTTATACGAAGTATTAAAGAGCAAGCCGAAGAATAGAAGATCTGGATAAGAAGAGGATGCTATGGTTACATTTTATGTATTTCATCGATATTGAAATCCAGTTTAATGTAATCATTACAATTAAACCTGTTAATGCTAATCCGCTGCGCCACCTGGGTCGTTACAGTTTGCAAGATATTTCAACCTTCTAAGCTCCGAAGAACGCTCCATGCTCCAGCCAGCTGAAGCCGCCATCAAAGGCATAGCTGACATACCCATCAAGCCCTTGGGTGAAATAGTGTTCGATGTAACCTTTTCTGATGGACGAATGCAAAGGACTGAACCATTAACTTTCGTTTTCCTAGACCTACCATCCAATTATGATGTCATCATTGGTAGGCCAGGTGTGGTAATCTTCGATATGACCGTTTCCATTAGCCGAAAGAGTGCCAAGTTCCCCACCAAAGAAGGAGTTGCAACCCTCCAACCATCAACCTCTGTGTTAACGGTTGTTGAAGAGCAGAGCAAACTTGGTCTCAGCATCAAGCCCAAATACCCTGATCAAAGGATACGGGTCAACACGGCCCTTCCCAGGGAAATCCTTTCAAAGCTTGAAGCATTGCTAAAAGACAATGTCGATGTTTTCACTTGGTGCCCAAGTGACATGACGAGGATCCCTCGTGAGATTGCTGAGCATGAACTCAGGGTTCCCCAAAACGTCAAACCAATAGTGCAAAAGAAAAGAAGCCTTGCTCCAGAACGAAGCAAAGCAGCTTGCCAGGAGGTTGACAAATTGGTCGAAGTAGGAATCCTCCGAGAAGTCAAATACCAGTCCTGGGTTGCAAACCCAGTAATGGTTAAGAAGCTTGATGATTCATGGAGGATGTGCATAGACTTCAAAGACCTCAATTAGGCTTGTCCAAAGGATTGTTATCTTGTACCTAAGAACAACTTTTAAGAACAACTTTTAAGCTAGTCCAATGCCTCCAAAATTGTTATCTTTCACATAATGCATGCTTACAAGTTAACTCTTCAACAGGTTTCCCCTTCAAGTGTTTTTTGGATGCCTATAAAGGTTATCACCAAATACAGATGAAGGAGGAAGATGAGAAAAAGACTGCCTTTCATACTGACAAGGGTATCTTTTGTTATAAAAAGATGCCCTTTGGTTTAAAAAATGTAGGTGCCACTTACCAAAGGTTGGTTGACAAAGCCTTTGCCAAGCAAATTGGCAGAAACATGGAAGCTTACGTAGATGACTTAGTCATCAAAAGCAAGACTGAAGACCAAATGCTCACCGACATACAAGAAACCTTCAACAACCTCAGGGAAATCAACATGAAACTAAACCCTGTCAAGTGTTCCTTCGGTTTCGAGGAAGGAAAGTTCCTGGGTCATGTTGTAGGGAAACAAAGCATAAAGGCTAACCCGTATAAGGTTCGAGCCATCCTCAACATGAAGTCACCCCAAACCAAGAAAGAGGTAGAAAGCCTGAACGGCAAACTTGCTGCCTTGAAACGTTTCGTGTCAAAACTAGCTGAGAAATCCCTACCTTTCTTCAAGACCCTCAAAGGTTGCACTGACAAGAAAGACTTCAGGTGGTCAGAAGAAGCAGAAGAAGCCTTCAACAGTATGAAGCGTTATCTGGCTTCCCTTCCCACCATTGCAGCACCTGAAGCAGGGGAAACGATATTTGTCTATCTTTCAGTTACTAACGAAGCCCTCAGCGCTGTTCTCACTATCGAAAGAGACAAAGCTCAGGTACCTGTTTACTTCTTCAGTAAAACCTTAAAGTTAGCAGAGGTCAAGTACCCTCCTTTGGAAAAATTGGCCTTAGCCCTGGTACAAATAGCCAGAAGGCTTCGAAGGTACTTTCAAGCACATTCCATACAAGTAATCACTGACCAACCTATCAAGAATGTGCTTGAAAGGCCTGAAACCTCGGGACGACTAGCCTAATGGGCTGTTGAGCTAGGTGAACACAAAATCACCTACGTCCCGAGAAAAGCAATAAAGGTACAAATACTTGCTGATTTCATAGCTGAAATTCCAAGGGTGGAGACTGTCGAGGTTAATATGACCACAGACGAACCCATTGATCCCGAAGCCTGGAAGCTTTACACAGATGGAGCTTCCAGCGTTGAAGGCTCAGGGGCTGGTCTTGTACTAATCAACCCTAAAGGGTTAGAATTCACATATGCCCTTCGTTTGGAATTTCAGACAACAAACAACGAAGCAGAATATGAAGCCCTGATTGCAGGACTCAAGCTTGCAAAAAAGATGATGGTTCACAAGCTTCAAGTGTTCACTGACTCACTGCTGGTCTCCAATCAAGTGAACGATAGCTACATTGCCAAGGAACCTAACATGAAAAAATACAGAGAAAAGGCCAAGGAAACCATGAATACCTTCCAGTGTTGCAAGATCAAACAGGTTCCAAGGTCCCACAACAAGAAAGCTGACGCCCTTAGCTAGCTTGCTTCGTTGAATTTTGCCCACCTCACTAAAAAGGTATTGGTTGAAGTGATCAAGCATCCTGCCATATCAGAACTCGAGGTTCAAGATGTCATCGCTGAAAACGAACCAAGTTAGATGACTCCGTTTATAAGGTTCCTAAAAAGAGGTGAACTACCACAAGATCCTGTTGAAGCATAAAGGGTTCGAATCAAGTCCAAGCAGTATACCATCCAAGGCGAAATACTCTATAAAAAAGGGAACTTGGCCCCACTGCTTCGATGTGTCGGTCCCGAACAGAGCAGGTACCTGATTAAGGAAGTTCATGAAGCAATATGTGGAGCTCATTGTGGTCCAAGGTCAGTTGTGGCAAAACTCATGAACCTGGGCTACTTATGGCCTTCCATGCATCGTGATGCATCCGAACAGTTGAAGAAATGTGAAGCCTGCCAAATTCATGCCCCTGTCCCTAAAAGCCCCAAGCATGACTTAGTGCCTATTAATTCAGCTTGGCCATTTTACAAATGGGGGATGGATATCGTTGGACCCTTCCCACCAGCAAAGGGAGGGGTCAAATTCTTATTAGTGGCAGTTGATTACTTCACAAAATGGCCAGAAGTGAAGCCCTTGGGAAAAATATCAGGAAAAAAGATAATCGAATTCGTCTGGGAGAATATCATTTGCCGATACGACTTGCCTGGGGTGCTCGTTACCGACAACGGCAGACAATTTGCAGAGAAACCATTCAGTGTTTGGTGCAAGGAGTATCGAATAACACAAGTCTTTAGCTCTGTAGCATACCCCCAATCAAATGGCCAAGTCGAAAGAATGAATAGAAGTGTGGTTGAAGGGATCAAGGCTAGATTAGGCCGACAAGGAGGAAACTTGTTGGAAAAATTGCCAAGTGTTCTTTGGGCAATTCGAACCACTAGAAAAAACAAGCAACAAGAAAACTCCTTATAGCCTTACTTTTGGGTCTGAAGCAGTTATACCTGTTGAAATCGGAGTCACCACACCTCGAACCCTTCATGTTGACATCCAGGCAAATGAACAAGAAACATTGCTCAATCTCGATCTCTTAGAAGAAGCCAGGGACTCAGCAGCAATTCGAGAAGCTCAATACAAACAAAAGATGGAGTCCTACTACAACGCCAGAGTTAAACATGACGCTTTAAGCCAGGTGATCTGGTTTTAAGAAACAATGAAGCAAGTAAGAAGGAAAGCCAAGGAAAACTAGGGCCTAAATGGGAAGGTCCCTACACCATCCTTGAATCCCACAAAGGAGGGTCCTACAAGCTTGCCAACATGGAAGGCAAAAAGCTCCCTCGCCACTGGAATGGCAAGAACCTTAAAAGGTTCTTTGTTTAAGTTGTAAGGAAATGTTGTTCTCTTTCAAGCAATGTAATGATATCGAATGAATGAAAGGATCACTAGATCCTCTTTGTAACACCCCAACCGATGGCGGAAACATCGGGATGTCACGTATTGATGATTGTTCAGTAGCTCATGGTGAATAATAAATTTCATTAAATGATTTAAATAAGTTACATACAATTGTTCTAGAATTTGTACATCAAATTGAATAAAACTATACACAAATCTTCAAGCATCAATTCAAATCTTCAAGCAAATAGAACCTGAAACATGTTAATTTGAAAATATTTTGGGTCAACAAAAGTTGGTGAGAATTACATAGGTTTTTGATAATTGACTAAAAATGTTGTGCAATTCATGTGTCATGTCAATCTAGTCCATATGTGAGAACATACTAGAAATAAATCGAGTGCATAACCAACCCTGATGACTGTTATAATATGATACATCCCATACGCTCATGGTTCACTTGAATATGTTATACGATAACAAACACCCACGCTACCTTTGTAGGAGGCACGTATCCGGGTGGGATTGTCAGTCCAATAGATCTATCAATGTATACCGCCGGCTTGTACGGAGTTAATGATTATGCTAGAATGGTGCTTACTCTAATCATGCTCAAGACATAATGCAACATAGAAAACACATAGACACATTGATGATTGAATTGCATAAAATGATGTTGTAACATGTTTCACCCCAAAAATGATGATAAATAGAAAAGGGGCTATGTAAAACTCACCTTGGTAAAATGTTATATCTGTTGAAAATAGTGTGTTGCCCAAATGTATCAAGTATCACCCTATAATGAGGTAATAAATATGTCTAAGTCTATCAAGTCTACAAATCTATAAGTTTCTAGGGCTTCGAATTGGGGATAATTGCTCGTTTGATTAATGTTAAAAATATTCGCCAATTGAGAGAAATTTAGTAAATAAATGACCAAAACTCTTTTTATGAACTTTAAATTTAAAATGGTCACAATATTGTGTTTAAAGTGTAAAAATAATTTTTATAAAATTATTTTCTTTAAAATAGAATATTAATTCTATTTATAACAATTTGTCAAAATTTAACTGTAATATTTAAAAATATTAAAATTAAAGAATTTTAAGTTTAAAATTTATATTTCTGTTCTAAATATTCAGAAATAATTTGTATAAAATTTTGGTGCAAAAATACTAAAAATTGGATTTATTATGATTTAATTATGATTAAAACTAACAAAAATTGATTAAAAATATTAAATAAATGGTTTTTCAGAAATAAAAATCATTTCTGAAAAGATTAATGTTATAAAAACTCAGGATAATTTTTGTGGAAATTAATAAGATCGTTTTGATATTTTTATAGATTTTTATAAATAAAATAGAATAAACTTGATTTAATTATTATAAATATTAAATAAATAAATTTCAGAAAACTAAAAATTGTAAGTTAAACCTTTTTATCAGTTTAACTAAAATTAATTTTTGTAGGATTTATAAAGTGGTTTTAGTATTTTAAAACTAATTTTCAAAATACTAGTATTTATATATATATATATATATATATATATATATATATATAGGCTTGAATGTAAAAAGAAAGAAAAGAAGAAAAAAAAAATTGCTGCTTGCCAGAGTCGAACCCGCGTGGTCTGTATAGCAAGCACCAAGCACAACCACTTGGTCCAGACCAGTGGTTGTGTTTGGTTTCAGTTGATTAAAATTATATACATATGCGAAATCAGGTTTATCCCCAAATCATAGCATACGAGCCCTAATTTTCCAATCGATCAATCCACACATCCATAACCTGATTAATCTTAGGGCTTTTGATGTGTGGATGCCGATGATCAAAACCCACAAGAATAATTATACTTACAATGCTGTTTTGATTACGAACGCTCGGTCAACTTAAAAGTCAAACGCGATATTATTATCAAGAACAGAAGCTTAAAATGAAGAATTGGGGGTTGAGAAAGAATTAGTGACGAGTTGTGATGGTCCAGCATGTTTCAATTTATAGTGAGGTTGTCTGGATGTTCGATTGGAAAGGTTTGACCCGTCTTTAAAGTTTGACGCGTATATTGTATAATTGGCATCAATTGGATGATAATTAACGCGTAATTGATGAAGATTAGGCCGGATATCACGAGTTCTTACCATACTTGTGTGTGATTGCTAGATCAAAAGAGGAAAAAAATAAAATTATATAACTTGCTGCTGCTGCTGTATCGCGAATAAAGGAAAAAGGAAAAAGGAAAACTGAAGTGGTGTTATATATGTTAGTTGCCGGGATTAAATCAAAACAAGTGTCTGGCCCAGGTGGTTAAAGCGGGTGTCTGTCTCTGCCTTGGCTCGGGTTCGAAACCCGGCTGAGGCGTGTTTTGTTTTCTTTTTTGTTAACAGATCAGAGAGGGAATGGGGTCAGTGGGCCGGGTATTTTGTTTGGGTTGGGTATTGGGCTTCAGTTTATGGGCTCCAACTTATATAACTAATGGATGGTTTGATTTGGTAAGGAAATTTACAAGCCCACTATCTAAACATATTATCATTATTATTATTATTATTATTATTATTATTATTATTATTATTATAACTTTTATATATATATATATAAATATTTGTATGAATAATTATCTTTGTATTGGGGTTCAAATATCACCAAAAATAATAATAATAAGGCTTGTCGTTTTAATCCGTAACGTACCTGTATTTAAATGCGAAATGTTACACTCTTTTGGAAACTTTTTCTTTCTATCCTATGTTCAGGTTGAGAACCTTGCAAGAAACTCCATGGTAGGGACCATGTAAGGGGATGAGCTCCCAGGCCATTTCGCTCAATAGGTTCGAGGGATAAACGGACCTATATAAGGGGTGAGTTCCTAAATCAATCCAACTCCATGAGATAAACAAAAAACACTTTTATAAATCTCATTGACAGGCTTGAACAACCTACACCAATCGTTCCTTAAGTTTAGAAAACAAACTTACGAAAACATATTAAAACACTTATGTAAGTGTATATAGGATAGATTGTGATATGTTTGCCTAGACTACCTTAAGGATGAATGACTGCAGCATTCAACCTTTGAAGGTGCTACCGGATAAACATTCCCAAACAATAACAAAGACAAACACACATAAGAAAAACAAACAAAAGACGAACAACTATACATACCTAACAACAGCCTTAAGGGCTTAACATTTCAAGGCTTTTAACAAGCCAAATAGTAGATCATTGTTTAAAGGGCAACATAAAGCCCACAACCACAAGAAAACCCCTAAGGGTTCCCACAAAAGATAAAGTGTCTAGAACACAACCACAAAGTTAATTGTTTACAACCCAACTGCTAAGAAAGCTACGAATAGGGAAGTTTAGGCATCATTACCAGATCCTGAAGGCTTGGAGGCTTCATCCTCATTCACAACCTTCACCACCTTTGCCTTCTTTGATTTCTTCCCTTTCTTCGGTAACTTCTCCACAAGACCACCAGCTTCAGAAGCTTCAACACTAGTATCTTTGGAAGGCGCTTCACCAGCATCCAAAGTTTCATCGCTATTACCAGAATGCGTCCTCTTCTTTGAAACAGACTGAAGCACCTTAGCAAAAACAACCTCATTCAAACCAGCAGGCTTCAACTCTTTCAACTCCTTCAAAGGTTTCCCATAGAGGGAAGACACTTGGGAAACGTAAGGATAAGTTGAATGTTCCATCTTGAGGACTGTCTCTTTGAACACATCCAAGGAATCAGGATGGTAGAAAGGAGACTCTTCCAGGACTTGGCCAGACTCATGAGCCTTGAACCCTGCAACAAAACCAACATGCTTACCATGGATCAGAAGCTTGGTGTATACTGTAACATCGCGAATTTCCCCTAATTTTTTTTTGATAAAAAGAATGTATTGTTTTAAACAATATATGTTTTAAATACCTTAAACTAATAATTATTTGTATCTCGACACTTTTGTACGTTTTAAAAATATTTCGAGTCACTTTCGGGCTTATATAATCATATTATGAATTTAGAATAATATAGTTTTAGGGAAATAATTGCCAAAAAAAAAAAATTGTGTGGACAGGGACTCGAACCCGCGTCCACAGCCAACCAACACACAGTGACAACCAACTGAGCCAACTATCATCTTGTGTAGTATTTCAGAAGAAAATAAACTTAACACATTCCTTAAATTGATTAGTCAAAGTCTTAGTCAAACAGTCAAAGTCTTAGTCAAATAGTCAATTCATCATAAAACCTTACTTTATGGTGTTGACCAATTTTAATGGCTAATTGACTCCAAAACTAGTATAAAAACCCACCTATGACCCATTATACTTTGCACCTCTAAATCGATTGTTTCAATCCGATTAAACTTTCCCTCATACCTTTCTTCTATAGTCTATTACTTCTACAATTGAAGCTTTGATTATAAGCTCTTGTAATTGGCGAATTGGAAGCTTGATATTCTTTCTTTTTCGTTTTCTTCAATTTGGACTAGCTACGTTGTTGAGTCTTTGGGATTCGCCTCGCATACATTCACAACACATTATTCTATTTTTTTCACGAGACATAACATTTTGCTAAGGTGAGTTTTACATAGCCCCTTTTCTATTTATCACTATTTTTGGGGTGAAACATGTTACAACATTCTATATGCAATTCAATCATAAAGTGTCTATGTGTTTTTCTATGTTGCATTATGTCTTAAACATGACTAGGGTAAGCACAATATTCTAGCATAATCATTAACATTGATCAGCCGACGGTATACAATGATAGATCTATTGGACTGACAATCCCACCCGGATACGTGCCTCCTACAAAGGTAGCGTGGGTGATTGTTATCGCATAACATAATCGAGTGAACCATGAGCGTATGGGATGGACCACAATATAACAGTCACAAGGGTTGATTATGCACTCGATTTACTTCTAGTATGTTTTCACATATGGACTAGACTTGCCATGACACTTGAATTGTACAAGTTTTATTCGATTATCAAAACCTATGTAATTCTCACCAACTTTTGTTGACCCAAAATATTTTCAAACTTAACATGTTTCAGGTTATAGCTTGCTTGAAGATTAGAGTTATTGCTTGAAGATGCCTAGCTAGTATTTTTCATTTTGATGTACAAAATTCTTAGAACAATTGTATGTAATTTATTTAAATCATTTATTGAAATTTATTATTTACCATGAGCTACTGAACAATCATCAATACGTGACATCCCGATGTTTCCGCCATCGGTTGGGGTGTTACATATACCTCCCCAAGAGCAGAGTTGAATTCAGCAGAGTGAAGAAGGTATGTAACAACTTGTTGGAAGCCTTCCTCTATCAACCACTTGTTATCATTCAGGGCAGCAGCAAGGGAACCTTCTAACCCTTTCTTCTCATTTTCAAACGCTTTCTTCTCTGCTTCCAAAGACAACCGATCCGCTTCAACCTGAAGTCTAGCAGCCTCATGCTTTGCAGTTTTGGCCTCATGCCCCTTCTTCAACTCATCGATCAAAGCAATCAGAGTGACCTCCTTTTGGGCATACTCTTTGGCATCTTTCTTCATGGCTGCAATAGACTGCTTCATCTCCCTCTTCTTTTTAGCAAACTCACTATATTCACCCATCTTCTTCCTAAACCTGCTAATCCCCTCCGGTAACATAGCAGCCAGATTACAGGTACCAACCATCATCTTCGTCAAAAGGGCATCATCATCCAACCCTCCAAGCAAGCCTTGGCACCAAGGGTAGCAAAATGTGCCAATACCTCCTCACAAACCGCTGAAGACTTAAAACTATCACTAGGTTTCACATTCCAACCCGGGATATACAACCCTTCCTCATCGAAGCTCGTTGAGCCCTCGTTACCCTTCACCATGGTAACCTTCGCCTTCTTACCCTTGCTCTTCTCCCCAGCTACATCAACAACAGTATCATCCACAGTCTGATCTTTCTCCTCCTCTGACTCTTTAATGTCATCACTAACAGTCAACGCTTCAGATGCATCAACAGACTTAGCAGCCTTCAACAGACGCCTGCTAGATCTCCTAGTTGAAGCCTTTGACGAACTGGCCTTAGAAAAACTTTTGACATTAGGGACAGCAACATAGTTGAAAATCACAGATTTAGGGTAACATTATCGTAAGAAAGGCAAATATATCTCTATAAAATACATTGATAAGGGGGGACGGGGCGCCACCTTTGGGTACCCTGATTCCCTCAAATTGTTTGCTGTCACATCACTACCCTGATTCACCACCCCCAAGATACCACATGTTTAGCAATGGGTAGTGTACCTCATATCATATGTAAGAGTGGTGAGTTAGTTTAAATCCGCCTCCAGCTCAGAATCATCTGATGGAAAGTCAGGGGTCTTGAAATCTTCCATCTAAGGATTCCATTCAATGAGCAAACTAAAGTAAACCGTAAAACGACATCAGCAAGCAAAGCAAGCTCACCTCTGAGTCTTCCTCCGGATCATAGATCTCAAAATCTACCTCTGAAGAATAAATAAATAAAAAAAATGTTAAGTTAGTAGTTGGTAAATAGATAGATAGATGTTTGTTTACTACCTTCATCACCCAACAATAGCTCCTCAAGGGGAGGATCGTGCTTCGCTTGTGGCTGATTTGCTTGGATACATGAAGGACAAGGATGATGAGAAACCCATGACCTCCATATATCAGCCATTTGTGGAGTCACGATCAGATCCTGAGAAGCGGAACCAGTACTGCCACCCTTGTTGGATGCTTGTTTCCCATTACCACCTGTATGTATGATTGCTTAAGTTCAGAACACACATACATACATACATACATACATACATACATACATACATACATACATACATACATACATATATTTAACATCAGGAAAGAATGTTTACAGCATGCATACATACATACATACAGTTTGGTAAAAGCGAAAAGACGTCTAACAACATACATGTTGAATGGAAGCGTCTCGACAGATTTGAGAATTTCACATACTAAAACATATACACTTTCATTAATTACAAATGAGGCATAAATCCGACATTTATAGATGATGAAATGGTTGCCTCCAAACCATCATAACATTTACAAATTGGCGCCATATTAACCGTCATATAACTACCTTATATTTAATTTTTGTGTCTATCGACAGCCTAGAGTTGAGGTGAAGGATGTGGCCTTGGTGAATTTCACCGCGGGTTTTCACGGCGATGGCGGTATTTTCCCATTCTTGTTCGTGCATGTACGAAAATTTAAAATAATAAACAACGTGAATCTATCACGAAATTCATTGGTTTGGATTTAGTTTTAACAGGCTACTATAATAGATATATAAAAAAGTAAACTCTAGCTTAAAACTTATAAAAATGAACGATGAAATTGTGTCAATAACTAAAAAAAATTACCAACATGATATAATTGTTTTTTTAACAACACGATATAATTGTACTGGTTCTGTTTTAGTACGTTGAGTTTAAGGATTTAAACAATAGCAACCGTAGCCACTACATAACTTATAACAAGGCACGGTTTTTACGGTTTTTAGATGATGAATGTAGGCCAACCTCCCCTATCACTTGCATAGATTAGAGAGTCTACTTCCATGTGCAGCTCCAAAATCAAACGAATAAACAATACTTTAAGAATGTATCATAAATGGCCGGCATTGTCTTAATATTTGTTAATATATTATAAAACCTTCTATCAATGTAAATTGAAAAGAGTAAAATGTCAATGATTTTTGCATTTGGTACAAGTGTTAATGCATAAATAATTTCTCATTTATAATATTGTCCCTTTACATTTTAGTATTTAATAATATAGTGTAATAAATGACATAAAATAATGTAGTGTTATTACATCTGGCATTTATATTTATAATGCAATAGTATTTTATAAAAGCTTGTAAAAAACTTATAAACTTATATATTTTATAAAAGCTTGTAGAAAACTTATTAACTTATACTAAAAATAATACATAAAAATTTGACTAACATATTTAAACTCAAATAAAAGAGATAGGCATCGTCTCATTCGTGACTGACTCGGTCATTTATTGTATATGTAATAAAAGTTTACGGTCAAAAATTATAATCAGACAAATGTTGTGTTAATCAAGAGCAAAATCATGGCTATATTGTGTTAATCAAGAGCAACCTCATGGTTTCTTTGATCAAATGTCATGGTTTCTTTGATCCGCGCATACAACACAAACTTCTCCTTCACACCTATGGGTGTCTCATTAGACGAAACAATCGACAACATGAGAAATGGCATATATACGTTCAGAGCATATTCGAGAATATACCACAAAATCGACCAGTTAGTACTACGGGATGGCAAACCGATCCCACACGCCATTCTTTAATTTTTATGGCTTCATTTAGAGTATTTACCTACTTTTTTTTTCAGAGATTGAAATCTTGTCTTCTGATTCAAGTTTTCAGTATTCTCCCACATCAATTTTTACTTTTTATTCGTGATTTCATTATCAAATGACTTCCACCAAAATAATTTCACAACGCACGGGTTCGTGCTAGTATATTATAAACCTCCTATCAATGTAAATTGAAAAGAGTAAAATGTCAATGATTCAGAAATTATTTGATGGAAAGGTGTGGCCTTTTACAATCCTTTCACATTAGACTTTTCAGTTGATCAGATAAAGGTCGTCGTACATTATTTAAGGTCAAAGGCAATTCCCATGTGTCAATGTCTCAACTCACATCCTTTTAAATGGTACAATTTATGAGGGATAAAATAAAAGATCAATGTTCTAATTCCCATCCTTAGACCATGCGTAGTGGGGGGCTTTATTTATAAAGCCCCCCTTCCTGATTGGTCCACGTGTCTGCTGAGTCAGCATGGAGAGAGAAACTGAAAAAGGGGTGTAGTGGTGGGGCTTTATTTATAAAGCCCCTGATTGTGATTGGTTGATTTTTTTATTTTTTTTTAATCTTTTAATTCAAAATAATTAAAATAAAATGCAAATAAATATAAAAAAATTACAAATAATAATAAAAACACCCAAGTAAATATTAAAAACACACAACTGATATTAAAAAAAATTACAACTAAAATTAAAAATAAAAGTTACACACTTCCTAAATTCCTAAATTACTTATTAGTCCTAAATTACTTATTAATATTCCTAAATTACTTATTAATCCTAATTTTCTCCACTATGGAGAGTAGTTGTCCCATTCCCCGGGGAAGGTGATGCACTCGGGTGAGACGGAACGTGAGCTGTCCCGTCCATCAGATCTCGCATCTGAGGGGAAGTAGTAGTACTCACGAGGAGGGGTAGGTCGGCTATAGTAGTACTCCTCCTCCTCAATCTCCCTCAGGGCTTCCAAGTCCCCCTCAGTTGGGGAAGTCTCATGGTAGGGAGTGGGGGTAGCCTGGTCTTGGGGGATGGGGATGGGGGTAGTTTGCTGTTGGGGGATGGGGATGGGGGTGGGGGTGGGGGTGGGGGTGGGGATGGGGATAGGGGTAGTCTGGTGTTAGGGGACTGAAGCAGCCCAGGGGGTAGGGGGCGACAACGTTAGTCGCTCCATTTGTTGCTGGGCCATGACATAATCCATAGCCCAGACCAATTCCTCATCCGTCCAGTCATCATCGGCAGGAGGATGAGGAGGAAAGGTTGGTTGTGCAGCAGCAGCAGGAGGGGGATATAACCAATGCTGTGGAGGAGGAGGAGGAGGAGGATAAATAGGAGGTTGTGGAGCAGTAGGAGGAGGAGATGAGGAGAATGGTAGTCTCCGGGGGCGGCCCCGTCCCCTGGGATACCGGCGAGAGTACTGTCGGAGGTTAGAGGAGGATGAGGCTCCTGGTTGAAAACCAGACATATTATGGTTTGAGGAGGAGGATGAGGAATTGGAGGTGTGGTTGATAAATCTGATTTGGTTACCTATTTATAGGGTTAGCAAATTTTGAAATTCAAACGGTTTGGGGGGGAAAATGTGACATCCGTCACTTTTTATTCTTTTATATATTAATAATAATAATAATAATAATAATAATAATAATAATAATAATAATAATAATAATAATAATAATAATAATAATAATAATTATAAACACTAAATCTCTAAACCTTACATTTAACCCATTATCAAACCATCCATCATAACCCATCTAACATAAGTCCCTTGTCCAAACAATGAACCCAAGCCCAAACCCCTCTAATCATTTCGGAGCCCAGCAAACCGGAGCCCATTAGAAACCCAGCCCAACAGCGATCCAGGCCCATTTCCTCACCCTCTCCTCTCACTGCACTGTTAAAAAAAAAAAAAGAAAGAGTATTGCTGCGAACGGGAATCGAACCCGGGACGGCTACCTCAACAGATACCTACACCACCACTACACCACATGCTCATTTTGTATTTAGATCCAGATTCTATTCCTTTTAACATCACCTAAAAACGAACCAGCTCCTTCTTTCTTTCTTTCTTTCTCTGTTACGCATCAACAGACCAAATGGTTGACCAAATTGCCTTCAACATTAATTTTGCAATTCAAGCTAAAAACTAGGAATGCTTTTCGCATTATAATTGATTTAAACTTACTGATTATAATCCATTAATCAATCACGAAATACTAGTCCAATCAAGCATGGTTCACGCGTATACGTTTATAAACGAGTCAAACATGCCAAATTCCTAACCCGGCCCTGTACACTATAAATTGAACACTTCTCTTCATTCTAAATGTGCCGAAATACAAACCCCCACTCTCAATCATTTCTGTTTTGCATTATAATCAAGTAATCGAGCTACGTTGACTTTTCCTGTTGACTCGTGTTCTTGCTTCAATTCGTCATTGTAAGTTTGATTATTGTTGTGGGTTTTCATTATCGGCCTACACACAATGTTTGCCCCATGATTAATTGGGTTAACATTGTGTGATTTAGCAAATGGAAATCTAGGGCTCGATTGGTATAAATTGGGGAAGAACACTTGAAACAGTTAGATATTTAATTATTTTGAATCAGTAAACACACAACCAACTGGTATAGACCAGTTGGTTTATGCACCCTATGATGAGAACTGAACCGGCCAGTGGCCAAGGGTTCGAGTCCCACCTTGAACAAGTATTTTTTTTTGGTTACCATTTATACATATATTATCTTCATTCTTTTTTTAAAAATCATTTTAAAATACTAAAAC
This sequence comes from Ambrosia x helenae, assembly GCA_030844895.1. Lineage (NCBI taxonomy): Eukaryota > Viridiplantae > Streptophyta > Magnoliopsida > Asterales > Asteraceae > Ambrosia > Ambrosia x helenae. The sequence continues at coordinate 95,780,829 of CM061232.1, read as the reverse complement.
TATTTTATAAATTCTACAAAATTTATTTTATGTTTTTCCACTGATAAAGTTCATCATCCAATTTCTAGTTTTTCAAAAATAATTTATTTAATATATATTATTAATAATACAAGTTTATTCATTTATATTTATTAAATTCTATAAAAATATCTAAACAATTTTATTAAATCTCACAAAAATTATCCTAAACTTGTACAACAATATACATTTCAGAAAATATTTTTATTTCAGAAAAACCGTTTATTTTATATTTTTAATTAATTTTTATTAGTTTTAATAATAAATAAATCATAATAAATTCATTTTTCAATATTTTTGCACCAAAATTTTATATAAATTATTTCTAACTATCTAGAACTGAAATACAATTTTTAATTCAGAAATTCTTTGATTTTAATATTTTTAGATATTAAAGCCATATTTTTGACAATTTGAAATAATTAGATTAAATATTCTATTTTCAAGAAAATAATTTTATAAAAATTATTTTCATACTTAAAACCTTATGTTGTGACTATATTCAACTTAAAATTTTACAAAAAGACTTTTGTGTATTTATTCATTAAATTTCTCATATTTATTAAACAATTCATTAATTAAACAAATAAACGTTTATCCCCAATTCGAAGCCCTAGAAATTCATGTACCCTAGAGTTATTCCTTACACATTATCAATTCTTTAGGTTGATTCTTTGGAATATTTCCAACGCATATTTCGTTGTCCAATTCAATTTCAAGCTTACATAAGACTGTGAGTATTCCTACCCCTTTTTGCCTTTATACATTTTTGGGGTGTTACATGTACACTATTACAATTTCAAATACAAGTTTACATTTTTACAATACAATTCTAGTACTATGTGCATTGCTTACAACGTGCTTTATGCTTAGACATTACATGTGGATTACATTTGTACTTAGTGAAATCATTAACATGGTACAAGCCGACCTTAACATTGGATAGCGCTATTTGGATTGACAACCCGCCTAGATTGATTCTCCCCCTTTTTCATCGGAGAATCCGTGGCCAGTGTTAAGCTTTTATCCATTTATTGGATAAGTACACTACAGTTCATACAGTACATTATACAGTCACAGGGTTGATTTCGCTCATTTGTATGATACATAGTTTACATAATTGCACTGTAGCTTGCACTTGAATTGTATAACTTTTTAACCTACTATATATATCAAATCTAGGAATGCTCACCAACATTTCATATGTTGACCAAACCTATTTTTGTACATGTTTCAGGTGCAGTTTGATCTAGTGCTTTAGCAAGAGACATTTAGTGTTTTATTTCAATTCAGTTATTTCAATATTTACATTTCATTTAGACAATGTAATTTCCATTTCCATGTAAGACAATTTTGGATTATTCAATAATATTTACATTTTAGTACCATGAGCTTATGAACAATCGTCACTACGTGGCACCTCGATGATTCCGCAATCGGTTGGGGTGTTACAGATTGGTATCAGAGCCATGGTTATAGGGAACTAGGTTATTAGATAAAAAGGCCTAGACTATAACCGAACTACAACTTACATGCATAATATTTCCTGAATTACCTTACTCCTCATTTTCCTCTACTTTCCTTCTTCTATCTCTCTCTTCTTCTCCATTCTCCTCATCTTTTCATCATGGTGCATAGAGACGGTGTCCTGCATGGAGTGGAAAGTCTACATCATCATGGAACAGGGACAGTACCTTTCATGAAGACACTCTTAGGCATAATGCCTACTCTTACTTTTGTTCCTTTAAAGTTGTTGAACTTTAATGAGTGTGATAAGGACACGTGCAATCTGGAAGGGTGGACGCCTGTACACTGGGTTTTCTGGCATAGGCAAGCATAGCGCATAAATCCATTTACGGACCTGTTATGCTTACCTGGGGATTCCTGGAGTGAGTGTCCACTTATAGACTAAAGCACGTCTTCTTTGATCACCATTTGGGTTCAATTTCTTTGAAAAGTCAACGTTCTTGTTGGGCTTTACAGCTAGACAAGGGCACTCCAAGCATTTTATGCAAGCTTTTTCAATAATACTCTCTCGGTCATATACAATATTTTGTATTTCATGATTTTCATATATTGCTTACAAGTTCATACTTTCATAACCATCTATGGATTTCACAATCACACTTCACCTTACCCTCTTAGCCACTTTTTAAATATTCAACACCCTACACAAATCATATTATTTCTTTTCTCCACATGTTATTTATTTTAAAAACTATAACCTCATACTTTAGCACAAACTAAAGATTTCTTAAACTAGTTGTATTACCTAGCAACTTTACAAAGTACATATTTTCCTCGAACTTAAATTCAATTGATTATTTATTGACGTAACAAACGATTTTGTATATAATGTTTTAAACTATTACAAAGCCTACTTAGCTTGTACTATTTAACAACTTTTGCCTTATGTACAAAACCAAATTTTGAAAATATTTATTTTTTTTTTGGAATAATATCTAGTCTCTAGATTCTCCATCAACACTCACCCATTTTCAACTTGTTCAAATTTTTTTTACAATACTTTGCATATACCACAATCATGTTTTCTTATACACTTGATTATAACCCATGATAACCAAACTACTAAAAACCTGATACTGGATTCTACAGGATTTTTTTTTCAAAACATCATTGTTTGTGAAACTTGATTTGACTATTCACTGGACATATAATTATTCATGATACTCGTGTTTTCATTTTCTTGATCTTATTATCATTTTGTACCCAATTATGTCATACTCATAGGTATATAACATCTAGAAATTTCCTTGCATACTTTTGTGTATTAACATAGATTGGAAATTTATCCTATTGATTACATTTATCATACAAGACTCTCTCTACCTTACATTCATTTGAAACGTTTGGACTTAACACTTGATCTTACAAATCTTTTCTAAGAAAAACATCATTGCTTGATTGAAACTAGATTTTTCCTTAATTTGACTACGCATTGAACATCTAATTATTCACGATACTCGTAAACATTTAATTATTCATGATAACACTTACACTTAATGGTTGTAGTACTTACAAACTTGCTTGCATAAACATGCTATCAATTTGCAATCTGTGTGAATAATAATTGCTGCACTTAATTGAGGTCATCATGCCTTTTTCAACAATCGGGAGAGGCCCTACAACCTGCTCCACGACTGGTGGAGGCTATCGAACATACTCAACGATTGGTAGAGGTCATTATGCCTTTCAAACAGTCGGGAGAGGCCCTACAACCTACTCCACGGCTGGTGGAGGCTATCGAACCTGCTCAACAATCGGTGGGATCATAGAAGGACATAAAACCCTAATGTAAGGTAAATTGATGATTCCGGTCCGGAACGTAATCATGAATTTACAGGTGCGTTAGGGTAGTGTGAAATTCTATTAGAGTTTTTGGTAGGCGTCCAGTACGTTTTCGAGGTATCAAAGGTGTGGTGGGTTAGCTGCGGTACACCCTGTATACAAACACTAATGATGCATTGAAAGTGAGACTGGAAGTCGGACCAGGAACGAACTCTGGTTATTTGATAGTTCATTTGATCTTTTTATAATCAATCAACTCATACAATTATTTTAGGATTTCTAAGTTTAGTGTTTTACTAGATCCTTATTCTCCTTATTACTCGAGACGAACCTAATCCAAATCCTTAACTCACACCTATCACACCTCATATCCAAATCATTTGAATTTTCTAAACCACAGTTATCTTAATTTTTACCCAAGCATCCATAACCCTATGTTTTTAAATAACTTCGGGACGAAGTTTCTAAAAGTAGGGGATGCTGTGACATCCGTCACTTTTTATTCTTTTATATATTAATAATAATAATAATAATAATAATAATAATAATAATAATAATAATAATAATAATTATAAACACTAAATCTCTAAACCTTACATTTAACCCATTATCAAACCATCCATCATAACCCATCTAACATAAGTCCCTTGTCCAAACAATGAACCCAAGCCCAAACCCCTCTAATCATTTCGGAGCCCAGCAAACCGGAGCCCATTAGAAACCCAGCCCAACAGCGATCCAGGCCCATTTCCTCACCCTCTCCTCTCACTGCACTGTTAAAAAAAAAAAAAAAAAAAAAGAGTATTGCTGCGAACGGGAATCGAACCCGGGACGGCTACCTCAACAGATACCTACACCACCACTACACCACATGCTCATTTTGTATTTAGATCCAGATTCTATTCCTTTTAACATCACCTAAAAACGAACCAGCTCCTTCTTTCTTTCTTTCTCTGTTACGCATCAACAGACCAAATGGTTGACCAAATTGCCTTCAACATTAATTTTGCAATTCAAGCTAAAAACTAGGAATGCTTTTCGCATTATAATTGATTTAAACTTACTGATTATAATCCATTAATCAATCACGAAATACTAGTCCAATCAAGCATGGTTCACGCGTATACGTTTATAAACGAGTCAAACATGCCAAATTCCTAACCCGGCCCTGTACACTATAAATTGAACACTTCTCTTCATTCTAAATGTGCCGAAATACAAACCCCCACTCTCAATCATTTCTGTTTTGCATTATAATCAAGTAATCGAGCTACGTTGACTTTTCCTGTTGACTCGTGTTCTTGCTTCAATTCGTCATTGTAAGTTTGATTATTGTTGTGGGTTTTCATTATCGGCCTACACACAATGTTTGCCCCATGATTAATTGGGTTAACATTGTGTGATTTAGCAAATGGAAATCTAGGGCTCGATTGGTATAAATTGGGGAAGAACACTTGAAACAGTTAGATATTTAATTATTTTGAATCAGTAAACACACAACCAACTGGTATAGACCAGTTGGTTTATGCACCCTATGATGAGAACTGAACCGGCCAGTGGCCAAGGGTTCGAGTCCCACCTTGAACAAGTATTTTTTTTGGTTACCATTTATACATATATTATCTTCATTCTTTTTTTAAAAATCATTTTAAAATACTAAAACTATTTTATAAATTCTACAAAATTTATTTTATGTTTTTCCACTGATAAAGTTCATCATCCAATTTCTAGTTTTTCAAAAATAATTTATTTAATATATATTATTAATAATACAAGTTTATTCATTTATATTTATTAAATTCTATAAAAATATCTAAACAATTTTATTAAATCTCACAAAAATTATCCTAAACTTGTACAACAATATACATTTCAGAAAATATTTTTATTTCAGAAAAACCGTTTATTTTATATTTTTAATTAATTTTTATTAGTTTTAATAATAAATAAATCATAATAAATTCATTTTTCAATATTTTTGCACCAAAATTTTATATAAATTATTTCTAACTATCTAGAACTGAAATACAATTTTTAATTCAGAAATTCTTTGATTTTAATATTTTTAGATATTAAAGCCATATTTTTGACAATTTGAAATAATTAGATTAAATATTCTATTTTCAAGAAAATAATTTTATAAAAATTATTTTCATACTTAAAACCTTATGTTGTGACTATATTCAACTTAAAATTTTACAAAAAGACTTTTGTGTATTTATTCATTAAATTTCTCATATTTATTAAACAATTCATTAATTAAACAAATAAACGTTTATCCCCAATTCGAAGCCCTAGAAATTCATGTACCCTAGAGTTATTCCTTACACATTATCAATTCTTTAGGTTGATTCTTTGGAATATTTCCAACGCATATTTCGTTGTCCAATTCAATTTCAAGCTTACATAAGACTGTGAGTATTCCTACCCCTTTTTGCCTTTATACATTTTTGGGGTGTTACATGTACACTATTACAATTTCAAATACAAGTTTACATTTTTACAATACAATTCTAGTACTATGTGCATTGCTTACAACGTGCTTTATGCTTAGACATTACATGTGGATTACATTTGTACTTAGTGAAATCATTAACATGGTACAAGCCGACCTTAACATTGGATAGCGCTATTTGGATTGACAACCCGCCTAGATTGATTCTCCCCCTTTTTCATCGGAGAATCCGTGGCCAGTGTTAAGCTTTTATCCATTTATTGGATAAGTACACTACAGTTCATACAGTACATTATACAGTCACAGGGTTGATTTCGCTCATTTGTATGATACATAGTTTACATAATTGCACTGTAGCTTGCACTTGAATTGTATAACTTTTTAACCTACTATATATATCAAATCTAGGAATGCTCACCAACATTTCATATGTTGACCAAACCTATTTTTGTACATGTTTCAGGTGCAGTTTGATCTAGTGCTTTAGCAAGAGACATTTAGTGTTTTATTTCAATTCAGTTATTTCAATATTTACATTTCATTTAGACAATGTAATTTCCATTTCCATGTAAGACAATTTTGGATTATTCAATAATATTTACATTTTAGTACCATGAGCTTATGAACAATCGTCACTACGTGGCACCTCGATGATTCCGCAATCGGTTGGGGTGTTACAGAAAACGTTTGAAATTCAAACGGTTTGGGGGGAAATTTTGAATTTCAAACGGTTTGGAACAGTAACCGTTTAAAATTTAAAATTTTCAATTATTAATATTATTATTATGTTTATTATTATTATTATGTTTATTATTATTATTATTAAAAATAAAAATAAAAGGTTGACTTTGACCTTGCCACATGGCAAGGTCTGATTGGATGGACAAATATGCATTAGGCGTTATATATATAAAGCCCCAACCCAAAATTAGCATATAGCGCTCCCCTGTAGCGGTGTGGGGGGCGCTATTTTTTAAAAAGTTTGAGAAATAAAGCCCCACTACGGGTGGTCTTATCCTTTACACCAGGGTCTTGAATATTGTGACTTGTGAATAGTGGGTTGTCGGGTCGAATTTAATATATAGTGACTAGAAAATGCACTCGAACATGATATGAACCCGAAAAATGTAAAAGAAACGCATGCATATGAACGTGACATAAGTTTTCACGGGTTGACATAAGCACACCCGCTTAACCTATTTTTATTTGTTTGTTTATTTTTACATATCGATACTAAGAAATTAGAATTTTCATTAGAAAATACAAATGCTACACACTAATCAATTACATTTAAACTATTAACATAATGCTTATTTTTTTATTTTGGGTTAATATATGACAATTAATCTGTAATTTTAATCATAAAATAAATGGGTTTAGCAGGTCAACCCTGCAAACCCATTAGGCCAACCCAACCACGATATGATTAGTTAAACGTGTTTACGAATCGACAAAATATTAACTCAAACCCGTTTAAACTAAGCACAAACTTGCGAATTTTGTGTTAGCTTTATGTACATAAAAATTTACACCCCACAAAATTTGACTTAATCTCTTAAAAAAAATTCTTTGTTTTATTTAAATCTTTCTCTTCGGCGTCATAAAACTCATAATCTAGTAAGGTCGTTTTTTACGGCTCTTTTACCTTGTGAAGTAACCCTCTTACGAGATATCTCGTTTCTCGTAGATGTTTCATCACCCGTGAACACGTTATATTGACCCGAGTAGACTCTTTAGAAAATGTTTTTGGGTTCAACCTTAAACTTACCCAAACCAAGGGACTAAACTCAAACCTTTTCATTTCATGTAACGTTTGAGTCATCTTATGATGTGTCAGAAATTCACACCCACTTTTATTATAAGTAAATGATAATAAATAGGTTCAAAAGTTCAAATTCTCCATAATAGAATTTTTTTTTGCAATAATAGCCAATTTTGAAAATGGAAGAGTGTTTTTGGGTGTGGCATGATATTTTTTGTGAAAATAGGTAGCTCGCTACTCCATTCAGCGAATTTCACTTTCTGATTAGCAAGGTCGTTACTCCATTCAGCGAACTTCAATATAAGATTGTTGATGTTAAATGGATCTATGGATTCTCATCAATCTTTGCTTGAAGATCTCTCCTTCAACCAGCGAATTTGTGAGAAGTTCGCTACTTGGACTAGCGACCTTGAAAAAGGAAGATTGAAGTTTGCTACTTGGACCCGCGAACTGCCTGTTTTCACAAACATTCACAATGAACACCCAAAAACACTCTTCCATATGGGAAAATGCCTATTATTGCAAAATAAATAAATAAATAAATAAATAAATAATAATCTCCTTAATATAACTCTCTTGTTTGTTTATAAAAACATTCGTTTACTATATCTACAATAAGTCAAGGATTAGCTTTCCTCACTCGGTATAAAAATGCCCATTCCCCTCACCTACAACACAACACAACACACATTAAAAGAGAGAATAGTGGTTTGTGTCTTAGAAACCCACCCACCACACACCATTCACATTGTCTACTTAGCCTCTTATATATCAACCCATGGAAGCCACCCTTAACTGGTGCAGCTCCGGCTGCCCGAACCGCATCCGACGACAATACAAAATCGACAATCATGTGTTCATCACAATGAGTATAACTATGGGTTTGAAAACACCCATTTGGAGAATATTGTGGAGGAAGATGAAGAAAGAAAAGAAGAACAACCATTTTAGTTATGATCCTTGTGAGTATGCACAAAATTTTGATGAGGGATCAATGGTGAATGATTATGATGATCTTTCGAGATCGTTTTCGGCTCGTTTCGCAGTCCCGTCTAGTGTTTTCGACAAGGGGTTTATTGTTTGATCGATGATCGAATGTATTGCCAAGATGTAATGTCAATGTTTTTTAATTCCTTGTGGATTGATTAATAACTAATTATTAGTCATTGGAAAATAACAAACGTTTTGTTTTCATGTAAGTTTCACATTTCTTTCACATTGCTGGTAAAAAGATGGTTAACTGTTTACCTCGTTATCACACGTCATGTAACGCTGGCTTTTAAATATGAGTTTTAGGTTTCATACACCCTTCAAACATCTGGGTGTGATATCACATTCTGAAGTATATTATAGTCTCATATTGGTGTGTGATGTGAGTCATGGTGTATGTTTCTTAATTAATGGGTGTATGATTCCTAAATACCTATAAATATTTGGATAAGCTTCTATAAATCAAAGGTGTAAATTTCTGACATGACACGAACCTAACACAAAATTTGCAGGATTGTGTTTATTTTAAATGGGTTTGCGTCAATTTCAGTTTAGCTAAACTGGTTGGATTCGTGTCAACCCGGTCGAGTTGGTGGATTGACCCGTTTAACCCATTTACACTATATGTTTTTTACAATATGTTTTATATAATAAATTAAATTAGTCAGATATTTTACGTTATACTTATAACTTAAAATAGAAATTAGCATAGGATTTTATAACTAAAACATAATTGTTTTATAGGGTTGAGTTATTCTACAAAGGCTACAAAAAATGAGAAGGGTGAGAAGGATACAAAAAACACAATAGATAATGAAATATGACACAATGAGCCATAAAATATAACACAGTGCCAAAAAATATAACACAATGCTGAAGAAAAAAGACACAATCAATTGAAAAAATGGCACGATGATAAAAATAAGAAAAAGACACAATGGTACACAAAAGACACAATGATATAACGCATATTCTAAAAACTACAAGCTAAACCCCCAAAAAAATGAAAACATAAAAACTAATGTCGTAGGGTTCGATAAGACGATTCCAATGCCGCTTGAATGAGTTCAATCGGAGTCTGTTTGATACTCTTCCTACGACTTCCTATTTTTCTTTCACGATGTATTTGATCCTAACCCTTGTTTTATATACTTTTGTTTTTTTAGTACAATTTTAGTTTTAATATATTAATTTGTGAAACAATAAAAAATATATAAAATTTCGGGTTGAACGGGTCGTGTTCAGGTTAACCCACGAATATTCGAGTCGTGTTCAGGTTCATATGTATAACACGATTTTCAGGTTCGTGTAAATTTTTTAGGTTTATATGTATGACACGACCCGCTTAGAGAAATATACGTGGGTGTTCGTGGATCATCCACATTCATCCGGGAACCCACCATTACGGTGTTATTAATTATGTTCTACAAATACTAACATATGTGAATCAGTCACGAGGAAAGAGAGGGAAAAATGAAGTTAATGTGGCTGGAGTCTTGGACCACTTATGCGGTAAACCTAAATGTATATGATTGATATCCAATGCTATGGGTGAAAAAAATAGACTATCGAAACAAGTTAGGTAACGGGTTTAAATAATTAATGTTTTAGATACGATATCAAAAATCATTGGACTTATTTACATGGAAGATTCTTAGGGTAGTTGGAGAAGACCACGACTAGCACCCATTTTATTTGGTGGCATATTTTTTTTATAAAATTCCTAAATACATATGTATAACGAGCATATAAAAAACTCATTTAAAACTCAAAACTTATTACCTCATTTATAATAGACATGGGAAAAAAAACCGGTTCTTCAAACCGAACCGGAAAACTGGTTTGGAAAAAACCGGTTAGGAACCGATCCTAAAGCCCGGTTTTCGTTCGGGTTGAGGTTTTGTTGGTTAGACAGGGTTGGAAACCGGTTTGGATTAAAGAACCGGGTTGAAAATCGATTTTGGACCCAAAAACCGGTTTAAAAACCGATTATTATAAAACCCGGAAAAAACCGGTATCCAAACCGGTTTAAAAACCGGTTTTCGAACGTTGGGAAACGGTCATATGACCGTTAGGGGCTGATTCTAGCCGTTGTGTTTTTTTTTTTTTTTTTTTTTGTAGTTTTTAACCCAAAATCATAGTATAAATACCCCTTAATGTTTAGAAATTAGGATCAATCACACCATCAAAAACACTCAAAAACGATCTCTAATCTTGCATTCTTTATATACTTTCTCACAAACACTCACTCTCTATTCTATAAAAAAATGGCATCTTCTCAACATCAAACTCCTCAAAGCCAAACTGGTTCCATCCAACTTGGTGCTTCTTCATCCCAAGCCACGGTTGTTAAGGTGATTCCAAGGAAACGAAACCCCAATGTTTGGAAACACTTTGATTTATGTGTTATGAATAGCGGTCCAAACAAGACGAGATGCAAATATTGTTCAAATTTGCTTAAACATGATGCTAACTTGACCTTGAAAACCATGTGGAAAACCGTATTGTAAAATTTTTAAAGAACAAAAAAAATTCTCAAGGTGGAGCATCAATCACACAAGAAGGGGACTTGTTTGTGTACAACTTGGAAGCGGTTCGCGAAGAAATGAGGAATTTTGTCATACAAGAAACCTAGCCTTTCAATCATTTTGAAAACCTACGTTTGACGAGGCTTATTCAACGAACACTTCAACCAAGATACACACATGTAAGTCGTGCTACCCTTAGACGTGATTGTTTAAAAAGATGGAAACAAGCAAAAAAATGAATTAATTAATTATTTTGAAAATTTACAAACCGGTGTTAACTTAACAAGCGATGTTTGGTCCGCACCGCACGGTTCACCCGACTCTTATATTTGTGTAACGGCCCATTGGATTGAACCGTCTTCTTGGCAAATGATGAAACGAACTATTGCATTTCGATTGTTTGATTACCCTCACACCGGTGCAAATATTTTATATATGATTGACAAAGTTATTCAAACGTTTAAGTTAGAAAACAAGATTTTATCAATATCGTTTGATAACGCGTCGAATAAAACCGCGGCTATCTCACAATAAAAATTAAAAGACCAACCTATTTGTGAAGGGGGTTTTTTTCATAGTCGTTGTGTCGCACACATAATCAATTTGGCCGTTCAAGATGGTCTAAAATATATTGAAACATAAAGAGATGGTTTTCGAAGAATGTTACGCAATATATAGCAACAATCAAAGACATGCTAAATATATGAAATTTTGCAAAAGTGTGAATGCCATTTGTTTGGGTCCAAATTGGGATTGTCCAACAAGATAGAGTTCCACTTGTAACATGTTCGAAAAACACGTTTTGCAAAAAGGAAGTTTAATCGCATATCATGATATTTTGGTGAATGGGGGAAAAGCGGCACCATACCATCCTTCGCATTGGAATGTTATTGAAGTTGTTTCCGAAATGCTACAAGTTTTCAAAGCATCAACCACCGCTTTGTCGGGAATTTATTGTCCCCACTAGTTGTATAACACTTCACAAATTATATAACATGACCAGAAAATTAGGCGAAATGGAATGTAGAGGTACCCATACAAAGAAAGGGCCGCAACTATGAAGGAAAAATTTAGAAAATATTTTTCGGAATTACCGGCGGTTTTTACTTGTGCCTCTGCATTAAACCCAAGTTACAATATAGCGGGGGTAGAAAATATAATTGAAAAAATTTGCAACGAGTTGGACTTGAACACGGCAAAAGAACACAAGGTATGATAGCAAGATTTAACAAATATCTCACGGATATGTATGATGTTTATTTTGAACGTTATGGTCAATGTCGTCCATTCAAATGCAATTGAGACAAGCTTCTCAAAATGTACTAGATACAGACATGGATTTATACAATGATTTGTTGGACACATCTAATAAACGTGCATGAGGTAACGCTCCTAGTAGCGAACTTGGGAGATATGGTGCCGAAAACTATTTAAAAGGTTTGACTCCCGAAGAATTTAAAATTTTTGATGTGTTGGCTTGGTGGAAAAGTAAGGAAGATCAATTTCCGGTCTTATCCGCCACGGCCCGAGATTTACTAACCATCCAAGCTTCCACGGTAGCTTCGGAATCCGCTTTCTCTATTAGTGGCAAAGTCATTTCGATACGTAGGACGCGACTAACTCCACCTTCGGTAGAGATGGCCATTTGCTTGAAGGATTACTTGGGTGCGCCGGAGAGGGTGCAAAACATACGCTCACTTGAGGGAGAACTTGAATATGAAGGCGAAGTGTACGAGGACGAGTTCAACGCGGACTTAACCGAACCAATGACCGAATATGAAGCCAGAATGGATGAATGGATAAAAGAAGCAACTCCGGTTCGGGTGAAGATTAGACTATGTTTGAAGATTTTTTTCGTTTAAGATTATGTTTTTTAAGAATTAAGATTATGTTTTCTATTATGTTTCGACGTTATCTTCGGATTCCTTTTAGTTTCGATGTTTTTTGTCGTGGTTTTGGATCAATGAAATAGTATTTTTAAGTTACATTGCGTTGATAGTAATTTGGTTTGTTCAAAAAAAAAAAATTTAACAGAAACAGCAGCACACAGTAGCTCTACAAACAGCCAAAACTGGTTTTTTCGGTTTTTACCGGTTTTTTGTACCGGTTTTTAAAACAAACCGGTTTCGAACCCGGTTCCAACCGGTTGGGATCATAGGGGGTCTTCGACTACTCAACCCGGTCTTGGGAACCAGAACCGATTTTTTCTCACCTTTAAAACCCGGACCGGTTTGTACATGTCTATTTTATAAACCTAATAATCATTTAAAATTCAAAACTTAAGATATAATAGACATATTTTTTAATAGCTCGAATATGACACATAAATTTTCAGGACTCCACTACTTATTCACATATACCTTTAGTAAAAAACAATACACAAGTCAAGTCAATATGAATGTTAGGATTATTGGAAGATACAAATATAAATTCGAATTGACCCCTACCCAACGGCAAGGTGTACTGGCTTTAAAGAGACCAAAACAAAATGCCTTTAATATATATAGGTTGTAAATATCGTGCTACTAGTTTATATCTCGGGAGCTTCCCGAGATAAACAAACCTAATGCAATTTATCCTAAATTTGACCCGTTATAATAAAAATGAATTAACGATATTGTTGAGAAATAAAACGTTATGATGATATAGGAACAAAAATTAACGATGAAAACCAAATAAAATAAAACTTTAAGATGATATGGGAATGAAAATGCAATCTATCCTAAATTTGACCCGTAGTTGCCTTTCACATTGGGTGTCTTCTCATCTTTTATCAACATGTTAAATGTGTTTTGAGTTTAAGGTTTAAGGATCAAGTTTTGTTTTATTTACGTTCTTCCTATTAACGCAAACAACTATTTATTATTAATTATGACATTCTTCAGAAAAAGTTAAGGCTGATTCTTCGAAATTTGAACGAAAATTTGTTAGTAGGACCTTAGGATGGGTCCCACCCGTCACAGTCCATCCATAATGATAATAAAATATAGAGCAGATTAACCATGTGCTTCAAGGAAGAAAACTTTACTTAACTGTGGTACCGGGAACATTGTGTTGAGTCGTTAAAATGGTCCAATTAATTAAAAGGTAGCTTTGAATGGGTTAACATGTTTATAAAACTTAAATGGGGCTTCATGAATCATTGAATTATTAAGATGTGACTTTTAAGTGAACTAAACCAACGCCCCAATTCTTGTTGTGAAGTGACATGACAAATAAGGGTTAAAGCTTGGAGCTGAAAGGTCTTTAGAATATTAACACACCCTTAGAATATTAACAACAAATGTAAAAGAAAAATAAGAACATGTTATTTTTCAAAGTGAAAGAACACCAACAAGAAAATCCTAAGGTATTACTAATGTTGATCATAAACATAAATGAACGACTGGAATTTGTGTTCGCATCAATTGTTTAAATCTTTGAGAAAAGAAAATTTTATTCACGATCGTCCGTCCATTTATGAAAGGAAATTCTTCATGTAGTATTAACCAAGTTTCTCAAGTGTTTCCCTAAAGTTGTTCAAAGTTTTTCCTTAGATATTCCAACCCCTATGTATTTTTTTTTTCTACAAATGTTTAAATTAAAATTAAGTGAGACAAATGAAATATATAAGACTAAATTACAAGTTTGTCCTTTAGTTTTATACCCGATTGCAACGCATGCCGTTTACGTTTAAAATTGATTGATTATGTACTTTATGTTTCAAAATCTTGCACGGTTTGTCTTTTAACCCTAACTCAGTTAGATTTTAACACTAATACAAGGGTAAATTCGTCTTTTTTAGTATTATAGGGCCTATTTGTGTAATAAAGTTAATGTTTTGGACTAAAATTAATTTTTAAAAATTAATATAAACCCCGATCTCTCACCCTCTCCTCTTAATACCTACACCACCCAAACCACTCTATGTCTCTCCTCTTAATTCAAGCTTAAGTTTATCATATATCACCACCACCACCATCTTTCACACACTAGCGATCACTACCCATCGGTGCCCACCACACCTTCACCATCGTTCACCAAACAACCATACCCAACACTGTCGTTCGCACACGTTGGCCTTTACTGACGTCACTAAGGGGAACAGGATGGTGATGCTGGTCCGATGGAGGGGAAGGGGGTGGTGATGGTGGTGGTGGTCGATGGGTTGTTTTGTTGGTCGGCGGCAGGTGGTGTTGTTGGTCCAAAACTTTAAGTTAGTCACACAAATAGTCACTAAAAAGGTAAAAGGACAAATTTACCCTCACATTAGCGTTAAATTTTAACTGGGTTATCGTTAAAGGACAAACCATGAAACATTTTAAAACATAAAGTACAAAACTCGTCAATTTTAAACGTAAAGGGCATGCATTGCAATCAGGTATAAACCTAAAGGACAAAACTTGTAATTCAGTCAATATATAAATTTTGGTTACCATAATAGGAAACCTTGAAAACTAGGTTACTATGGTATAAGTTACATAAGCTTTAGACCCTTTATTAAATAAATAAACTTTCTTTAAACCGGCTCAAATAATTATTGAACTTTCGGTTAGCTGCAAGACTCAAAATTCAAACATTATTTATGTACAAAAGTGGACCATTCTAAGGTCATTACATAAAGGCAGAGCGGCGTGTTTAATCCACTAGTCTGATGAGCTTAACTGTTTCAATCGGAATTATGATATCGAACAACCAACCCGATCCATAGCTCTTTCTAGCCGATAAATAAGCTATTGTGTTATGGACTGAAATCATTGCAAGGTATGGGACTTGTCCCACATCGGTTGTATGGGCAACCAATGTGGGGTTTATAACCCAAGTGGGCTCTCTCTTCCATCAGACTAGTCTTTTGGGATGAGTTCTCCTGTTTGGGTTGTAACAATGGTATCCGAGCCAAACTCGGAGTGGTGGCCCACGGAGTGGTGGCCTGTAGAGAGACAACCGTGACCAACGTGGCCGTGACCAACGAGGACGTTGGCCCTTAAGGAGGGTCGATTGTTATGGACTGAAATCATTGCAAGGTATGGGACTTGTCCCACATCGGTTGTATGGGCAACCAATGTGGGGTTTATAACCCAAGTGGGCTCTCTCTTCCATCAGACTAGTCTTTTGGGATGAGTTCTCCTATTTGGGTTGTAACATATTGATTCGTGCATTAAAAGTTTCTAAATCTTTAAAGTTGTGATTGTAGCATATTTTAAGTTTGTAACTCTTAAAAATATGTGTCCAATAGGTTCCCTAATGGACATTGGTGGAGGGGAAATGAGGGATGACTCGGCCATTGGCTTGGGTTCGAGTCCTGATCCCGACCGGTTTTACCGATTATTTCACTGTCGTGCCTTCGGGCGGGTGAGTGGTCGGGTTTTCCCGGGAATTGGTGCCAATTGGTGGCCCGGGTACTCTCGAGTACCTGATTCGCCAAAAGGGTGCCCGAGAGAGTGCTCGGAAATTGATTCGTTAGCCGTTAAAAAAAAATAAATAAATAAAATAAAAATAGGTTCCCTAATTTGCTGGTATGGACGTATATGGTCATACGTGGATATGCACTATGCAGGATGCTCTGTGAAGTTGGTCCCCTCTCATTGAGTTCATACCCACAGCCAAATCTAACCCAATCAGTAAGTCCCGTCACTTTCCCTATATCAAATTGTACAAGTGACTAATGCATGGAACATTGTTGAATTGTACCTTTGTACAAGCGGTTGATGCAACAATAGGGAACAGTTTCAGGATCAACGGTCTCCAGGCCCCCACCTATGAAGACCAAGTAACCAACCTCATTAATGATGTGCAACCATATCTATTGCTCTAGATTTTATCGAAAATTTGGCAACAAAATTTATGTAATTGATATCTTGGTTATATTGTGGTATTTACCATACACCCTCAAAATTGTTTGCACACCTCTCTATACACAGCGATACACCGCATGTAAAGGGTGACACAAACTTCCACGTGTCATTAATGCACATCGGTCAAAGTCATGTCAGGGCCTAAATGTCGCGTATAGGTCTACACATGACTTGTAGGAGCCACAAACATTCTCATTGTCAGACATTATACGTCGCGTATAGGTGTGCATTTATAAGTGGGGGGGGGAGAGTACGAGGACTGTTAACGATGAGTTTGTACGTTTGAGTAAAAAATAGGGCGAGATGTAATGTGTTAGATTGAGTGGAGTGGTGTAACTTTAACGTAAGTTTGTAATGTGTTGGCATCTCACTTCCTATCACCTTGCTAGATATCTAGAGTAGGGTTTGGTTTTAATTATATTTGCTAGACATTATATTTGCATTTTTTTTTTTGCTAATAAACAAGCACAAGGTTGTAACGTGATTTACGTGTCAAACAGGGAGTAATTAGGCTTGAAACAAGCTAAGCTCGAACTCTCTTATATTAATTGAGTAGGACTTAGATTTTGTGGCTCGAGTAGACTCGTTTCTACTTGTGACATTAAGCATATTCCTTAGTAAGAATATTGCTACCACCAGGTAGATTATAACGACAAACATAGTGGGTTCTTACATTTCTAATAAACTTTACTTTAGGCAAAAGTTTTTATTTCCTCATAAAAAAAAATAGCAGTATGTTTTATATTTGTTTTATGGTGCCTTAATAAACAGTTTTAAAAAATTATTTAAGATCACAATGACAAATGATTTTTTTATTGGGATTTACTATCTTCTAAATTAAAACGATTTTATAAAAGAAGTAGATTGTAATTTTTTTTACTAAAATCTGAATCAAACTAGAAAAATAAATTCCAAGAAAAACTATATTCATGCATATAAATTATTTTAAAATAAGTCAAACATAATTTTTTTTTTAAAAATAAGTCGAACATAATTTTTTTAACAGCAAATGGTAGTTATTTATACCAATAAATAATCCTAAACTATTCACTATTGCCGAGCCTAACACCTTTTATCTAAAAAGCACGTATCTCTCTACCAAGTAGGCTATTTTTCTTAAACATGAATAATGAGATGTTTGTTTATGTGGGAGAATGGGTATTATGGCGTGGGAGTGGAAGAGGTATCCTGCCTCGGACCAGGAGATGCACGAGCTGATTCAATGCTCTCGATTGGTTTCTGGTACAACATTGCAGGATAGGCCCGATGGGTGGGTGTGGAATGATCGATCTTTGCAGGTTGTCACGGTTCAGGACACTAAACAGTGGGTCGAAGGGGCGCAAGGGATCGATTTTTTTGCGGAAACTTTTTGGGTTAAGTGGTTGCCGGCTAAATGCAATTTGTTCTTTTGGAGAGCTGTTTTGAATCGTATTCCAACGCTAGATGCTCTTCGGCGTAGGAATATAATGGTGGAAGATGTTGGTTGCGTGTTATGCGAGGGCCCGGTTGAGACCGTTGATCATATTGTAGCTGAGTGCTGGTTCACGAATGGAGTGTGGAGTGGCATTGCGAGATGGTGTAATATTCCGCCGATATATTTGTTTTCTATTCGTGATATCATGGCTATTGTGCAGAGTTCAGGTATGTCTCAGCCGAAGAAGGAGGTGCTTAATGGTATCTTGGTGATTACGTTATGAAGGATTTGGAAGGCTAGAAATGAGAAAGTATTTTCAAAGACTACTACAGTAATATCGCAAGTTATTGCGGATGTGAAGGCTCTCAGTTTTCTTTGGTTTAATAGTCGATG
The DNA here is from genome assembly GCA_030844895.1 of Ambrosia x helenae. Lineage (NCBI taxonomy): Eukaryota > Viridiplantae > Streptophyta > Magnoliopsida > Asterales > Asteraceae > Ambrosia > Ambrosia x helenae. Next base: position 95,762,126 of record CM061232.1, on the reverse strand, counting down.
TAAGGGTAATGATGTTAGTTGAGAGGGTTGGCGTCGTTTTAATTTTGATGTTTTGTAAGTGATTTTTTTGTGGCTATCTCTGCCTTGGAGATAGGCCGGTGTGTTTTAATGAAAGTTGCCTTCCCAAAAAAAAAAAAAAAAAAAAAGATGTTTGTTTATGTTAGTTTAAAAAATATACGTGAAAGTTAAAAATCTAAATTTAAATTTATTTTACAAGTGAGATTGTCAAAATTTACTACAATAATAATACAAATATGGTTGTATAGTTATTGAAAAAAATGGGAAAAAAAATAATGTCAGAAGTGGGATTTGAACCCACGCTCTCTCACGAGAACCAGAACTTGAGTCTGGCGCCTTAGACCACTCGGCCATCCTGACTGTTTGTGTTATGTCTTGCATTCTTATATATTTATTATCATATACAGCTAAAAATGTTACTACTATGTTTATCCTCAGTTTTAAAATTTTAAAAATATAACAAAACAGTTTTCACAAAAAAATTTCATCTTTTTTAGTCATGACATTAAGGTTCTTCCAAAAAATAATTTAATAGTTATTTTTAAATTGATGTTAAATGTTTCGTGTCAACAAGACGAGAAACTTAGCGCTAGATGGTATTAGTAATCACCTATGCTGAGGACACGTCGCGTTGACTCACGAGACGACGAGCCCTCAGTAAACCAGACAGTGTTGTTCAAACTTCACCTTGACGTTTCATTCTAGTGCCATTAATCGTTAAGGCCTCGCTTACTCACATTTGTTAAGGTTGCGAATGAAAAAGTGACTTATATCGCACTCGGGTTTGTCTTAATTCTTGATAGAAAGGATTGCCCCTCGCAGACGTCCCAGAAAGGCAAAGGATCAACACGTCACTTTTATGTCGATTTAGCATTAGCCCTTATCTCTTAAGCTACGACGTCTCACCAATTCTTTGCGTTCGTCCACCTCCTAAACATAGTTGGTCACGCTCAACCTAGAGCTATTCAAAACATACGCCTTAACAAGAGATCATAAACCATAAACCTAACGTAATTTGTCACACAACTTCAAAGAGTAAAGTCGTTTTCAACATACCCGAATAGTCAGTATCACGCATAATCACATTTAAAACACACGTCGAAACACCACCTAAACATGTTACCATTTTGACCCGTATCGCAGTTTTTTTTTTTTTCAAGCAAAGTTTCTTAGTTTTCGGTAGAGTTCAAAAGGGATTATCTATAATAATCAATCTTTCCTAAATCTTATTGCCTTAATATTAAAGAAGCCAAATGGAGTTGCAGCTCATATGTTACACAACAGTAATCGTTTTTAACAAAAAAAAAAAATGTTAGTCGAAAGGAGAGGTATTTTACCGATTTACCCTCTGACGTTCTCTGCAGAATCATTCATCATTCTCTTCATGATCTCCTTGTCTGAGTTTCGCAATCTCATCTCTTGCGTTATCAAAAATCTTCTGTTTTTGTAATTCCAAATCTTTATAAAAATCCATCCTCATTTTCTCTAATTCCATCGTCTGCTTTCGCTTAGCGTTTTCAATCTTTAAATATATCTCACTAAACCGGTTAATGGAGTCTGCAAGCAATTTGAATGATCCACCGTTGACTTTCTCTCCTATGTATCTTGACTTTTTTGGCGGCAACAAATCCGAATCATCATCATCGTCATCATCATTACCGTCTTGAGAATGTGCGTTACCATGGCTATCCCTCATTTCATCCAATACGTTTGCGCGATTCGTATAAACAAGCTCCCTTGAATCCACCCCACACGAAAGTCCCGCCTGTTGAGGCGGCGGCGGTGCAGGTGCAGCCACCATTAACATATTCATTTTCTTGAAATACACCCAAGCTGTATTTGCACTTTTGTTCAGTTCTAACAAAGCTTTCTCCTTTTTATACTTTTTCTTCAACGTGTCGAGACGATTTCTACACTGAGTGTCGGACCTTTCTAGTTTCGACCCATGTGAAACTTTTTCCGCAACTTCTTGCCATTCTTCCGATCTAAGACTTTTTCTACCACGTTGAAGAAACCTTTCACCCCACGCATCAAGAAGCACAAACGTCTCGCGTTCAGTCCAGTCAGTAAGCGTGTTCCTTCTACCAGGCTTCACAGCAGGCGGCGTAGGCGCTACCAGCGGCAGTGGTGGCAGCGTCACTCGTGGCGCTAATTCAAAGCTAGACGATAAGCTCTTCAGCTTCCTCTTCTTTGGATGCCTATGTACATTAAAACCAACACTCCTTTTACAATCCTCACCACCGTCGTCATCATCATCATCATCGTCATTGTTATTATCCGTATCATCACCGTCATTATTGTCAACATAATCACCATTCTGCTGAACCAAACAGTTCATATGACCGTCACCATCACAACCTTCTTCTTGATCCTCTTCCACTTCATCATCCTCATCAACATATCTCTCAGCAATCAGCTGCGACTGCGATTGCGGCAAACTACGACCCGAAACCTTAATCCGGGTCGACCCGTACCCTTCATTCCCAACATAATTCAACATATATCTAGAATTATCCCTCTCAGTCCCATCCATCAGAACACACCAAATCCACAATCAAGATTCAAACAAGCTATCCCAAATTAACACTACACACAATCAAATGATCAAACCCTAACCCTAATTTAACAAACTTCAACTAAATTAACTTAAAGTAACAATCTTGGAAACAATCTAAGGCTGAAACCCTAATTTGAACAAGTGGGTCAAATAAAGGAAGGATCTTTACCTTTATGCATATGAATCTTTAGGGTTAGATCTCTAATTAGTAGGGTTTGGAAATTGGGGATATTATTATTAAAATTATGTAAAGAGATGAGAGAGTGGAGAGACAGGTTACCTGAGGATGATATTGTAGGAGATGAGATGCTAAAATACGCCGGGGGTGCAGTGTTTTGACCGGGGCTTGTGGACCGGGTCCAGATCGGTCTGGGCCGGGAACATATAAAGCCTTCTATTAAAAGAAGTCTATGAGATGCTAAAATACGAGACTGACCGGTATACCCGAAACTTATAGGCTGGGTGAGTTGAAACCCGATGAGTATCGGATCGGGTATGGGATTGTAATAACGAATGGGTAATTGCGTGATAATGATATAAGCTTGACGAGTATTAGACCAGATATGAGAGATGGTTTTACAATCAGGTATGCGACTGAGATTACCAATACTCAACCAAACCTAGCTCATTGCTATCCCTGTGTATTTACTATTTAGTTATTTTTTTAAGTTTAAATATCACAATTTATTTGGGAATTAAGTTGTTTTAGGGTTTAGTATCTAAGAAATAAAATAACAAGAAAATTAAAACAGTTCACCGATAAGATTTGACAAGCGGCTTGAGAGTTTAGAAAAAATGTAATTCTTTTGGTCATGACCTAGGTTGCTCAAACGATGAGGTCGTCCGTTTTAATTTTTTTTTTTTTCCTTTTTTAAGAAAACAAATGTTATCATACTAAGGGGGTGTTTGTTTTTCTACTAGAAGTGCTTCTGGCCACTTATGTCTGCGCCGTGCAGACGCGGGCAGACATTTAGGGCGGGAAGCTTGTTTGTTTTTCAGAAGACATAACTCTTCAGAAGCTCTTCCTCACCTCTTCCTCAAACAGACTTGTACCCACATCTTCTCAAATCTCCAAACCTCTTCTCCCACAAAACAATAAACATCCTCCTCCTCCTCTTCACCTTCTTCTCTTCTCATTCTTCTCTTCTTCTTCTCCTCCTCCCTCCTCTCCCCTCCACCGCCACCACCACCGCCCTCCTCCTCTCCCCTCTGCCACCGCCGCCACCGCCCTCCTCCCCACAGTCGACCGCCGCCCTCCTCGTTCCTCCCCACCGTGCCTTTTCCTCCTTCTTCCTCCCACCGTCGAATCCCCTCCCTCCTCCTCCTTCCGTCGACCGCCGGCCTCGTCTGAAGAACAACTAATATTAACCTAATTTTTCTGCAACTCAAAGTCGCTGCAACACAAACACACAGGAAAATCCCACTGCTTCTCTTAAAAAAAATTCGATGCTAAATTATTTACAATATTATGAAGTGATTGTATTTAAAAGTCTACAAAAGTCAAAATATGAGTTGTTTTGAACAAAGTTCTTTTGATCTTTGTGTACAGGTATAATATTATTATTTGGGTTTTTAGGAAAGTTTTGATCTTTGCTTAATAATAATAATAATAATAATAATAATAATAATAATAATAATAATAATAATAATAATAATAATAATAATAATTGGGTTTTGATTTCTAGATAGACACAGGGAGAGAGAAAGAGAGGGGAGGAATGGTGATGATGTGAGTGGGTTGTGGTTGGTTATGGTTAGGATGGGTTGTGGTGGGTTATGGTTTTAGGTTATGGTGCAGACGTTAATAAACAAACAGTCTTTTTCTTGCATACTGCAGACCTTTGGTCCATCACTTCTCCTGCAGATGTCTGCAGATGTGGTCCGCAGACTGCAGACCTTTTGGCTCAGAAAAAACAAACAACACCTAAGTGGCAACCAACCAGGGGCGGACATAAGACTTAAGGAAGGGTCGCAGACGTTGCGGCTCAACTTCACGTGCGTAGTGAAAAATTTGGTATTTTTTACGAAATTTGGAAAACGTTGCTACTAAAATGAAAAAAATGAAAAACGTTACTACTGATTTTGTGGTCTAGATCCGCCGGTGCAACCAACCTATCCAAAGATCATCAATAGGGATAGTCTAAAAGATTTTATAGCATGTAGCCTGTAGGGGTGATGCAAGGTGACTACAATTATGTAATGGCCATAAAACGAATGAAAGGAAAACAGATATTACCTTGAAAGGTCACATAGTTTTAATGTATATGATCATACACAAAAAACAGACATCAACACAGAGTCATATACCTCCCATCCTGCAAATGTAATATTGGTTCGGGTCGGGTCGGGTTTTTTTCGGGTTTTCAAAACATATAACCGTAACCGACCCGAAATTTTCGGTTTTTTAAAAAACAAAAACCGAACCGTCGGTTTTCCTTTCGGTTCGGTTTTTTCGGTTTGGTTTTTTCGGTTATTTCGGTTTCGGTTCGGTTAATTCGGTTTTCTGCTCACCCCTAACTGGTACAGATGTTTGTACGCTGCATATGTATTTTCAAATGACACAGATTGCGCTGTATACATACATCATTGTAATCTCCAACAGAAACAGAGCTTACAAGAAAATGCTAATGCAAAGAAATCAAGTCAACAAGATCTTTGTACTCGTCTGCTACAAAAGATTCAACCCTAAAACCAGTTTTCCCGCTGCTGTCGGTAGGGGCAATATACTTCACACCAACAACCGTTGGTAGACCTGCAAAAGTTGCATATATTATAAGGGTTATAGTTAGGGGTGTTCGGTAACCAGAGTAAACTGCCCAAACCGCAGCAAGTCAGCCTTTTTGGTTCATGGTTTAGCTTTGGTGGTGTGCCTGTTAAAAGTTTGATTTGGAACTTGAAACAATCCATGTAAATGAAAACGGCCTTTTTAACTTTTATTATTATAAATATCTTTTGGTGTACGTAGTTAATTATATGTTTGATAATCATGAGCAATTTTATCAGGTTAATACAAACTAAAGATTTAAAATAAACGGTTTAGTTTGTCGTTCTTGAAAACCGTAGTTAGCAGCTCACCCCCAATTTTTAAAAAAGCAGGCTGAGCCGGACCATGAACACCCCTGGTTATAGTTTACATAAAAATAAAGACTATTTTCATACAAGTATGGTAGGTAAAACTGAACAGATATATAAAGGGGTCAGGTCAGATGAGTACCTCTTAAAGCTGTTTATTTGAAAAGAGTAAAAAAAAACATATAGATATTTCATAGTAGTTTTTTTTAGTCAAAATTGAAATAAAAAAGTGGCAAAATATGTTTGGTCGCCCGCTTATTGATAGTCCAAAAAGTAACTTTTAATATATCAATTGTGAAACATGATTGCTAAATTCATATTATTCCATTATTAATGTTTTTCCAATAGTCACTTTTAGCAACTTTTGACCCGTTTCACAGACTCGGCTCATTGACATGTTTCTTATTATACCCATTTGACCCGTTGGAAATAAAACATAATCTGCATCAATCCATGTAAAAGTAAACGGGCCAAATTTGCCAACTTCACCTCAAATTATGTATTTCGGATGTCAGACCACTTTGGATCATGTTCAATGTCAAGAGTAAAACATTTATTTTGAGGATAAAGCACTTACTGTTATGAACTCGTGCATACAAGAGCCTTTCACCCCTCCAATATTCCAACGGTTTACTTTTAATTCTACTACTTCTTCTTACACCAGTTGTCCAAGAAGACCCGCCCCCTGCAAATAAAATAAATAAACACTCCACAATATTAGAAAATTATATAACTTATGTAAAATATAACTGACTTTCACCAAAATATATATTTTCTCCTAAAACTTTGAAATATACAGTTAGTCCCCCTTTTTAAATAAGAACAAAATTTAAGGACAAATTAAATCGGTGAATTAAAGGCAGTTCAAGGGCTTAACACTCATATAAAAAACTGTATGCATGTTTGAATAAAGACTCCAATTAATCATAATAATTTAATTTACAAAATAAACCACATTTTTAGTGAAAGAGGGTAGAGCCGTTTTTTTTTTTAAACTATTTTAGCGGCTTAACCCTTAGAAGTTTATTTGTATTATCCAAACATGGATAAAAGGGGGATATATTTTCCAGTTATTCGATTACAACATATAACATTTTTAGCAGCACCCATAGTTTATTTGCCTAATTCAAAAATCAGTCATGCAATCTAGGCCTGAATAGGACAAATAAAAGTTTAGGTACTTATTTGGTAAAATAAGAAGAGTCAGTCAATTACATTAACATAAACATAAACCCAAATAAAATTTTGCATCAATAAATGAGAAAGATACCTGCTAGGCTATGGCGCTTCTTTTTTGGATTAACCTTACTTGCTTTTGTGGCTCTCGTCTTCTTTCTCTTATTCATTGATGTATTCGGGTGTTCCTGTATTTTTGGGAGAGTTCATTTCTTGATAAAATAGGTTTCTAGTTTTGTACTTTTGTACTATGAAAAGGTTCTCCAACCAATTCTTTCCTTCTAAAAATCGTTTACTTTTCATTCTAGCATTTTTGTTATTAAATTATATAATATTTGTATCATGTTTTAATTATTTTCTATAGTTTGTTGAATATCTACAATAAAACTTAATATTATTTTATTTTTATTTCTTTTGAAAGGCATAAAACTCAATATCATTGTATACAAAAGGTATCATTATAAACTTTTTCTATAAAAATTTTGAAATAAGCCTACTGACAATTGCAATATTTAATTTAACTTACATTTAATATCCATTTGTAACTGTTATTAATCAGTATTTTAACTACTTTTTTGTAAAAATACGTAAACAACAAAAGTTAAAAAGTAAATTAGAACTCTGGATATATATATATAAAATACAGTACAGCATAAAACCGTCTTGACCAAAACAACTGTGATTAATTGAATATTTGAAACCAAATCTTAAATAAATAATTTATCATTGGCTCTTAAATCAATGCAAATATAAATCTATTTAGTTTAGAAAAAAAAGTTGCAGTTATATATTTTTCTATTGTTAGAGATAAAAGAGCTAGAGATGGCCTTAGTCTTGCCAGTAAGTGTTAGAAACTATTGCATCAAGAAAGACTAAAGTCCATGTTATGGGTATTCAAATCACCGCTACTGATATTTGTTGATAGAAATAATAAAAAAAATCTAAAAACACACCTCGTTTTGTTGTTCGGGAACAATATCAGAATTTTGGGCAGGGCGGCTTGTATCAGGAACTTTGAAAGAGCTATCATCCGTTTGAGCTGACAAAAGCAATCAAAATTAAATATATCACAGATTAATAATACAAAGTGGAGTAGTTTAATTGAACTACAGTATAGAGTCTAAAGTTTTACTCCTTGAACATAAAATAAAGATGGCATGAGGGGCAGGTAACGTGACGAATCTAAACAGTATGTGGCAGAGCTAGTCAGGTTGACCCGCAAACACCTTTTGTCCAATTAAATATATACAAATAATTAATGTGTTGGATACTTGGATCATGATTACAGAAACGTTTTTATCACAATAATAATCTAAATCTTTGAATAAAAACAATTCAAGAGGTTGTATGCATTTAATAGACATTCAGAAACTTTAATTCATTTGATTAGTTTGAGATAATCGTGGCCCAAAATTAACTAAATCACAAGTACATGGTTTAAGATTGCACTTCTAGTCATAATAGCATATGAAGGCTGGCAACAGTGGCGAAGGATAGTGAGGGCCAGGGGTGCCCCAGCCCCCATCGTTTTTTTGACTCAATGGTGGAAGTTTGCGATTTTCGTAGGTAACTTTTATATGGATTTGAGTCCGGCCCCTACCGATTGGATCTTCCGGCCCCTACCGATACAAAAAAAAAAATGAGTCCAGCCCCTGCCAATTTGATCTTCAAGCTTCGCCACAGGTTGGCAAGATTAGTGGATATGGTGGGATAGCATAACAGGTCAAAATGAGCTCGGGAAGAAAGCTTTAGTGCAGGTTGAAAGTTGAAACTGGTCAGGTTTGAAATTTGAATTGAGCCTAAAACATGCGTTGTCCATTGTTTTATTCATTAATGTTTCACTCACAGTTGTTAAAAGCGGTCGCCCAGGGCGCCTAGGCGACAGAATTCCTAGAAGCGACCATGGGTCGCTTTTCCCACCTAGCTAAATTAAGCAATGATTTTTTTAAAAAAAAAAAAACTTTTATCCTTTACCATTTAATAGCTGATTTTTAAAACTATTAATATCCTTTACCATTTTATTGCCTAATCATATCTTCTATTTTTGGTTATGCATTCTAATCTATATAAACTCTTAGAGATAAACATTATCTTATATTTAGAATGATTTAAATTTACCATGTATAGATACAGTTTACCTTAATTATCTCTTTGATTCATTCCCTATTTAAAGGAGATTGCATTGTACACATTATTCATTCAATCAATAATACCATAGACCACTTTTATGGTATCAGAGCTACGGCTCTTCAACCCTAATCGCCGCCGGCCCCTCTGACTGTTTTTCTTTCTGTCCGCCTTCAATCATGAGCAAAGAAACCAACACAGAATCTTCGGCTACGGCCAAACCTTTAACCCTACACCCCGCGTATTCCGTTTCCAATATTCAGTCTAAAATACGCACCCTTGATGGGAAAACAGTCACCTATACCTCCTGGACCAAACTATTCCGCCTCCACGCCATTGCTTACAAGGTGCTCGCACACATTGACGGCACCGAACCTCCCGAACCCACTGCACCCGAGTACCCTCTTTGGATCGAAATCGATGCTTTGGTCCTTCAATGGATTCTAAGCACCGTTTCCGACTCCATTCTACCTACCATATTGGGACAGGTTACTTCAGCCCGTGCCGCGTGGGTCAAGTTAGAAAAGAAATTTCTCAGCAACAAAAACGCGCGGGCTGCAGCCTTGGAGACTCAGTTTTGCAATCTTACTCTTGCCAATTGTTCATCCATGGATGATTATTGCCAGCGCCTTAGTGATCTGGCCAACCAGCTTGAAGACGTAGACCAACCGGTGACAGAATCCCGCCTCGTTCTTCAACTAGTTCGCGGCCTTCCTCAAGAATTTGACACCACCGCATCTCTTGTTCATCAAAACCACGCTGACTGGGACACCACTCGTACTATGATGCAGGATGAAATCATACGGATGGAAGCTCGCCAATCTACACAGTCTTCTGTTCTTGTTGCGCAAAAATCCAGCCCATCGCCCTCCTCCACGCACACGCCGGCTCCCCAGAACTCAACCCCTAACCCGAACCCGGCCTCTTACCAACAGCCGTACAGCTCTGGACGTGGCAGGGGGAGGGGCAGGGGTCGCTCTGGCAGGGGCGGCCGTGGTCGGGGTTATGGTCGTTCGATGTTTGGATGGTTCCCACAGATGCAAGCTTACCCGAACTGGGCCTGGTGGAACACACCACCGTGCCCCTATCCCTCACAGCCCTGGCAGCCCAATAATGTCTCTAAGCAGCCCGCCAACAGCAGCGGCAATCATCAGGCTCAGCCCAATCAGTCTCCGGCAGACAACCCTTCGGCCCAATACATGGGATTCAGCCCAAATCCATCGGCTCCTCCTGCGGGCTTCGGCTACAACGCACTGTGCCCGTCTGACTTGAGTGCTGCCTTCTCTGCCATGCACATGCAAGCACAGGATCCTACGTCCTACATGGACACCGGGGCTGAGGCACACGTCACACAGGACCAAGGTATGATCTAAATCCCATCTTCATCTACTGCTTGTAATAAACTTTTGGTTGGTAATGGCGAATGTGTTCCAATTGTGAAATCTGGCACAGGTTTTTACAAACTTCCCAACCGCACCTATGTCCTACCTAACATCTTATATAGTCCCCAAATAATTAAAAACCTAATTTCCGTTAGACGTTTTTCAAGTGATAATTGGGTTTCAATTGAATTTGATCCGTTTGGTTTTTCTTTGAAGGACCTTCGCAATGGAAGAATTCTTTCTCGCCACAATAGCACTGGGGACTTATATCCATTCACCAAACCACTTTTGCCGCCTCAAGCCTGCTTCATCACCACTGCCGAGTTACCCTGGCATGACCGTCTAGGTCACCCAGGCACCCAAGTCTAAGACATTCTTAGTCGTAATTTTAATTTTTCATGTAATAAAGACCCTCGGTCTAAAGTTTGTCATTCGTGTCAAATATCAAACAGTAAACGTTTACCTTTCCATGCTTCTAATACATTTACATTTGCACCTTTTGATATTATTCATTGTGATCTATGGACCTCCCCTGTCATGAGCAAATCAGGTTATAAATATTATATGGTGCTCATTGACACTTTCTCCCACTTTGTTTGGGTTTATCCTCTAAAATATAAATCCGAAACATTCCCTACCTTCGTTAAATTTCACCGCCTTATTCATACACAATTTAACCGCAAAATTAAAACTTTCCAATGTGATTTAGGTGGTGAGCTTGACAACAACGCCTTCAAAACCTTTGCCCACCAAAACGGACTTCTTTTCCGTTTCTCATGCCCCCAAACCTCATCCCAAAACGGCCGCGCCGAACGGATGATTCGTCGTCTAAACGACATCATCCGGGCCTTGCTTTTTCACGCAAATCTTCCTCCCTCCTTTTGGGTAGAAGCTCTCCACACCGCTACATACCTCCACAATATCCTACCAACAAAACACCTTAACTACTTCACCCCCACTTTTGCTCTTTACCTTCGCCACCCTACCTACGATCACTTACGAGTGTTCGGGTGCGCGTGTTACCCAAATACTTCGGCTACCCAACCTCACAAACTTCACCCCGGGCCATTCGTTGCATCTTCCTTGGATACCCGCCCGACTTTCGAGGGTACCGATGCTTCGATCCCACGACGGGAAAAGTCCATATTTCCCGTCACGTCACGTTTGACGAACATACCTTCCCCTACACCATACCCAACCCACCCTCGTCCTACACCTTTCTTGATGACTCGGTCCCACCGGGTTTCACTTTTACTCCACCCGTGAGCCCACCTTCTGTCCCACCTCCAGTCACTCCTAACTCACCACGGCCCAACACTACTTTCACTCCTTCACATCAGCCACCCCAGCCCACACCATCCCGGCCCATTACATACTCACGCAGGCCACGCCCTCCTGCCACAGCCCAACATGCACCTCCACCCGGGTTCCCACCTCTGCAGCCTACTACTATACCGGCCCATCCTCCACAGCCCCCATCTATACCAGTCCACTCTACCCAGTGCGCGTCCCAGCCTACGGCCCCACCTCCCAACCATCCGGCCCCACAAACTAATACTCACCCCATGGCCACCCGGTCAAAAACCGGTTCTCTAAAACCAAACACACCTATTAACCTCCACACTTCCCAATCTCACCCGTCCCCACATCATATGCCAAAGCCTTTGCCGATCACAATTGGACGCATGCCATGCAAGCCGAGTTTAATGCCTTGCAGGAAAATGATACGTGGGACTTGGTTCCCCGTCCGACTGACAGTCCCATCATTCGTTGTATGTGGCTTTTTCGTCACAAATTTAAGTCGGACGGCTCCTTGGAACGATATAAAGCGAGACTGGTAGTTAATGGAAAGTCTCAAACAGTTGGCATTGATTGTGAGGACACATTTAGCCCGGTTGTTAAACCGGCCACCATCTGCACTGTACTATCTTTAGCTGTCTCACGGTCTTGGCCCATCCATCAATTGGATGTCAAGAACGCTTTCTTACATGGTCATTTACAGGAGACGGTTTTTATGCATCAACCTCCAGGTTTTGTGGACAAGAGATTTCCTAATTTTGTGTGCAGGTTGAAGAAGTCCCTATATGGTTTGAAACAGGCTCCCCGAGCGTGGTACAATCGTTTTGCCACATATATTATTGCACAGGGATTTCGTAGCAGTGCGTGTGACACTTCTTTATTTATTTACAACAAGGGCTCACAGGTTGCTTATTTACTGCTTTATGTGGACGACATAGTTCTCACAGCATCCACGGATGCATTTTTACAGGAGATTATTAGTGCACTCTCACGAGAGTTTGCTATGACAGACTTGGGACGTTTACATCATTTTCTCGGCATCCAGGTCACGCATCAGAGTAACGGTATTTTCTTGTCTCAGTCGCAATATACCAAGGACATCATTGACAGAGCGTCCATGACAGCTTGTAAACCATGCACTACTCCTGTGGACTTATCTTGTAAGCTCAGTGCTACCGATGGTCCTCTTTTTCATGATCCCACATTATATCGAAGCCTTGCCGGTGCCTTGCAGTATTTAACATTTACAAGGCCTGATATTTCTTACGCGGTTCAGCAGGTTTGTCTATTTATGCATGAGCCGCGGGAGCCTCACTTTAATTTTATGAAACGTATCATACAGTATTTACAAGGCACTATTTCATATGGTATTCGGATTATTAAATCTAATACTCATTCTCTTGTTGCCTACTCTGATGCTGATTGGGGTGGATGCCCTGACTCTCGGCGTTCTACTAGTGGCTATTGTGTGTTTTCTAGGTGATAACCTGCTATCATGGTCATCTAAGCGTCAGCCTATTGTTTCTCGTTCAAGTGCCGAGGCTGAATATCGCGGAGTAGCAAATGCAGTTGCTGAAGCGACCTGGTTACGCAACTTATTACTCGAGCTATTTGTTCGTTTGCAACGTGCAACGGTGGTCTATTGTGACAATGTTTCTGCTGTTTATCTCTCGAATAATCCTGTCCAGCATCAACGTACGAAACATGTGGAGATCGATATCCACTTTGTTCGTGAAAAGGTTAGAGTCGGCCACATTCGGGTTCTTCATGTGCCATCATCTTCGCAATATGCCGACATTTTCACAAAGGGGTTATCTCGAGAATTGTTCCAGTCTTTCCGGTCCAGTTTAACCGTCTGCTCCGCGCCCGCTCAAACTGCGGGGGGATCTTAGAGATAGACATTATCTTATATTTAGAATTATTTAAATTTACCATGTATAGATATAGTTTACCTTAATTATCTCTTTGATTCATTCCCTATTTAAAGGGGATTGCATTGTACACATTATTCATTCAATCAATAATACCATAGACCACTTTTATAAACAACCTCTAACCCTATGCCCTATGTACAATCAAAGTCACAAAAACAGCAGAGAATCATTATTCAGCAGAGAAGTTTTATTATTTTTTACATTTTGAACTTTTTTTTGGTTTTCAAGCCTGAACATCTTGTTATTTTGATATTTTCGTGGTTTTTAATCTTGGTGCTACTTTATTATATTGATCTTTATTGCTTAAAGTTGTTATTTTTTAGTGTTTTTGGTGTTTTTACCATTTTTTTTAATTTGCGCTTTTTTTTCTCAGGCCCACGCTTTATTTGCGCTTCTCGCCTAGGCGAGAGGCAGTACCAAAGCGCCTTGAGTGCGCTTTACGCCTTTGACAACTATGGTTTCACTATAGTCACAATAAAAATCTAAATCGTAGTAAATACAAATTTGTATGCATTAAAAAGAGATCTAGCAACTTTCAACCCATTTGAACCGTTTATATATTAGAATATATTTTTATTCACTTCAAATAAGATTAAAGTTACACGGCCCAAATCAACCAATTCATAAGTAAATGTGTCAAAAATGCACCTCTAATTGGAATATCATATGAAGGTTTAAACGTTACCATTCGAGAAAAGAAAACTAAAACGAAAGAAAATGTTTTTCTTTTTACTTTTTGAATAGCACATACGAGCAGAATTGATACATAAAAGCCTTCAACTCAGGCATGTTGATTTGGGTTGTGTATCTTAAATGGGTCAAATCTAAAAGGATTGGCATCAATGAGCAGTGAGAAGACATTAAATTGGGTTTTGTATCTCGTATTAGTAATTTGGTATAATGCAGAAGACAAACTTAGCAAAAAAGAGTATAAATAACAAAAACCTGAACGATTACAATTGCTTTCTGATTCTTCTAGTGTAGTGATCTCAACATTTTCTTCTGGTGGACTGGATGACACAACCTTCTCTGTTGCAACTTTAATCTGTTATGACAACAGATGGAACAATTAGTGTCAGCAATTCTCAAAACCAGAGGTGAAAATGTCCGTTGTATAGACACAGGTCAACTCAGGTTCTAATTATCAATAATGAGTCAAACGGGTGAAGTATAAAAGTATACCATAAAATAGTCATTAAATAGGCCACAAGCCACCTAATGTGTATTCAAATACTTGCGACACCCAAGTTTGTTATATCTATATGGGATATTTTGAAAATATAGTTTTTGTAATCACAATTTAATATATTAATTATTTAGAAAAACAAAAACCACTTTCGCTATAATGCGTGCCACTGCTACATTGACCCAAAATAAAAATTACTTGTTTAGCCCATTTCACCAAACAAACGTTGTGTGACTCAGCCCATTTCACCACTTCTACTCAAATGACTGTTGTGACTTGTGAGTTGTGAGGCAAGTAAATGGAACTTACATTCTCCCCTATATCTTGTTCACAGTGAAGATTATCAGTAATGTCTTCAACATTTAAGTTAAGTTTTGTAGGAGATGCTGCTTTCTCCACCATGTCTTCAGCCTGCATATTGTCAGAATCCATGGTATTTAATGCAGGACTTGTGAACTAAGAAAATAATATATAATGCATAGGTAGAGGTAACAATAGGTGAACCAGGCATGTTGTGCAATGTTAAAACATTGTACTTTTATGTGAGCCAAAACATATTGGGCCTAATTGGGCTGACCTGAAACACCTTATGTCCAAAATATGATAAGTCTTTTTATAAAAATTTAGCGGGCCAAACATGATTTGAGAAAAAAAAAATTCTATTAAATCAATAATTAATAAAATGAAGAGAACGATTGGAAATAATACAATTTGGATAACTTTAGATCCATTCGACCCAGTTCCATTAGAGATTAAAAAAACATAACCTGAATCAACAATCCATATATAAGTAACTGGGTCAATTGCAATATCTAGAAGTGGTATGAGAAACCTTACATTTCCATGTATGTCCTCTTCCATTTCTTCCACGTTATGGCGCTGCTCAAGGTCTTCCAGATTGTCCTTGCTGGCAGAAACTGAAAATTCCTTGTCCTTGCTGACATGAGTTGAGGGCCCACTATTGATTTCAGAAGTTGCGGCGGTGGGAAACAAATTTATATCACGGGAAGAGAAAGGATCAACTGATTCAACTTCAATTGATTTTGACAGAAGTTTTCCAAATGTTGAAATAGCAAAAAATGGACTTCTAGGTGGTGTGGGGGAAGATAGAGGATTAACAGGTTTGTCAGAGAACTTTTTCTGTTTCCCAAGTGTGTTCTCTTTTAAATTATCTGACAAAGTACGTGTATCAGGCAATAAGTTCTGGTCTTTTATCAAGTTGACTGAGGAAAAAAGGTTAACTGTAGGAATATCATGGATATTAGGAAGTTGTAAATCGTCTATAGAAATAGGTTTGATCTTCAAGCGATCTTGCAAATAGGACACTGCTTCATTTCCATCTAAATCCACAATATCACTAGACATTAAATCATCAAAAAGCTTGTTGACTCTGTCCTCAGCCTTAGATACCGAGCCTATCCACACAACATAAAAGAAAAAACAATCTAGTAAATTACACAGTATATGAGTGAAACAGAAAATATTCATAAATAAAAAAACTTTTAACTATGTTACTTTAATTTCCTATAACTAACAAGAAAATATATCATTATATTACAATCTTGATCGACTTTAACGAGCTTTTAGTCTTTTACTATTCAATTTGTATTCATTTGCACATAATGAACCCAGTAAGCTTCCTTAAACAGGAAAAGATTTAGCATAGTCTATCTAGAAGCTGATTCCACTAACATGCTCATTCCATATATTTCGCAGTCCGGTCCTAGAGTCAGTGGTTACTGGTCATTTGGAATAACCTATTATCACAAAATTACTTCATGGTGTGTTCAGTTATTAAACTTCAAAGGCATACACTCACCAGCTGTTTCTTTTTCCATGGATTGGCAGTTGGGGCTCACTGTTTCATGTTGAGAATCATGCAAAGGTTGACTTCCAATAGTATCCTGTGGTGCTTCTTGAGAAGATAATGCATCATTTTCAGGTTGACTGGAGTATACATGATGCTGATAACTAACTTTTCTCCTGAAGTATGAATTTAACTTTACACCATAAGAATTTACTAATCCATGTGGTAGAAGTTAGAAAAACACAATTCAGTAAAATGGAAAAGCTAAACTAGGTATTGCAATAATACCGTGGTATTTCAGGACGACGTTGCCTAGCAGTAATAGGAATTAAGGGCTCATTTGGGTCTTCACCTTTCTGCCTCTTCAATTCTTTAATGGTGTCTGGAAATTAATTTTAAAATGGTATAGATTAGTAGTGTCACACAAAGTAAAATCAATTAACATTGAATCACAAAGATTAGTGAAGAATAGTGTACTTTCAAACTTATCATAGGCTGCAAAAAATTCTTCAGGGTCATGCAGCTGATCCATTTGAAACGTTGGTTCGAGATTTGTAGAAGGTTGGCTGTCAACAGTATAGCACATTAAGCCCAATCCAAATTTCTAAACTAAATATATATGTAGGGTTAACTGAACTGCGAAAATACTGTACACATTCTACTAATAATTGCAGATTTGCAACATACTTTGAATATTATCAAAAGTAGTAGCATACTTTCTCGGTGAAAACAATAGTACCTTTATATGAGTGGTTAAAAATGAAAACAGGTTGCTAATTGGTAAAAGATGAAAGTATGTTGCTTGATTTGTAGCAAAATGTGAACACGTTACTATTACTTAATTTTTGTCATACGCTACAATTACTTATAACATTCATAGTATGTTACTGATTAATATAATCAATAATAAAGTAAAATAAATATTTATTTCAAACAATTGACCCTATTCATGTGAGGGCACAACAAAGTAACATGTATAACCTTCACCTTGTATCAGGCTTCATTGAGAACTTAGCACGCTTCCTGGCCAAAGCTGGTCTATTCTTTTGAGGGTTTTCATTCTCTTTCATATCAGGTTCAGTGTTTTCCTTAGTGTTCATGAATTCTGAAACACTATCTATAATTGACTTTGCTTCCTCGAAATGCTTGTGAGGATTTTGTAATACCTTAAATAGAAAAAGACATTATCAAATTCAGAATCACCTGGTAATTCATACTATATTATACCCACTACAGCAGTTGCAATTTTACTTCTCAGTCTCTTGTAATATTCAGAATAGACTGAAACAAAATACTTTGCTAGCTAGTCACATTTCTTTATTTTAAACTGTCTCTCCCTCTCAGTTCCACGCAATTAATTTTCAAAAGAGATTGCAGCAAGTGTTTAGTTATATTCACCCTCAATCGAATATTCGGGTCAACTGGATGTCAAAAGTACTCCCTAGACACTAAACGCCAGAGCAAAAGCTTTCACAAACAGTATAACACTTACTTAACTAAACTAGATGTCCTGACTGTTGCCTTTTAATGACGTTTAAACCATAAATAAACAAACACTCACTTGTAAGTTGCAAAGACTGTATAAACACCTCGAGGCGACATAACTCTAAACAATCAAACCCAGACATAATTTAGCTTCTTCTCACTTCTCATAGTGTCACAACATGTAAATTGTAATGATGTAACTTTAACTCTTCAAACTCTAATGTCTATTGCACTTCAAAATCACAGCAAAACACATGTGTATGTATATTTTATATGTATGTGCATACCAACATTATACTTGTGTGTGTGTGTGTGTTCCTAAAACATAATAATCTCTAGCTCAAAATAATCAACTTCCTTCAAATATCTACTTACTATCATAGCATTATCACACGTAAATCTAAACCTCAAGCTAAATCTAACTATCTAACATCTCCTAACCCTAAAAAAAACCCAACCAAAACCCTAGAAACCATAATTTCCACAAATTAACAGTAAATATAAAACATTATAAAATAAAATTGGAAACAATAAGTAGCGAATAAGGTTAAAATCTACCAATGAACTCATATGCTGGTGAATAGCGTCTAAATCGTTGGATTTCAAGGAAGCTTTGGAATCTGGAAACGTTCGAGGATGTAGAGAGAGAATAGACCTTCCGTGAAAGGGATCGACAGGTTTTGAGGTCTGTGATTGGGCCATTAATGGAGGTTTTGTGGTACGATTGAAACCCTAGAGTTAGATCGATGGATGAATGGATGGATATTATTATTATTATTATTCGAAATTGTGAAGTTAGAAGTAGCAGGCGGGAGGTGTGTGTTTTCAAGTTTTAACGTTTTATTATTTGGATTTGTTGCTGTTTTGGCCCCTATGCTTTGTTATATTATTAAAACTTGATACCTATAGTTATAATAATTATAATTATATGGAAAAATTACAGAAATCGTACTTTATGTTTACATTGTTTTTCAGTGGTTGTTCTTTAACTTCAAAATTGATGAGAATCGTCCTTTATGTTGTAAAATGTTGCAACTTTCGTCCTTTAGGCCTAACCTTGTTAGTTTTTTGGTTAAGATATGTCACGTGAAAGGCATAATTGACATTTTACCCCTGATTTCATTCCCTCCTTTTATAAAACCATCACTGTTTTCTACGAATGTTTCACGTCTACCCTTCCTTTATAACCCTCAAACTACTTATTCGGTCAATAGTAGGAGAGGAAGGAGTTCTGGGTTCTAGAGAGAGAAATCACATAGAAAGGACGAGAAGGAGGAGAGATGACAATTATGGTGGAGATCGTTAGTTCAACGGTGGTGTGCCATGGTGTTATTAGTCAAGGCGATGTTGTTGTTGTTGTTAACTGCGGCAATGGTGTGAGTATAGGGGAAACGATGGTCTTGGATGCAATTAATGAACGAAATGGGAATGGCGGTGATGATGATTGAGGTGGTGATCAACAAAAGGATGCTTCGGTGAGCCGACTTAAGGTCCTGTCAAACTTCTGATAAGTCCCACTTCATCTGCAATAAATTGTTTCCTGTACCGATTAGGGTTGTGCGGTTGTCGACTGGTGGTGTATTTTGTGTCACACCCCGACAGTGCACAGCGGAAAGCAAGTTATGAGGTAACGGAAGTTATTACCAATAAGTTTAGCAACACACGGTTGATACGTATAGACATCTTGCAACCACCCTCTAGTTTGACATATTTTATTTTTCATGGTCAGTGAAAATTGTTATTTAACAAGAAAATATGTTTCACCAAGGTGAAGCGTAGATTAAGTGAACATAGTTTTACAAATTAAAAGTTAAAGTAGTTCAAACAACATTGTTTTACATATTTATTAGAAAACATAGTTATTTAGTAGTTATGGTCCCAATATCATGTCCATAGTAGTGCCCTGCCAAACCCGCTCATCGAAACCTTATGCATCAGTACCTGAAAAACATGCTTAAAAATATCAACAAAATGTTGGCGAGTTCACAGGTTTTATGACGCTAAACAAACTAAAAATTGTTTTATAAGTATGATCAAGTACAACTCGAATAGAACCAAGTAGACTCGCGAAAATCTAACAAGTATGATGTAACCTAAGGCGCTTAATCAAGCCACGACAATTAACCTCTCAAGCTACCACCTTAATTTAATGAGAAAACAACTTTTAAAGGTTATGTTTTACCTAACAAAAATATTAACCAGATGGTAAGGGTCGTCAACCCAATAGATCTACCAACATAAACTACGGCTCTAAGAGTTAACGATTAAGACGTGCGGAGAGTGTCAGTCCGTAGACGACCTACGTGTACTAATACAAAGATTAATACCCCGTACACTACCTAAGGCCATCAAATGTCCTTAATTCTAGTCCTACTAATCATACAGTGTCACACCCCAGCCGATGGCGGAAACATCGAGGCGAGACTTGTGGTAGATTGTTCAAAGACTTCATGACACTAGATTATGTGACAATATAGTTTAAAGATAGAATTTCATTTATTGTCTAAAAATAGAAATACAAGTAGTTCATATAACAAAAAATACAACAACAAGAATATGATAACTTGAACTAGAGTGAGTTTCTATGTCCAATCCTAAGTAGTTTTCTTGAATGTCTTGCAATAAATATTTCCTGCAACATGTATAAAATATCCGTCAACACATAAAGCATTGGTGAGCATACTAGTTTTGACATACATACATACATAGTATAATAAAGTTTTGCTTATAGGCATATGCAAGAGAACCATACAAACGGCGACTAGCCACGAAGAATTTTGCTTAACATGACCCATGTAGGGGGCGGATAGCCAATCCTATAGCGCTATACATGCAAGGTGGGTTGTCAACTATATGAACATTTGTATGTTAGAGTAAATAATTCTACATAGCATAGCGTACAAGCATATAATAGACTTTAGATTGCGCATGATAGAATTTAGAATATGATAGACTTTAGACTAAGCATAATAGATTGTAGAGTTTAAAATCGTTTGAGTTTTGATAGTGATACATGTTGAGCCCCAAAGAATAAAGAATAAAAGGGGGGACAAGTATGAACTCACCTTAGGGCGCGTTTGTTAAGTTCTCAAAACGAGTCTTGAGAAATGAGGATTTTAGCTCCGGTTAGACTAGAGTTAAGAAAAGAAAAAAAAAAGAATTTAGATTCGGAGGAAGATTCAAGAGTACAAGGAAGTCATGCATTGCCTTTAAGGCGAACCAAAACACAAACCACCATAAAGGTGATTCGGATGGTCATGAGAGTCAAGTAGTGCCTTTAAGGCTAACCAAAGCACAAACCACCATAAAGGTGATTCGGATGGTCAAGAGAGTCAAGTATTGGTAAGGTAGGGATGTATCCACAAACCTTCCAAGTTATTAGATTAGTAGAGTTTTGAAAGTATATATTTTAGTATTTACATAATATAACTATAAGGTTAAAGTAGTGTATGGTGACTTAGTTTGGAAGAGCCTTGGCTTTCTTTTGTCAACCATTAACCATAGCACAAGTCCATTAAGTTGTTGGTGAACTTGGTTGGTATCACTTCAACTAACCTTCTAGTACATAAAAACAATAGAAGATGAACTACCTTTGAGGCCTCATTTTGGTGTCCTGCTCATATTTATTTGCCATAGCAAACAAGAGCAAGGTCCTAGAGGTTTCCCCAAGGGGTTAGAAGGAGAGGAGAAATGAAGAAAGAAAAAGGAAGTGAGAGTTTAAAATGAGAACACTCAGTTAGAAGTGGGCTTCCATCACTTAGGATTTCTTGAAGAATTTAGATGTTTAGAGAGGATTTGAGATTGAGCAAGTGATTAAGGTATAGGGAGGGGTTGTATTTATAGGTGGGTTAAGGTGGTTGGGTATTAAATGGTAGTAATTAGAGTGGTTGGAAGGTGTAAGAGTTAAGCTTGATGGAATTACACTACATATTAATTCTGCTGTTGTTATTCGAAACAAAACAAAAATTAATAATAATAATAGTAAACTAACGAACAGACCATATGTTGTATGACAATTGCTTTTGTCATTTGAAACAAAGTCAAGAGATTCACGTTTTTCTCATTTGATTCTTTTATTATTATTATTATTGAAAGTATTATTATCAACATATATATGTTTTATTTAATAAATATATTAAGATCTTAACTAAATAAGTTTCTTGTTATAACGCCTAAATTGAATAAGATAAATTGTAATAACGACTCGTCACGAATTGGTAGGAGTAACATAAAAGATACGAGTAAAGACGAACTTGGAATTTGTTAAATATAGAATTTAAAATACAAGAAAATTAAAAATCATGCGACGTTACATAAAGTTTGCGTCACGTAGAATTTATAGAATAAATTAAATAGATTAAGATTAAATGCAATTGATAAAATTCTTTTCCATTGATCATAAGCTCGGGATTACAAGGGTGTAAAATGACAAGATACAAGAATACAAGGACTAGAATGGAAAATACGAAAAATACGAATGTTACATACAGCATGTTAACCCCCCGATAAGTAAAAACGTTCAAAAACATTTAAAGAAAAAGGGCCGTGAAACTCACCTTAAGCTTAGCTTCCAATAAGCCTTTTAGTTCAATCTCAAAATGCTACTAACAAATCCCTATAATTCATAAGGCTATTTTAGTAACCATCCTAAGTCTAATCAAGTCATTCACCATACTTTCGTGACTTAGTTATCCAAAAAGATTTAATACTTTCGTTAACCCTTACCCTGTCGACTCATTGGTGATCGGTTTAGTTTTTAGACTTCGTGTGCATGCGTTTCAATGTCAAACAAATTTCTGAATATTATATGTTAACTTATGGACATCTAATAAACTAAATTTTAGACCTTAAGACCAACATATACTCCATAAAACAAGTCAAATTTGTTGTTTTAAAGCAGTCTTAACATTTAGTCGTTAGGTGTTCAAAAAGTCGTTTTTCGGCGATTTTATTGCATAGTTTTACACTGTAACCTCTCGTTTTCATGGTAAACCTAATAGACATCCTAAATATTGATTTTTATACACATTTAGACATCAAATAAGCTGTTTTACATCAGACCTGAATTTTAATGTCCTAGACGCGTTATTATTGTCAAAATATGCATTTTCACGCACCTTTTGCCAATATACTTAGGTTTTCAACTTAGGACTCATATATACTCCTTAGTATACCTTCTTTTACATCATTTTAAGTCACAAAAATTCTTTTTTAAATCAGTTTTAAATATCCTTCTTAAAAACTTGTATTTTTGGCGTTTTAAGCCGTAAAACACATTCGGATGACCCATGCAAGGTCTCCCAAGCATGTAAATCCTATCAAAACTTGTTTTACCCTTTATTAAACTTATAAAAACCATATTATTATTGAAATAATTCAGACCTGTTTTTAAGTTAAAAATCACCCAAAAACTTAACAATAATAATGCAAAAACGTGACATAAATATCAAATAAACCACATTTCATTAATCTTACTCCTATATCCTTTTATTAACCCATCTAAATCATCAAAATACTCTTTTAATTCAGACCTCAAATACTTTCTAAAACCTCTTGCATGTCTCAAAAATCAAAAGATCTAATCATCTAGAACTCAAAGTAATCATACTTACACACACATACATACATACATACGATTGTATATATACACACACACGACACATGACACACACACACGGCACACATGCACTAATTTTTATTATTACCATTTCATCTTGTTTCTTTCCCCTTGTTTATTCTTATAAAAAGCCTTTTAAAAACCTTTGATTTCATGGTGAAAACTTGATTATATTCAGAAAATATAAAGATTTTATTAAAGTTTTGATTAAGAAACTCACCTTGTAAGAACTTCTTGTAAAATGGGTTTCTCTCTCTAAAATCTCTAGCTTTCATGAAGACTTTTGCTTTCTAATCACCCATAGTGTTATTATCTTCAAATTTCTTTAAGCATTTTCATGATTGTTTTGATTGAAATAAAAAAATAGGGGTGTTTGTTGTGGGTTTCGGTTATAATGGGAAGAAGAAAAGAATATGGATGGTTTAGTGTGTGTAAATAAGGTGTAAAATGGAAGAAGTGGGTGTATTGGGATGTGGGTGGAGTCTTAAATAAGCAATCATATGTTGTGTGTAATGATAATAATAATAACAATAATAATAATAATAATAATAATAATAATAATAATAATAATAATAAACAAAATATTGATATTGTGGAGGGGGGGGGTGTATAGTTTTTTTATACAAACTAATACATAATACCCGTACTCTACAATTTATAAAAACCCGTTTATGTTAAATAGTTAAGGTTTTCACTAAATTTACCCATGATAATATTCCCCACTAAAATTATCCGTTTTTAGCTAAATAATTATTTTTAGGGGTCTCCGTCTCATACCGGGTCTTAGTTTTACGTTAAACTCTAAAGTACACAACTAATAGACCTTAACGATTTGAGAACTCCTATTTCTAAATTTTATTAATTCCAACAATATTTTCTCCTAGAGAATATTATTTCACATTAAATTTACGCAACATGAGTCAAAACTAGACTTTTTAAAGTTAACCGAATTGTCACCAACATTCAACATAGGCAATTTATCATTATATTTCTATAGGCTCTAATTATCACTAATTAAGTCTAACACATAGCTTCTAATATCATTTAATGATTATTACTTTACATAAGAATCATCTGAATTTTTACCGGTTGTCACATTTTGGTGGTTCAGGTGTTGGTGAGGATCCTGTCGGAGGTGATGGGTGAGGATTCCGCTGATTTGGAGTTTTGTTAAAATTTCAAGGTAATGTAAAATTAGGGGTTTTGTTAAAATTAGGGCAACAATATAAGGTTTCTTGATGCAGAATCGGGTTTGGTTGAAAATTGGCATGTGGCCGGATTTGGTGGTGGTGATGCTTGCTGGATACTGGTAGGGTTAGAGAGAAAGATATAGACAGAGATAGTAGAGCTGGGAGGCTGAGGGGTGTGTATATTTATATATATTTGTTTAACTATATTTAAATGAATGAGTAAAATTACTAACCTACCCACATGTGCAAGGCACATGATTAGACTTAACCGAAAAAACCAACCAGGTTAGGCCTAAAGGACGAAAGCTGCAAGATTTTACAACATAAAGGACGATTCTCATCAATTTTGAAGTTAAAGGACAACCATAAAGAACGATTTTTATAATTTTTCCTAATTATAATTATATTTGGGGTGCGGAATATAAAGGGATGTACACGGTACAATACGGTTGGTTTTTGTTTTTGACGGTTATTAAAATTATGAGGTTAATTGTTTACTACGAATTCGAGAAACAAGAAAGTAAACCTGTTTGGTTTGGTTCAAATTGGTGGTTCAGTTTGGCTTTTTGAACCGATTTTTTATTATTATTATTTTTTTAAATTATTGTTAATGTTGAAAATTTTTAAATGATAAAGATGAGTCATAGTTATGATGTATGAAAAGACATTCGTTTTTTTAAATAAATGACATTTTGAAAATTGTGAGAATCTCATGATACATTTTGAAAATTGGTACACTAGACTCAACATTGCCATTTGGTCCTCTATAATTATGTGGAGAAAATTACAATTTTTGTCCTTTATAAAGTCCAAAACTATGGACTGGGTCTTTTAAAACTTTTAGTTTCAGTCTTTGTCCTTTATATGAAAGTTGTCACGATTTTTGTCCTTTACACTTAACCAAGTTAATAAAGTCAGCTAACTCACCCCATGTGCAATGCACGTGAGGGTATAAACGTAATTTCACCCAATTTTATGGGGTTGAAAGTGGTAGTGAGTGAAAAAAATATGGAATCTACTGTTTATCGATATATTTTGGGTTATTTGGGAATCTTTTGGGGAAAACTGGAAACTGTATGTATTTTTTAATATTTGTTGAAAGTGGTTGTGAGTGAAAGAGAGAGAAATTGTAATGATTTTTAATGTAATATGTTTTTTTTGAACAAACAAAACGGGCTTTTATTTTCACATCACCACAAAAATTACAACCGCCCAGCAGGCCCATTAAGCCAGGAACTTACCTGGGCACAAAAATATTTCGAGCACCCCTACCCAAACATCTTGTTACCTCTCTAAACTCCCAACAAACATTACAGACTATAAACTAACCGCTCATGTTTCTCTCTACTTATATCTCTGTGTTATTTTTATGCATATGTACAAGTGTATCATGTGGTTTTCGTTGTTTTCAACATTACGTTGGTTATGAAAAGAATGCAGCCCATGATACATATTTCCTAACACAACTTTTCAAACACACACACAATGACACAAATCAAGCAATTGGGGTTCCAAGTTACAAACTAAACCGAATTAGCCAAATCAACAAACCGTGAAAACTCAATTTAGGTGTTAATGGGGTTTATGATTGGTCGGTGGTTTGAAACAATTAATTTTAAGATCTTTGAACAAATACCATTTACTTCGTTTATCATTTATAATGTCAAATCGTGTATTATGTCTAAATTAAGTGCCAATGATCTCCAGCTCGGCTGGTTTGAGATATGGTTTGTTTTCCTATAGGGATTCATATCTTGGGGTAGGTCACAGGTTCGATTCATGCACACCACCAAAAAAAATTCCCCGTTACGGTTTGAGCTTAGGCAAGGAAGACACCGGTGTGTGGGAAGGGATTCAAACTTAGCACCGCTATGTTAGGGTTGTAAAAGGATTTCCAATGAACTAAGTATTTCAACAAAAAAAAATAATAACAGTGTAAGTAGGAGAATAATACATGTGTAGGATTTCCACTGAACTAATTTTGGTTCATTTTTTGGGCCGGCTCATTGAACCGGTCAAACCAGTCAGACCGGTGAACCGCCAGGAACTTCTGTTCAATGTCTGGTCCGGTTCTGAAAACATTGCATTTAACTAACTAAAGAGTTAATTTAACTATTATGTTGGCAACCGAGCAAATATAGAACATGGAAGTGGGAACATTCATGTCCCCTCATCACCTTATGTACATTAAGTGGCCCAATACCGACTCACACCTCTCATACGTAGCATGAACGCCTGCGTTACACACAACGTAATACACCGCCCTAAGATGAGTGTGCCTGACGTGATGCCTGGCCTCGTGATGCAGTCCGTGGGTGTGAGGAAGAAGGATTGGTGGTTCCAAGCTTTTCAACCAATCACAACTTATTCTTTCCTTTTTTTATTTATTATATTTAAAAGAATTTTTTGATTGAAGCTATATTTTTTACGACTTGATAGGCTATATGGAGACTTCAAAATGAAGATCTCTTTGATACAGATGGAAAAATGGGTATCAACATAACTTTTGTGATTACATCTTTTTCTTTGCAATTCTCATGGTTTTCTAGTCGTATTTCTAAATGTAATTTTAATTGGACTAAGTGGTTGAAAAATCCACTATCGAACATGTAATTATTATTTCTTGTTTATGCACGTGTTAGTGTTTTGCTAACTAGGTGGTTCGTTTCTATGAAGTTTGTCTTTCAAAAAGTAAAAAAAATATAAAAAATTAAACATTGTTTTAAGAGAAAATTGCAGTTTTCGTCCCTGTGGTTTGCCTAAACTAACAGATTCAGCCCAGGCTTAACACCCTGAGTACTTGTGGTTTCATTTTCTAACAGTTTACATCCCTCGACCTAACGTCCGTCAATCTGCCGTTACTAGGTCCTCACGTGCACCTCACGTGAAGGGGTATTATGGTCATTTCGTCTCTTTTATTAACCTTTATAATTCTGAAAAAAAAACCCTCAAACCCACAGTTCGTTCGTTCTTCCCTGATTTTCCCTCCAAATCCTTTAAACCCTAATCTTCAATCAATAATCAAACATCAATTTCTTGCAATGTGGGCATCGTTATGGATGATTCGAGAACCAGACATTGTTTACGACCCATTCAAAATTTACTGTAAGTATATTACAACCCTAATTCTTTTACCATCTTTATGGATGATTCATGGTGTTAAACTAATTTCGTTTTTTATTTATTTGTAGCCGAGGATAATACATTGTTTACAATTAAGTTGATTCATGGTGGTGAGTTTATCAATAGTCTTAGTAGAAAGTATGTTAATGGCAAGTCTTGCTATATAGACTGTTGTTGTACTGAAGATTTTGGAATAGATGTGTTAGTTGAGATGACTAAATCAGTAGGTTATCCCTGTGACATGGTGTTTTATTATCATTTTAGACTACCTGATGGGGATTTAGACACTGGTTTAAGGGAATTGGCTACAAATGACTCTGTTGAAAGGTTTTGTTCATTGGCTTCAAAGTATAAGGTCATGGAGGTATATGTGCAACATTGGTGGTCAAAGATTAATACTTTTATGATTGAGCATGAAGAAAGGCAGAAGCAGCAACAAGCAGTAGTGGTTGAATGTAATGATCATGTAGGCCAACCTGATTTAGATTCTGATTCTGAATTTGAAGATCTACTTAATCAGGTTAAGGGGAAAACAACCATTGATGACATTGATGCCAATCCCTCTATTACTTTGGTTAAGTCTTTGGTCAATTCAGTTGATACAAAACAGGATGACAATATGGTAGATGACCAAGAACATGATGATAGTCAGGACTCTGATTATGTTGTTGATAAAGAAGTTGAAAAATGTGACATCCGTCACCATTCACTATCATTAATGTACAACCCTAGTCCTTGTATTTGAAACTATTATCAGATAATAAAAGTTCCCGAGTCATTTCCACTTTATATATATATTAAATTTATAAGTATTTCCACACTTTAAAATTTTAATTGATTCATTATCATACTCGACCACCCTTACCGAATGTTGATTTATTACGTCAAAAAAAAATAATAGTTTTATGCTTAGTATTTATTACGTAATGAAACTTTGTGATTAATGTATAAGAAAATCGATTAAAAAAAAAATCTGCTTAGCTGGAGAGTCGAACCCGCGACCTGAAGCATTCAACACACACACATACATAAACCATTAAACCAAACTGCCTTTTGTGATAATATCCTGAAATAAATAGACTTAACTCTTTCCCTTTATCATCTTATTCCCCAAGTCAAAGACCCAAAGTCAACCCATGATTAACAATCAAATTGGACGCGATTTATGCTTACCTTCCGAAATTAAAACATTCCTTAGATGCGAAATTGAAATCCACGTTTGACTGCTGCCTATAGGAAAACAAACCATATCTCAAGGAGTGGAAGGTCTACATTATCATGGGACGGGAGCAGTACCTTTCATGAAGACACTCTTAGGCATAATGCCTACTCATATTTTGCTCCTTCAAAGTTGTTGAGCTTTAATGAGTGTGATAGAACACGTGCAATCTGCAAGGGTGGATGCCTGTACACTGGGTTTTCTGGCATAGGCAAGCATAGCGCATAAATCCAATAACGGACCTGTTATGCTTACCTGGGGATTCCTGGAGTGAGTGTCCACTTATAGGCTAAAGCATGTCTTCTTTGATCACCATTGGGTTCAATTCCTTTGAAAAGTCAACATTCTTGTTGGGCTTTACAGCTAGACAAGGGCACTCCAAGCATCTTATGCAAGTTTTTCAATAATACTCTCTCGTTTCATATACAATATTTTGTATTTCATGATTTTCATATATTCCTTACAAGTTCATACTTTCATAATCATCTGTACGGTTATACACTACATTTTCTAATCTCATGATTATTCATTGACTGCCTCATAGATGTCTGCTCGCCGCATGCTCCGTGATGCCAGCCAACGCACTGTTCGTGCTCCTGGACAACGTTCTGATCGTCGCCTCGCATCTTTAGTCGCTGAGCAGATTGCTGTAGTGATCCCAAACCTTGTCAGTGAGATAACCCAGAATAGTAACAGTGCCAACACAGGGGGTGCGACTCAATTTCGGTGCACTTTCAAACACTTTAACTCCTGCAACCCCACAAAATTCACTGGAGAGGAGGGTGCTACTGGTCTCCTCCAATGGTTTGAAAGTATGGAGAGCACCTTTGTGAACAACGAGTGTCCTGATGAACTCCGCGTTCGCTATGCTACTAGTGTCCTTCAAAAAGGGGCGCTAACCTGGTGGAATGGCGAAAAGCGCAATCGGGGCGCTGATGTTGCATTATCTTTGTCTTGGGCTGAGGTTAAGGAACTCATGATCGCCAAATTTTGCCCTAGGAACGAAATCAGGAAACTGGAGGATGAGTTTCGTGAGCTCAAACAAGACAGTGGTGAGAATCTTGCGTATAATACACGATATCATGAACTCAGCATATTGGTTCCACACATGGTCACCCCGTCTCTCGAGCAATCGAGAAATATATCGAGGGATTACCTGACCTGATTCAAGACGTAGTCACTGGAAGCAAATCCACTACGGTGGAAGAAGCCATCCAGCTTGCAGCCACATTAACAGACAAACACGTAAGGAAAGGAAGCTTGGTTAGGAAGGTGTAACACCTCGAGGTGTTACGGGTCTCTTTAACGGGTCGGGTCGGACCTGACCACCCGATTATCAAATAAAATATTCAAGATCGAATCTCGCGACAAACTGTTTCAACCGAATATATAGATAATAATTATTGGACTTTTATTATCTTGGTTAAACGCTCCTTATCTGGTATTAACTCGTGGCCAAACGCCTATTATTTTACTCTTATAACCATTACCAAACATCACGAGTTCCAGTTGTTATCCCCGTTGCCAAACACCCTCTTATTTAATTCTCCTATAAAAACCACCCCTCTCTATTGTCTCTCGCTCTCTCTCTCTCTGTACGATATACACACACAAAAGTGTGTTTGGATTAACAATGCTCTGACCAAAGAAGCCCTCACCGGAGACCAATGGCCGGCCACCGCCGCCTCTGTCTCCGGCCAACCTCTCCGGCCATCGCTGCCGCCTCCTTCTTTCCGATAACAACCCGGTAATCATCTCTCTTCTTGTTCTGCTTTATCCCGATAATCCTTTATTATCAAACCATCATCATAGTTCAACTCGGGA
Source organism: Ambrosia x helenae (assembly GCA_030844895.1). NCBI lineage: Eukaryota > Viridiplantae > Streptophyta > Magnoliopsida > Asterales > Asteraceae > Ambrosia > Ambrosia x helenae. The sequence goes on along the minus strand of CM061232.1, from coordinate 95,731,110 downwards.
GCCCGATACCCATCAGATTATTGAGCAAACCTGAATCGTTCATCCTTTGTTTCTGTGATGAACCTATATAATAAGAAACATTCGTGACCTTCCTCCTTATTGATTCTGTTAAAGGTCCGATAAACCACCCTCTTCGTTCTCTGTTTCCGTAGCTGAAGTCGGACAGTCACCGGATGTGGTGACTGTCATCGATAAGTCACCGGTTATACCATTTTTCTGGTTGATAATTAATCAGAACACCAATCTTTACTCTCCTCTGTTCTGAAACGTAACCGGTAGTCATCGGGTCTTGATGATCTACGGATGCGAATCCCGATAACCTATTCTCTTGCTTGTGCTCGTGAACCGTTCTTATGTTGGGTTAGGGTGCATCGGATCAAGGCTTCGAGTTGTATATTGTTACCGGTTGGATTTCTCCACATCAACTGATTATAGTTCGGTTGTTGACAATTACCAATCGACTAGTGTTATGACCCGAAGGTGGTTTGGGTTATAATATCTTTATTTATTCAATTTATATATTTAAGTGTATATTTTGATTATAAAGAATACAGGTATCTTTGGTTATGATTATTGACATGTTGTTATGTTGATTATTGCAAGGTACCGTTAATCAATCAGAGAATAGAGTCGATACCGAGTCGACTCAGCGACTCGGTCAACACCCGGAATAGAACCCGGTCCAATAACTAGACGAGGAATATTATTAGAATTATACGAATATATATATATATATATAATACGAATAACATACGGACTTGATAATAATAATAAGAGAATAATAAACATATATAAAATATATATGTTTATATATATAAGATTCGATATATAAAACGATATACTAGACTCGGGTAATTTCGTGTCTAGAGTTCTTTAGGTTCGCGTGCCAAGCTGTAAAGGCCAGCTTTATTTCTTTTTGCCTAGATTTAGGATGCCCAAACCCCGAGTTTAGGACTATCTAATATATATTGAATTATATATATATAAAGTATATATATGATATATATCCTAAGTATTACAATCTAAAAAGTCCCACGCGTAACACGTATCAATATATATATATGAAATATAATTGTAATAAGAAGATTAGCTGAAGATATAACGCAAACCAGTGAGTATCGTGAACTCCCCACTTTTACTGTTTTATTAAGTGTTTTCGGGGGAATACATGTCATTTATAAGAAAACATAATAATGCTTTACACAAAAGAATGATTATTAATAAAAGTTATATAAAGGGGGTAATAGAAACGACAAGGACAGTACTGGACAGTATCGCCATTTCCTTTCTTGTCCAACCAGAGGACAAGAACCAATTTTACCCGAGTAGAGGGTAGAAATAATTATATTTATCACAAGCAGAGTGATACCATAGATAGGAATGGCAACCAATAGAATATAATCGGAATAATAGACATATAATCGAATTAATAGAATATATTTTCCCCTCCAGAATTAGAATTGTAAAGCATATTTATAAAAGATTGTTATAAAAAGAATTATAAACAAACGAACTGGCCGTTCACTTTATAAAATACACGACCTCACCAACTTTATGTTGACAGAAACTATTTTTGACATGTGTTCAGGTAACCCAACAGATATGATGACGTGGATCCTGGAAGACTAAAGACTGTTATTACCCTGGATTCCGCTGCGTAACTCCGATAACCCGACCCGACGACCCGGCCACGTCAGGCAGGGTCGTTACAGAAGGGCACCAAGACGTCTACTGAGAAAACCACCAATGCTGTTAAACAATCTAAGACTGTTTTAGCAAAGGCCGCCACTACTTCTTCGAACTCTAAGAAACGAATGGGCGATAATCAGAACCTCGCTGTTGTGGATCCTGTGACTCAGCCTCCTATCAAGAAAGCCTACACGGGAATCCATCCTCAATGCAACACTTGCAAGTATCATCACCCTACAAATCTTCCATGTCGTCAATGCACTAGATGTGGAAGGTTTGTACACTTTGCCACTACTTGTCGTGTAACGGCTAGGACACAGGATAATCATCAAACAGCTGCCCAGGAACCACTGCCGATCACTAACGGCCGAGCATGTTATAATTGTGGAGACCCTAACCACATGCGACCTCGATGCCCTGAATTGAATAATGTAAACCAGGTGGCACATGGACGAGCTTTCAATATCAATATCAACGAAGCAAACGGTCAGGGCGACGTTAATCCCACTGGCTAAGCCATGAATGGAATCTTCTTAAGACTCGAGAATCCAATACTTGTGTTTTCATTTTCTTAACCCTATTATCATTTTGTACCCAATTGTGTCGTACTCATAAGCGTATAACATCTAGAAATTTCCTTGCATACTATTGTGTACGAACGCAGGTTGGAAATTTACAATATTTGGTTACGTTTATTCTAAATCGTATAAGTTTAAGACTCTACCTTACATTTTATTGAAACACTTGGACTTGATGAAACTACTAAAAACTTGATACTTGATCCTACAAGAGCTTTTCTAAAAACATCATTGTTTGTTATATGAAACTTGATTTTTCCCTTAATTTGGCTATTCATTGAACATTTAATTATTCATGATACTCGTAAACATGGCTGGCCAAATATGAGCTATTCTATAGGCCACTAAGATAACACTTATACTTAATGGTTGTCGTACTTATAAACTTGCTTGCATGTGTGTATTATCAATTTGCATGTTGATCTATGAAAGACAACTACTACATTTATCCACTCAACTAAAACAAACATCACTTAAAGGGCTCCCCGGATGGGTGGTAGCCCATACTTAAATTTTGTTATGCTTGCAAGTCGTTGCAAACCAATGTAATTGAACTCATTATTACATAGCCTCATTTCGTTGATAACGTCTCATTGTAACCCAGCGTGTTTGTTGTGTCACCTTCTTGTGGAACTTATTTGCTTTAATGTGTTGTTAGGTTAGGATCATAGAAGGACATAAAACCCTAATGTAAGGTAAATTGATGATTCCGGTCCGGAACGTAATCATGAATTTACAGGTACGTTAGGGTAGTGTGAAATTCTGTTGGGATTTTTGGTAGGCGTCCAGTACGTTTTCAAGGTATCAAAGGTGTGGTGGGTTAGCTGCGGTACACCCTATATATAAACACTAATGATGCATTGAAAGTGAGACTGGAAGTCAGACCAGGAACAAACTCTAGTTACTTGGTAGTTCATTTAGTCTTTCTATAGTCAATCAACTCATGCATTTATTTTAGGATTCCTAAAACTTAAAATTTAGTGTTTTACTAGATTCTTATTCTCCTTGTTATTCGAGACGAACCTAATCCAATCCTTAACTCACACCTATCAAACCTCTTATCCAAATCATTCAAAATAGTTTACACTGTTACTTATAAATTCACGTCGTGCCTTAACTCAAATTTTCCAAACCACGGTTATCTTAATTTCTACCCAAACATCCATAACCTTATGTTTCTATTAACTTCGGGACGAAGTTTCTAAAAGTAGGGGATGCTGTGACATCCGTCACCATTCACTATCATTAATGTACAACCCTAGTCCTTATATTTGAAACTATTATCAGATAATAAAAGTTCGCGAGTCATTTCCACTTTATATATATATATATATATTAAATTTATAAGTATTTCCACACTTTAAAATTTTAATTGATTCATTATCATACTCGACCACCCTTACCGAATGTTGATTTATTACGTCAAAAAAAATAGTTTTATGCTTAGTATTTATTACGTAATGAAACTTTGTGATTAATGTATAAGAAAATCGATTAAAAAAAATCTGCTTAGCTGGAGAGTCAAACCCGCGACCTGAAGCATTCAACACACACACATACATAAACCACTAAACCAAACTGCCTTTTGTGATAATATCCTGAAATAAATAGACTTAACTCTTTCCCTTTATCATCTTATTCCCCAAGTCAAAGACCCAAAGTCAACCCATGATTAACAATCAAATTGGACGCGATTTATGCTTACCTTCCGAAATTAAAACATTCCTTAGATGCGAAATTGAAATCCACGTTTGACTGCTGCCAAATACACGCTATTACGCGTGATTAAGGGCTCAATTTGCCAATTCTAATTCGGTGTCAAAGTTTCCAAACCCAATTATCAATCTCTATAAAACGAGTGTTTTATCGCAATTAAACTTACCCAAACATTCTTATACAACCAATTTGAAGAAACCCCAACCCAAATCCCTCATTCAAGCTTCGCATGATCTGTTTCTGGCTCCATTCTATTCGTTTATTGGTGGTACGGTTGCACCCGCTTTGAACATCTGTAGGTAACAATTAAATGCCTCTTCTTGATTGATTTAGGGTACTAAACGAAAGCCCTATGGTTTTGTTAATCAGTTGCATCGTTCTCACGTTCAATTAATTGGATTAAGGGTTAGGGTTTATATAGTTAATTTGGGGATAAATGGTGTTGCAGGTTTTAATTTAAATAAATTTTGGACCTGATTTAATCACAAACAAATATCCAGACCAGTTGGTCTGGGCATGCTGTTACTAAACGCGGGTCTAGGGTTTGATCCTTGGCCCTAGCGTTTTTCTTTTGTTTTGCATTATGTAATCCTTTTAACCCTTAAAAACAATATATAAATTTTTGGAACCATTTGATTTCGTTCTCAGGGTCCAGACCAGTTGATCTGGACTTGTGATATAAAACATGAACCGGTCACCAGACCTGGGTTCGATTCTTAGCCACAACAACATTTTTTTTACTCTTTATTTATATATACTTAACCTATTTATCTTTTTAAAAATAGTTTTAAAATACCAAAAGTGTCTTAAAAATTTTACAAAAAATATTTTAGGTAGACCACATGACAAAGTTTACCATACAAACTTTTAAATTTCCAAAAATAATTTATTTAATACATATTATTAATAATGCAAGTTTATTCATTTATAATTTTAAAATTCTATAAAAATATCTAAACGATTTTATAAAATTCCACAAAAATTATTCTAAACTTGTATAGAAATATGCATTTCAGAAATAATTTTTATTTTAGAAAAATCGTTCGTTTCATATTTTTAATCAATTTTTGTTAGTTTTAATCATAAATAAATCATAATAAATTCATTTTTCAATATTTTTGCACCAAAATTTTATATAAATTATTTTTATCCATTAAGAACAGAAATACAATTTTTAATTTAAAAATTCTTTAATTTTAATATTTTTAAATATTAAAGTTATATTTTGACAATTTGAAATAAATAGATTTAATATTCTATTTTTAAGAAAATAATTTTATAAAAATTATTTTCATACTTAAAACTTTATGATGTGACCATCTTTAATCTAAAATTTACAAAAAAGACTTTTGTTTATTTATTTAGCAAATTTCTCTTATTTATTAATTAAACATTTTATTTATTAATCAAACAAATGCCTATCCCCAAATTAGGAACCCTAGAAATACTTGTAAACTAGAAAGACTTAAACTCATTTATTACCTTAAACATAGGGTGATACTTGGTAACGTTGGATTACACTTATTCAATTCCACAAGACTTAACACCTTGCTAATGTGAGTATTACTTATCCCCTTTTTCGTTTTACACTTTTCGGGGTGATTCATGCACAAGTATACAAAACTTGCACATTCATTTACACATACATTTTTATTCATTTACAATTCATTTACGTGTCTTGTTTATCTTTGTGCTTATGTTTGAACATGAATGTAGCTTACATACAAAATCGTACATCTAGACATATCTTATGTTATGGTGCTCTTTACATATAGACGTAACTTATGTTACGGTGCTCATTTAGACATAACTTATGTTATGGTGCTCTTTTAGACTTGACACGTGTTAGGGTGCTCATTATCAATTTCATCTTATCAATTTTACATTTGTCTTGTTTGATTACTTGCGTGTTTACATAATGCCTTGGTGATGCTAGACACATGAATTGTACCACTTTTCAAAACTTATACTATATGTACAAAGCTAGGTAGTACTCACCAACATCATATGTTGACAAAATTTATTTTCGTGCATGTTTCAGGATAAGCTGCTTGACGCTTCACATAGGACTTTGGACTTAGACTAAATAAATCAACTATCTCAATTGTTGTTGTGTATTTATTTTCACATGTTGTAAAACAATATTCAATAATCAAGTATTTACATTTTAGTACAATGAGCTTTTGAACAATCGTCACTACGTGACACCTCGATGATTCCGCCATCGGTTGGGGTGTTACAAAAAAGAAGATGAAACATAAGATGAAAAAGAAGTTCATGAAACAGAAGATCAAACTGGTTCTGAACAAGATGATAGTGATGACTCTGATTATATTGTTGATCCTGACAATATGGTAGAGGACCCAGAAGTGGATATGAAACATTTTAGGTCTGCTGTAGATGATGTAGAAGATGACTTGGAGATGCATCATAATGTGGACATTGATGCAGATGACTTACATGTAGACCTTGATGACTTTGATAGTCTAAGTGAAGATGAAGAAGATGAGTATAAACATGAAGCATTTGTGAAACCTTCGACTAGGGTTCGTTTCAGTCTATGTCACAAACCCACATCCACTTACACAACAGTGAAACCTTCGACTAGGGTTCGCTTCAGTCCATGATGTTCGAACCTGTGTTTCAGACCCACATCTGCAAATTGGAGGAACATCAGTCCATCTTTCAACTCGTCGATGATAATTGGAGCTCGAATTAGACATTGATGATCTGCTATCCCTCGAATTCGACATTAGGTTTTGTAGGATTAGGGTTTAGAAAGCAAAAAGGGGAAGAAATTAACTTGGGGAATATGATATCAGACTTATGAACGTTAATAAAGAGACGAAATGACCATAATACCCCTCACGTGAGGGTGTTGTAACGGCAGAGGTGACGAACGTTAGGTCAAGGTATGTAAACTGTTAGAAAATGAAACCACAGGTACTCAAGGTGTTAAGCTTGGGCTGAACCAGTTAGTTTAAACAAACCACAGGGACGAAAACTGCAATTTTCTCTTGTTTTAATAGGCGGTGGATGGAGAAAACTTATAAAATTATTACAAAATAAAGGTGGCACAAAGTGTGTGAGATCTTACATAACAGCATGTGGTAGTGAAACACTGAAACAGTCGCACATGCTCTCTTAAATGTTGATATTTTAGTATAACTGCATGACTTGTTGACCAAAGTGTTTGAGTTTATTATTATTCTAAGTGTTTTGACCCTCACTGCCTCATTGGTTCTTAGGGCGAAGCGTCTAAGCGATGACGGTTTCATGAGGGCAAGGGCCTCTTGGAGGCAGTCCGGAGGCAACACCCCTAGGATGAGGGTCCAAGCGGCGTACCCTTTGACTGTTTGGCTAAATTGTGTGTGTGTGTGTTTTTTTTTAAATCAACAGAAATTAATTATGTGAAGATGACACTAAAATTTCAAAGATAAAATGTGGCTTGATTTTGAAGCATTTTGAATTAAAATAGAAAATTGACCGATAATAATTATTTTACCCCTAACCGCAATTTTGAAATATCTTACCTTTGGTCATATCAATCACACATATCACATACTGGTTCTTGCAAAATTATTTTGCATGTTTTATCCAATTGAGAAATTCGAATGAACTTTCGAATTGTTTCAATATGAAAGTATCACACACGTCTCTCAGGAATTAGGTATTGTTCTTAGTTCCCAACATTAAGCATATCTGAAAATAATTAGATTTTGTGTTGTAATATTTTTAAAATTCATATAAGAGGAAATTTAGTCACTCACTAATTTCATTGGGCCAAAAGACTCTTGGCATGTGTTGTAATATTAACCCTTTTAATAATAGATGGATCGTCTTTGAATTGGCTATTTTTTAATTAAAGGAATCATGTTGGGTTCACATGTTTAATTTATGAAGGGGTTGTTTGGTTGATTGAGTGGTTGAATCATTAAGATGTTCTGAATGGTTAAGAGGCTCTGAATGTTTAAGACTTAAGAGCTGAATCATTCAACATCCCTTGTTAGCTTAATGGTTCAGCACTTAATCATTCCATTCAGATGCTGAAACAAACAGTCTGAATGCTGAATGATTCAGACCTGAATGATTAAGAAGCTGATTAAGAGGCTACCAAACAGCCCCTAAGTTATACAGTTTGACTCGTTGACTGGCCAATCCAATCAACCAATTTTTAATAAATCGTATCCCAATTATTATAGCCCAACGGTATTTTGGTGGTGAGATAAGACTTAGGAACTATAAGGTATTGGCTTTGAATCTCAAAATCGGGTTTTCTCATAATTATGAGTTTCCTCCTGAACTGGTGACCTGGTGGTGGAATATGATTGTGTGGTAACACCGGTGGCACGATGATACTCCAGTGGTCTGTGAGTGATTCCAATTGGCCGTTCAAAAAAAAAAAAAAAAATGTGTATGCACTTAATTACTACCGATCAACTTGTTTAACCCGTTTACAACTCATATATATCCCTATTAACATGTGTACACTTAATTACTACCGGTCTACTTGTTCAACCGTTTACATAAATGATTAAACGGATCATGTTTAGGTTACATGATTTTTAGCGTATGCGCGTTAAAATTAATGTTTTTTTACAAATAAATATATACATTCATATACAAGTCGTGTTAGATTAGAACAATTCATCTGTAGCCCATCATCATGACATGATTTGAGACATGTTATACGGACACACATAGAACATGCATAAGTAACTGTGATGAATTATACATGCATATCTACACGCACAACTACCCATGGTGCATGTACAGACACACATGTCTATGGTGCATGTACATGGACACATATATACATGCATAGGGTACTGGGGTATGATAATTAAACAAAAGGGACTTCGGAGATTTAAGAAAACCAATGGTTACAAATAAATTTATATATACGTGGGCACGCACAAGCATGTGATATATATAGAGAGAGTTGGAATTTACATGTGAAGAGTACGAAATCATCTTAATGCGGCATGTGTCGCATTGGCAAGGGTATAGAGATCGACAATAAGTCAATAATTATGTATAAACTAGCTGATTACCCCGGGAGTGTCCCGGGGTTGAAAATCTAATATCTATATATATATATATACTAGTTTTTATCCCGGGAGCGTCCTGGGTTGAAATATATAATATTACATAATAAAATATCTAATATGACAACATAATTAATGACTTACCAATATATGATTAATGAATATTATTATTATTATTATTGTCATTATTTATTTATTTATTTATTTTAAACAAATCTCTGCCATAAGTTATCATATTCTAATATAAAAAAACGAATCTCTGCGCCGGGGTATAAATCTAGTGCCATTACAAAATATTATATAATGTCAAATGAATTCGGAAATTTGTAATCCATCATTCTAAAAAGAATGTTAAATAAGGAAAAAAAAGTTATTTATTGAAATATCGAACACATTAGTCTAAGGGTTATGTGATGCGTTAAAAAATTCATGGGTATATGATCGAGTATATAGTTCGGGTATTTGGGTATGTGGTTTCGGGTAATTGGGTCGGGTATCACCTAATCCCAGGCTCGACCCAAACCCATAATTTTTTTAAACTAATCCCAAACCTGACACAATACCTGTCGGGTTACAAAAAATAGTCATTTTTTTCTCCGTTTTTTATATAGCACTATGGTACTCGTTGGAAAGATAATAAAACGCTCGTTAATTTGGTGTAATTATTTTCTTTAAAAAATCTCGTATATAAAATATATTAACTTTTAAAAGTTATGGGAGGAAACATGAGAGAGAAAATAATAAAGATTTAATATTTATATTTAGTAGATGAGATATTTAATAGATTAGGTTAAACCATATTTAAACTATATTTATAGCCGACCCGATTATCCGAAACAACATACCCAAATACCCAAACTACATACTCGATCATATACCCATGAATTTTTTAACACATCACATAACCCTTAGACTAATGCGTTCGATATTTCAATAATTAACTTTTTTTTTTCTTATTTCATGTTAGTTCTTTTTAGAATGATCGATTACAAACTTCCGAATTCATTTGTAATGGCACTAGATTTATACCCCGGCGCAGAGATTTGTTTTTTTATATTTGAATATGATAACTTATGGTAGAGATTTGTTTAAAATAATAATAATAATAATAATAATAATAATAATAATAATATATTTTATTATGTTATATTAGATATTTCAACCCGGGACGTTCCCGGGATAAAAACTAGTTACTTAATAAAAAGGATAAAAGAAGTAAACAGTTTCAACCTCTTTTAATGTTAAAGAAAATTGTTCTAATGTTTAAACTATCAAAGGGAGTTCTCATCCCGCGTTCCCAACAGATTAAAAAATCTCAACATCTTTTAATGCTAAGCATATCGTTATACCACATGAACATGAGCAATTCATATATGTAATAGTAGGTTCAAAAACATATATACTATCATAATATGATTAGTGACTTGCCTATATATGATTAAGAAATTACCTAAATACATTGTGTTTTTTTTTCTGCATGAACAAAAACTCACTAAAAAGACATTTTTTTTTTCGTTTTTGTATAGCACTATATATGGTGCTCGTTGGAAAGATAATAAAGCGATCGTTAATTTGATGTAATTTTTTTTAAAAAAATGTCATACATAAAAGTTACTAACGTTTAAAAATTGTGAGCGGAAAATAAAAAAAAAATAAAGATAAAAATATTAATTAACATATTTGAAATTTTAAAATAATAAATAGTTCACTAACATTTAAAAAATGTGAGAGGAAAATAAGGAAAAGATATTAATTAATATATTTGAAATTTTAAGATAATATAGATATAGATTTTATTTAAAAATCTATATCTATATCTATATCTATAATAAACCAAAGCCATTTTGATGACATGGCACTCAAAGAGGCATTCTCCCTCTTAAGTGTGCCATGTGTCATCTTATGTGGCAAGTGGTATTTAAGTTATTAAAAAAAACAACCATCAAACCCTAAAAACCCCAATATCGATCATTCCACCTTTACAAATCTCAAACCCTAAAATATAATCCCTCCTATCTCTCTGCCACCCAATCTTTCACACGTCTTTAACTCTATTCCAATCTCCACCATCACGGTAACACCTTCTTTCTTTTTAATCACATTTTCACTCTGTTTTATGCTTTAGTTGCTGATTTCTAATCACAGTGTGTGTTTCTATGTTTAAAATCATACTATTGAAGTGGGTTTATCTGGAAATTGATTAGATCTATATGTATGAACTGAATTGTGAATAATATAATGTTGTTTAATGTGTGTAGAGTTTTGAAGAAACTAAAGAAGAATGGCGAGTATGATCGATCACGAGTATCATCATCATCATCATCATCATCATCATCATCATTATTATTATTATTATTATTATAATAATATGTGATTTAAAAACCATTCTCACATTCTTCCACCATTTCAATCTTATATTTTATTGTTTTTTAATTTATCTTTAGTCTTACGGTATTGATATTACTTATAAAAAATCTTGAAGTTATATCGTTTTATATTTTCCTTTTTTTCATGGACATTTGTATCATGTTTTGAAACACTTTGTTGTTAGTTGACTCATGTGCGTAGATGACCACTATGTATGTTAGGTTCAACTCGCTAATCGGATCTAGAACAATGATGCAGAAGAAAGAAGAAAGAATTAAGGTTAGGGTTTCTATTTCTTCGATCTTTGACTTTATTATTTACTAGTTTTTATCCCGGGAGCGTCCCGGGTTGAAATATCTAATATAACATAATAAAATATATTATTATTATTATTATTATTATTATTATTTTAAACAAATCTCTGTCATAAGTTATCATATTCAAATATATAAAAAAAAAACGAATCTCTGCGTCGGGGTATAAATCTAGTGCCATTACAAATGAATTCGTAAATTTGTAATCGATCATTCTAAAAATAACTAACATGAAATAAGAAAAAAAAGTTAATTATTGAAATATCGAACGCATTAGTCTAAGGGTTATGTGATGCGTTAAAAAATTCATTGGTATATGATCGGGTATGTAGTTCGGGTATTTGGGTATGTTGTTTCAGGTAATCGGGTCGGGTATCACCTAATCCCAGACCCGACCCAAACCCACAATTTTTTTAAACTAATCCCAAACCCGACACAATACCTGTCGGGTTACAAAAAATAGTCATTTTTTCTCCGATTTTTATATAGCACTATGGTACTCGTTGGAAAGATAATAAAACGCTCGTTAATTTGGTGTAATTTTTTTCTTAAAAAAATCTCGTATATAAAAGATATTAACGTTTAAAAGTTATGGGAGGAAACACGAGAGATAAAATAATAAAGTTTTAATATTTAGATTTAGTTGATTATGTATTTAATAGATTATGTTAAAGATTATAATAGATTAGGTTAAATCATATTTATTTCTTTTTTTTAATTGGTTTAGAGTTGTCATATCACATCCTATGTGGCATCTCTCAAATGAGAGATTGCTTAAGAGTATGACATGTAGGATTCATCCCTTTGCAATATATATATATAGATTATTATTATTATTATTATTATTATTATTATTATTATTGTTATTATTATTATTATTATTATTATCATCATCATCATCTTTTGATGTAATGATTTTTGTATCTAAAGAAGATGCAGTTGTGAATTTTTGAGTTTTCAAATTTGATTTTTTTGGTACGGCCAATCTTATTTGCTATTTACTGTTTCTTATGGTTTGTTTTCAGTGGGCTCCATCAAGACGGAGTTTTAGGCTTGACATCGGCTGTAGTTGAAGGCTTAGGAGATAGGGTAAAGTCACTATTCTTTTTAATAGGTCTGTTTAAGTTATTTAGTCTTTTCGTTTGTTTACTAATATTAAAATTTTTAACCCGGGACGCTCCCGGGGTACAAACTGGTACAAAATAAATAAATTTAAAAGAAAGCTTCACATGATGCCACATGGCACATTCATTGAATGTCACCTTATACAAACTCAATTCTTTTATTATAAGTTATAAATGTAGCTAATTAATATTTTTATATGCAATCATACGTAACTGAATACACATAAATATTACGTAACATAGGGTGAAGGTAAGGTACTGTACATGCAAATACCATATTTTGTGGGAAATATGAGAAGGATTAAGAATTGATATATATGTATTATTTTTTAGATTTAATCATGATGTTTTGGATTGTTTTGGCTAGAGGAATACTAAACATAACAATTTAAAACACAAAACAATATATTCTAAGCTTAAACTTAAAACACTATGCCAACAAATTTAAGCAGTGTGTTTTTACCTTAATGTGTTAAACACTATGTTTTAGTTGTGTTTTTACCTTAATGTGTTAAACAGTATGTTTTAGTTGTGTTTTAAATTTTATGCCTATAATACATTGTATTGTTTTTTCAAATATTTGTGTTTGGTGTTTTGCTAGCCAAAACAATAAAAAAAACATGCCTAAATAAAAAAACATGATATCTACATATCAGTTCTCAGTCCTTCTCACACTTCTCACAAAATATGATAATTGTGTAGGAACCTATATCACGCAACATAAATAAAACAATTACATAAACATGTTATATATGTAACGTATATTAATAATTACACTACACATACAATAATCACGCAACTAATTACAAAACTTGTGTACGCTTATAATTATGCAAATTATACACATAATACATCGTCATTTATTTTAAACCAAATATTTTATATATAAAACTAGTAAGATTATACTTAAATTAAAGAGAATAAAATGCTCAATTTTACGGTGTGTCTTTTATTAAAAAAAAAATTGTATAAAAAGTTTATTTTCACTTAAAAATGGGAGAACAAATCTTTTTTAAAATTCAATTTCACTCCTTATAATATACATAATAATATACACGTCATTAACACAATAAATTTTCATTTAATTTGATCTTTTACTAATAACTTTTGTCCATTACAAGGCAAATAAAAATGAATACACAGTTGTATTCTGTGTGGCCCTGGGGGCAAAAGTAAGGTTGCACTAGTTTTAACGTTATTTTACTAATTTCGTGAAAATAACGTTAAAAACGACGGGCGGTTAATCATGCATCATGTGGTGGCGTGGATAGCCAAAAGACAAAGGGGTACATGCACCGATCGGGTTTGTCCCGATCGCTAAGTGTTCTGTGTTTTATGTTCAAGGCTTGATGCCAAACCACATCGAGCCGGAGGTCTCACTGGAAGCAGCCTCTCTATTCTTAGGGGTAGAGGTAAGGCTGTCTACATCTTACCCTCCTCAGACCCTACCTTAGCTTTGCTATAGATGTGATTAACTGAGTATGATGATGATGACGACGACAGTTTGTATTCTAATATCCATTTTATTGGAACATGGTTATATTTAAATTTGGTATTGTAAACTATACTAAGTAAGTATCAATGACATAACAAACCAAACAGAGATAGAAACCAAATTAAGCTACATCATACCATAGTATATAAAGGGTATGTTTGACAAAATTAGCTGGAGGCTGGAAGCTGTTAGCTGGTAGCTGTAAGCTGGAAGCTTTTTAAATATATTTTAGTGTTTGGCAGAGTAGCTAAAGCTTTTAATAAAATATATAAAATGATCAAAATGGACATAATTTAAAACTTGTAAAAAAGGTTTTTAATTTATTTTTAAAATAGAATGGGTATTTGTGTCATTTACTAACTAAAAGCTTGTAGCTAGTAGAGCTTTTTCTTAAAAGCTAGTACTAGTAGCTTTTCACTATAGAGCTTTTTCTCTAACCTAAAAGCTTTCAGCTTCTTCAACCAAACAAAGCTTTTTATTAAGTAGGAGTTTTTTCTTAAAAGCTTGAAGCTTGTAGCTCCTAAAAGCTCTTAAAAACTCTTTGCCAAACATACCCAAAATTTTAGGCCTCCCAATATATTTCTAGTATTTTTTTTGAGTAGTGGTTACTAATTAACACCATGCAGGGGCGGCCAAAGTTGAGACAACCATGCTGGAACGCAGGCAGGCAAATAAAACAATTCGACATTAATTAAGATTTTTTTTTTCCCCAAATGTTGTTTTATTTTAAATTATTAGGTAGTGTTTGGCATGCTGGAATGGAAGACGGAATAAAATGGACCCTTATAAGATAATAAAAAATTGTGTGTTTGGTTGGTCAATGGAATGAAATCACCCATTCCACAAGGCATTCCATTGCCTCAAAACCATTCCATTCATACCCCATGTTTTTTTTTTCATTTCATCCAATCTTTCACCCTTCATTAACAACACCAAAACCCACCACCATCACCACCCACTACCCCCCACCCAACATACCTTGGCCGCCACCCTTAATTCACCGCCATCGCCACCTTTCACCATCGCCACTGGTGCCATCCACCTCTACTTACCGCCGCCATTGGCCACCATCGTCGCTGCCGCCAGTGCCACCCACCACCCACCGTCGTCGCCGCCACCCCTTCACTACCGCCGCCACCGCCACCACCGGGGCCATCCACTTCCACTTACCATCACCGTCACCACCCATTACCCACCATCGCCGCTATCAACCACCACTACTCACCATCATCGTCACCACCCACCATCATCGTCACCACCCACCATCATAGCCACTAACGACCACCACCCACCATCACAACCACCATCCACCGCCTCCGCCTGGCACCATCACCTCTACCCACCACCACATATCACCACCTACCATCCCACTACCACCACCCACCATTGCCACTCACCGTCAATTTTATTTCTTCATCTTTTTCTTTCGGCAAACAACATAAAGTAATACTTCGTTTCATTCCCATATGGCAATCAAACGAGATATGAAATGGTAATGATTCATTAGATCCATTACCTTGTCCATTCTATTATCTCGTCCATTCCATTCCTTAATTCCATTACCCCATACCAATCAAACACTTATATCTGAATGTTTAATAAGGGTTTAAAATTGGATTGGACCAGCCGATAGCCTTACCAACAATCATGTCATATCAGTTGGCATGCTAACTGTCCACCGGGTGGTGAAAGTTGTGGAAAATGATTATATCCCGATTAGTGTTAACTTTATTAGTTACTCATGTCAAGTTTACAAGCTGTCTTCAGTTTATTAGTTATTCATGTCAAGTTTTGAAGCCATCTTAAATAGATACTGATAATTAGGGCTGGCAAATCGTGTATACCCAATCTGTTAAGACTTAAGACACGAACCTGTTAAGACACGAACACGAAACATATATACACGAACACTACACGATAACTTATCGTGTCATTTTTTCGATACCCGAACACAAACCTGCTTATACCTGGTTTACATGATAAGACACGATAATACCTTTTTATATCAAGTTAACACGATAAGACATGATAATACCTGTTTACACCAGGTATTACCTTAAGGTTTAGTATATCAATGTTTCGGTTTAAAGTTTAATTATTACCTTACTCCAGCCATACACGAAGTTCACAAAAAATAAAATAAAAAATACAACAATAACAAACAATATACTTTTATGAAAATAGTAAATAATTATGTTAATGTATCATACTAATCAATGTTTTGAAAGCTTGAATGTAGGTCAAACTGGTAAACGATAGTTAGCTCGATTTGTTTAGGGGGACGGGGCGCTTACTGATTTGGTCACGGGTACCCCACTATCAGCACGGTAACACCGTCGCCACCGGTGCTGGTAGGGGTCCCGTGAACCAAATTCTGGTTCTATTTAACGCACGGTAAGCAAACACGGGTAGTGGTTTTGTGTGTGGGGTTTTTTGTTTTTTATGGGTTTGGTATTTTAGAGTAGTGCTGCCTTCAAAAAAATGTTTCAATGAAGTAATGTGGCAGTGCAAGATTGGTGTAAATCAGTGAAGTTGAAAATGATTCAGTGAAGCACCCCGTCCTCCCTAACTTTTCACACACTATATATATCCAACACAAAGTTTACTCGATCTGTAAGCAATAAATAAAGATCCACTCACTGTAAATTTGAAGCCGGGTCCCGGTTCACAAACATCTTTTACATGATATGATTTTACCTCTATTTAATATTTACTGCATTAATTGCTTTAACCGTAAAAATAAATACTAAACACATATATAGCATCAAATTCAAACATTTTATCTTCATACCAACTCAATATAAATATACAACTCAACCTCTTTTTACTTTTTACCGATCCATTTCAACCCTACAAACATAAATCTATATGAGAATTTAAAGCTTATATACGAAGTGTCATTTTAAGACATAGTTATTATTACTCGTTGTTTAAGTTAATTTAATAGAAAGCACACGTGTCAGGGTTCATTTTGTCTGGAAAACACACTTAAACAGCACACAAACATCTCTACAACATTGTCTCTTCTTTCATCATCTTGTCACATCCCTTTGGTGTCCATTAATTCTATATTCGTACTTCGTCTATGTTTTGTTTTTTTTCTTAGAAAATCATAAATATATTATTTTTAATTATATATAAATTTGTTTCTAAATTTTCACGTTTGATATATTATTTTCTGTTTTCCATTTTAATAATATAATTTTAAGAGTCACACCTTTTTCATAAAATATGAAAGCACATAACGGATCGATATCAGTTGAAGATTCTTGGATCGTTACATTTGCGTAACTTAAATCGTTATATTTGTATCTAGCAAATCACGTCTCTTTGGTGTTTCCTATTTAGAAGGGATAACGACACAACTTGTTGTCTGTCTATCTGCTATCCTTGTGTAATTGGCTTTTATGTTTATAAAAAAAAAAATTAGAACACTCAAGTTTCAACACTATTCAAGTATTGTGAAATTTCATACACAAGTCATATTCTTAAGTTTTCCCCCCTCCACTACACATGGTCTTAGATAATTTAATTTACAATTATAAACTTTTTAGCAATATGAAACTTTAGCATTTTTTAAGCGATAAATGTTACTCTACTTCTACTCGTACACATAAACTTTAGCAGTTTTTAGGCGATAAATGTTACTCTATTTATGTAGTTAGAAAAATAAGATACAAGTGTATCGAGACAATTTTAAAAATGGATTATTATTATTATTCTATAATTTCATTTCTATATATCAACAAGGGTAACATATACATAATGTCATCAGGCTGGCCTAAGGTGTTAGTCGGAGCTTCACCGGCAACACCGCTTGTCGTTAAAAAAAACATAATGTCATAATGAATAAATTATTATAATACACTTAACATAACCCTTAATTATATACTTAAATTAAATTAAAGTAAAAGCTTTTCCTATCATTTCTATTTTTTTTATAAAATATTGTAAACACCTATGATAACTTCAAAAACTCTCCAAACATGTTGTATACAAGAAAACATTTTCCGACAAGACAAACAAGAGACCAGGACCCACAAAAAGCCCCACGGTTTCATGTTCATTGTTCACTCATCTGTTAATCACACCAACCACTCATCGCATTACACGTGTCATTCTTACTTAGTTATATCAAGTATCAACATTGTGTGTGTATATATATATGCAACATCCAACTCAAAACATATAGTCATATAACACACGTTAATTTGTATCGTTCACATTATTCTTATTTGTCAACTAAATTTCCACACGTAATGTCTATTGGAGACTCGAGTTTAACGATCGAAAGCGGTCTTTGTTTCGATGAAATGGAGCTCACATTGGGGCTAGGGGGTTCAAGAGAGCGAAAATCCGGAATAAAGCGAAAGTTTTTAGATATGGTTGATTTGAAACTAGCGGTAACAAGTTCAAACTATAGGGAAAAGCGTGTGATAGGATGGCCACCAGTTAAGAACACGAAGAACACGAAAAACAGGAAGTATGTAAAGGTGGCGGTTGATGGAGCACCGTATATGAGAAAAGTAGACCTAAAATCGTACACGGGTTATAAGCAGCTTCTCTATGCCTTGGAGGATAAGGTGTCATATTTCAAAACCCGTAAGTATTAACCTATTGGTGTTCCTCTTCACAAATGGGAGGTGTTGGGTTCAAATCCTTGCAAGTGCAAGGTTTGGGAGATTTTAGGTGAAAAAAAAAAATGATGCTAAAAAAATTGTAGATATTAATGAAACATTATGGCCGAATTATTAAATGGCTGTTTGAGGTTGAATCAAATGGCTGTTTACAGGTCTTTATGTCAAATCATAGCCCCTTGAATTTTAAACGACTGTTTGCTTATATGTTGAATGAGTGTTTGATGGTGTGAAATTAGAACAAGCGGGTGTGGGTATAGCATGCCAATTTTGATATTGTTGTTTTAATTTGATTCAATATATGTTTGGTTAAATTTGCAGTGAAGGATAGTGTAATTAGTAGATGGGAGCATGTTCCAACATATGAAGATAAAGATGGTGACTGGATGTTACTTGGCGATGTTCCATGGAAGTAAGTTTAAATTTGCATATACATATAAATATATACAAACACACATATATGGCACACTATAAATATTGTACATATAAAGGGATCTATACATAATATATATTGCAAATTAGAGTTAAGTTTATTAGGATTTGAACCGACACCACATTTATAGAGGCAGGCACCATACCACTAGGTCATGGATATACAAGCATACACGTCATATACTTTTAACATTACCGAACCACAACTACAAGAAATTTGTTATTTAGTGATATACTTAACCTCCCCCCCCCCCCTCAATTGGGGTTGGTGGCCCAATGGTAGAAGCAAAGCTTCTAAGAACACCTAAAAGGGAGTTCATGGGTTCAAGTCCCATAAGGAGTAGAAATTTGCCGTTCAAAAAAAAAAAAAAAAAAAAAAAAACTTAACCTCCCCCCTACCAAAAAAAAAAAAAAAGGAGCAACTAATGTATTTTAACCATGTATAAGGCAAAATTAAACATTTTGGTTACTAGTAGGGCTGTACACGAGCCGAGTCAGGCTAAGCTCGAGCTCGAACTTAAACGATCCAGCTCGGCTCGGCTTGTTTTTCTGGTCGAGCTGAAAAGCTGACCTCGAGTCAGCTTGTTATTTTTTATTATTTTTTTTACAAATATTTATTAAATAAAAAACAAAAAAATAAAATAAATTTCCAGAAAAATAATTGCCAGAAAAATGAATTACACATATACATGTATACTTTTTTATTTTTCTAATATTTTAAAGAATATAATGCATATTAAAAGTATTATATGTATAATTTGTGTTTTTTTTTTCTATTAATTTTCATATTTTATTGATTAATTAAACTTAAAACACTTCAACCTACTCTCACATATTTTTTAATTTAAACACTTAAAAATAAAATTAATACATATAAATAAAATAATTCGAGCCAGCCCGCGAGCTCACGAGCCGAGACAGGCCTAGCTCGAGCTCGTTTACAATCGAGCCGGCTCGTTTTTTTCGAGCTTTTTTCGAACGAGCTTCGAATTGTAAGCTTTTGTACACCCCTAGTTACTAGCAAATTAACCAAACACAAAAATACCAAACGAGGCATGATAATAATTTAATCATTTTGTGTTGTTTTTTCAGGATGTTTGTCCAGACATGTAAGCGAATAAGATTAACGAGACATGATGTTTGTTCTGTTCCACCATTTAAGTGACTTCAAAGCTTGATCTAACATGCGGTCAATCATTAATCACAATGCAACTCTAAGATCACTTTTCACCTGTGGAACCTCGAGTCGCTTAAGAAAGTTGGGATGATGCACGATGGCGGTCGAAGTAGACAAACCAAAAAGATTATATCAGTTCTGAGTTAGGAGCACGACATAGTACTAGCATAGATGCATGGTGGTTTTGTTTTTTTATCCATGCAATATGTTCTGGCAAAATTAGTTGGGTAAAACGCGTCTTATGTACTCGCATTCGGATATAAACTGTGTTTGGTAAAATTAGTTGAAAGTTGTATTCGTTCTATGTATAAATTAGTTGGGTAAACAAAACACTAGACATATTAACCAAACACTCAACATGCATGGAGGTCGTTCCTTCATTCCCATACCCATACTCATAACCAAAACGCTACCTAAATCACAAGTCCACTCGCTGCCAACGAGTCCTGTCGACCATCTTGGAGAGACAAACGAGAAATCTCTTGTGCTTTTCCTTCATTTAGAAGAAAAACCCGTTCTGCCATTAGCACTGTTTCCAAACGATGTGCAATGACAATAACCTACAAGAAACATATAGTTATACATTATTCAAATGGGTAATAAACACAAAAAGGGCGGTGGCAATCATCACTAGTTTGCACTTACTGTTCTATCTTTCATTAATCGTTGCAAAGCTAGTCGAACCAACATCTCAGACCGTGTATCCAGGGCTGAAGTTGCTTCATCTAAAACCAGAATAGAAGGATTTTGATATAGAGCTCTTGCAATAGCCAATCTGCATTTATACATAAATGTTAATTTACTGATAATTTTAAGCCACTTTTAAGACCCCCCCCCCCCCACCCCCCCCCCCCCCAAACCCCACAAGTGCGACAGTCAAAATAACGTGTCATTCAGATCAAACGCTTTCACGACAGTCCATCAACCTGACCCGTTTTGATTAGTAGTTTCTTAAATGCTTTTTCAGTTTTATATCGTTTGGATGCACTTAGATGTGTTGTTACACAAACCCAAAGACTAACCAAAAACCCAAACCGATACAGTTTTGTCCATTTGAGCCAAAATAGGCAAATAGCCACTTCGACTACACAAGCCGAAAAGCCGACGACAATGGTATGAAAGGGCTAGAAGCCACAAGCCTTTTGAACCCAGAGAAAGCGGCTAGGTACAGCCTCTTCAGGAAGTGCATAGACGGTTTCAGTCAGATTTGTAGCCGGTTATAGATGTAGAGGCTATGTTAAAGACGCTTTGCTAAATTGAAGTATTTTTATGTACCTTTGCCTTTGGCCGCCACTTAAAAGTGTGCCTCTAGGTCCAATATCTGTTGCATATCCTTCAGAGAGTGTTTCAATGAATTCAACAGCATTTGCAATTTCCGCTGCATTTTTCACCTTTTCCATATCAATTTTAGTCATCAGATCTCTGTACCCAATGTTTTCAGCAATTGTCCCTGAAAAAAGTGTCTGATCAAAATTCAATGGTTAGAAAAGCCAAAACTAGACACATTTATATTAATTTTGCATTCACACGTTTATATTAATTTTGAAAAAGTGTATGATGATCATGCATCAGGTGGTGACGTTGATAGCCAAAGGACAAGGGGGTACATGCACCAATCGGGTTTGTCCTGATTGCTAAGAGTTATGTGCCTTGTGTCTAAGGCTTGATACAAAACCACCATTGAGCCGAGGGTCTCACTGGAAGCAGCCTCTCTATTCCCATGGGGTAGAGGTAAGGCTGTCTACATCTTACTCTCCTCAGACCCTACCTTAGCTTTTGCTATTGGTGGCCTGGTGGGATTAACTGAGTATGATGATGATTGAGTATGATGATGACATCCATTAGCCAGAAAAATAATATTTACTATGTTGCTTATGTTATCATAAATATGGGTCAATAACAACACAAAATAGTTGAAACACTCTATAAAACTTGTATTTTTTATGTTCATTTTATTTTTGTGAACAGATGTCAAATTTCCAGTGTAAAGAATAATGCGTCCATCATTTATTTGGGTACTTACTGTATCCTGAGTGACAAGCCCAACATGGGTCCTTAAACTTTCCAAAGAGAGACTCTGAATGTTATGGTTGTCGATGAGAATATGACCTGTAAACAAGAATATTGCATAATTTGCAAACACATGAAAACAAAAAATAATTAGTTTTTTTATGGTACTTATTTAAAGATAAAAAATAGACGGGGATCAGGTAACAAGCCAAGATGAGTTGAAGTCAAAACGGGATAAATAGCAAATTATATTATTTGGCAAATAATAGAATATTTTTGGCTTATAAATGCTTTAGAAGATTTGAGGCATCAACTTTTTCCCCTGACCCATTTCCTTTATGGAAATTTTTTAAACCTTACCTGGTTAACAGTTAGTGATTTAGTCATAAAACATAACCTGAATCAACCCATTTTGATAATTGTATCCGTTCAAAAGATAATACATAACCGAACCAACCCAAATTATGTAAATTGGTCAAAATTGTGACCTTTGACAATTGATTTCTGACTTCCTAAGGCTGTAGTTTTGACCTTGCAGATGGCTTACCAGATAAAGGATCATATAGGCGTAGAAGTAGCTTTACAAGGGTCGTTTTTCCTCCACCTGAGGGCCCCACAAGAGCAACCGTCTCTCCAGCTTTTATATAAAGATCCAATTTGTTTAAAACAAGAGGTGTCCTGTCACCATATCCAAATGACACTTTACAGAATTTTACTTCTCCTGCAATGGACTCTACACGAACTTCATTTATTTCCTCAATTACCTATGCACATGTCATACACATTTAGTAACGAATAAGCCAAAATTGCCTACCG
The DNA here is from genome assembly GCA_030844895.1 of Ambrosia x helenae. Classification (NCBI taxonomy): domain Eukaryota; kingdom Viridiplantae; phylum Streptophyta; class Magnoliopsida; order Asterales; family Asteraceae; genus Ambrosia; species Ambrosia x helenae. The sequence continues at coordinate 95,707,707 of CM061232.1, read as the reverse complement.
CTTAACTGAGGGCAAACAACGGAAATTACACTTTTTACTGATTTAGCAACCAAATCTACATTAGGTGCAAATTTGAAACTAATTTACAACTAACACCATGTTTAGCAGCCAACCTCAGTTAACTGATTTAACTGTAAATGGAATTTGCTGATGTTGTACTAGTTGAGGCTGTCAGATGCTACGTATGCAAAAAAAAAAAAAAAAAAACCCTTATGTGGAAGCCTTTTTTAATAACATTTAAGTTCAAACCAATACTTTTACAAAATTTTATATTTAGAAAAATTAATGCCACATGGCATATATATTTACACTAAAGCGACATAGTATGTCACGTCAAGCAACTTTCTAAAATCAGCAAATGAACAAGGGAACAACTTTCTACTTTCATTTGTAGCAGCGACTAGTAATAAAATGCAACTTGGTTGCTAAACTTGGGAATAAAATGTAAGTTTGTTTCTACTTTGCGCCACATATAAAGTTGATAATAGAAATATGAAAAAAAAAAACGCACATTTCGTTTGCATTTCGTGCAGTTTTCCATTTTAACTAATTTTAGCACATACAGTTTTTTATTTACCTTGGGTTTAAAACTTGATAGTTGAAACAAGCGTTCCATAGCAGGCTCTCCTTGTTTTAGTTCATTGTATGCTTTTCCCACATCCTGTGTATTTATTAATATCAGAATGACGAAATTTAAATGTAAAAAATTAAAAAAGCCTCGTCAAATGAATCATAATAAAAAATATAGTTATATAGCAAGTGAGAACATCATGCTGAATAGGCACCAATACCAGGTACTACTACCATATGTTATCTTAATAATTTCAACAAAATTCCAATCTGATACGCATCAATACTCGAAATATTTTTGTTACACATTTTCGGAGTGAGAACATAAAATACATATTAATGAGAGTAAGTTATGAAAATAAGAAGTTTGGGAATGACCTGAATTGGTTCGATCAAGAGAACCAATGAGGTTATGAATGAAATTACACTTGAAAAATCACTTGCAGTCACAGATGAGCCGATAAATATTGCAAGTAACACTGCGGAAAGAGTTAATTGCACTATTTGCGGAACCAGCGTCTTCATTCTTTTTTTATTTAAACGTTTACACATTTTCAGAGTGAGAACATAAAATACATATTAATGAGAGTAAGTTATGAAAATAAGAAGTTTGGGAATGACCTGAATTGGTTCGATCAAGAGAACCAATGAGGTTATGAATGAAATTACACTTGAAAAATCACTTGCAGTCACAGATGAGCCGATAAATATTGCAAGTAACACTGTGGAAAGAGTTAATTGCACTATTTGCGGAACCAGCGTCTTCATTCTTTTTTTATTTAAACGTTTATACAAGTCATCATGTGCAAGTCTCTTGAACCTCATACACTCATTGTATTCTGCGTTGTTTGCCTTCACAAATAGAATAGCTGGCAGGACCTGAATCACAACAACACTTTGATTAATAACAAACAAATACCCTAAAATGATATCTGGGAGGTTATTCTGTTATTGGCTCTCTAATTATGCAAAATTTAATTCTAAGTTGTTGTCATGATCTCTATTTATGCCACGTCCTGACTAAGAATCCAAACCTGTTACTATTACCGATGTTAACCCTAATCAATAAAATAAAAACTGATACTTACCCAATAGGCCAATAACGTAGGAGTCTAGGACAGTAGGACCTAAGTCCCTAACAATCTACCATAAAAATAAAATACTAGGCGGTGAGTTTGTGAAGCATACCTCATTCAAATAAGCCGAAACAGCAGCAATACTTAAATTTGCTTGATTTGATATTTCACGAAGCTCTTCACCAAAATATGCACTTACTGCTGCCATCAAAGAAATCACCTACAAATATTAAACTTATTACCAAAGAGCTTGCAAATCAAAACCATAGACAGCAAATCAGCAATAAAATGAACGGGTAAACTTAGTTTATCAAGTCTCCTTGCCTTTGCAAGGGCCAGGAATAGAAGTGGCAATATCAATCCATTTAAACATATATATAAGTCGAATTGAACTGTGTTTTGCCTTTTAACTCTACGGGTCAAACGGGTATATTAAAAAACCAACTTAAAAGGAAACGGGTTAAAATCAATCAAGTGTATTTTGTTGCATAAAACATTATAACCTATTATTTCATTTCAAATCAATAAGGACATTATTAAATGGTATAACTTTGTACTCATACTTGAGATGCTGCAAACTATTAATATAAAGATAAAAATTTATGTAACAAACAAAGATAAGCTTCTGCTTAGTGCTTACCAAGGCAGAAACCAATGACAGAACAGGGCTGATAACCACCATCTGAGTCGCCATTGCAAATAGCTGCAATGAACTAGGTACAACTGTCTACATATACAAGAACAAGTCAAAAAGATGTTTAGACCAGTATATATATACATCACACTCCTAAGAATCTTTTTTTTCACATGTTATTAACTTATTATACAAAACAAAGCAACAGATATAAAACTATGCATTCAGAGATACATAATTACATATGAATACTAAACAGCAAAGTACTGAAATCTAACGATGCAGCAATTAACAAACACATCAAGGCCATCAGGGTGTTCATAAACCAACCGAACCACCCAAAACAAAGAAAGTATACCAGTTTAAAATATATATGGTCCAGTCCACGGTTCAGTTTTAATGCTTTGACCGTTTCAGTGTATGGATTAAAACTTGGAACAGACCATTAACATTAATTATTTATTTATTTATCTATATACTACATGGACATAAAGTTGTGTATATATATTATATTCATGAACAGTCTTTATCATATTTACATTTTAATTTATTTCAAGACTATGCTTTTGTAAAACCGACCCAGGCAGTTAGTGTTGTTCCAAAACCGTATTTAAGGGTTCGGCCAAAGCAGATCACACAAAGTCACAAACATTAACATTATTTATTTATTTTTAACTTTTTTTTTTTTCATTTTAGGGACATAAAGTTGTGCATATATATGATATTCTAAATGTAATATAATATGATGCTTTTAATTGTCTAAAACCGTTAAACCAACCCAATCAGTTAGTTTTATCGCAAAACCATAGCTAGCGATTCGACACAAAATTTTCATTAAATCCGTCCGAACCCGACAATGAGCACCCGAAAACTTCACATGAATCAAACAAACACATAAACATCAACAACTAAAAACAAAGTACCAACATTCAACAAAGCAAAGACAGTATCAGCAACATCAGAAGCCTCAGCAGTAATCCGATACGCAACATCTCCAACCTTCACCCCTTCACCCCCTTCAAAAAACCCTAAATCCCTCCCCAAAACCCTCTCAAACACACTAACCCTAACCCGATACACCGCCCGAAGCGCGGCTTCCCAAAGCAACGACTGCTGGAAGTAATTCATAACCAATTTAACCAACCATAACCCGCCAATCACCAAACCCTCGTTCCTCAACTGTTCAACACTCTTTACATTAGATATGTTACCAACTTTTGGAACAATTGTTGATAAGGAATAGACTGAAATTGCACTGCATATCCAGCCGTTGATTATTGTTTTGTACTCTGATTGAATGTAGGGTTTGATTGAATGGATTGGATTGATTGAGGATGAACATGATATGGTGTAGGGTTTTGAGGGTTTGAGATGAGTACGGTATGTGAAGTGTGGGTTAATAATAATAATATTATTATTGGTGATGAGGTTTAATCGGTTATGATTTAATAGGATCATTGTAAACTTTGAAGGAAAACGATAGGCGATTATTCCGGCAATACATCGGCAACCAGAACAAACAAACTTCCGATAAATGGGTTCTCAACGTATCAAATAACCAATTTTTGAATTAATTTAATTGAGATTTTATGACTTCAAAAAAAGTCTGGTGCAAACTAGGGATGAGCTCGGGACGGGATCGGTACCGAACCGATACCGATCCCGACAATACCGATATCGAAAAGTCTAAAAACCCAATACCGATCCTGATACCGAACACATACGGTACGGTACGGTACGGTATCGGTACGGTACCGGTATGGTATCGGTATTTTGCCTTAAAATACCGATACCGTACCGATCCCGTATCGATACCGATAATACCGAAACCGAAAATCCATAAATATGGATACCGATACCGATCCCGAAACCCCTCGGTTCGGTATCAGTTCGGTACGGTATCGGGATCGGGACGGGACGGGATCGGTATTCGGGCTTGAATGCTCATCCCTAGTGCAAACCCATGATTGAAAATCTATATAAATGAAAACACTAGGGTTGAATCTAGCTTTTAAGAGGGTTTCCTAGGATCCAAATGGTAAATGGAGCTCCATGAAATGTAGTATATAAACCTCTTTTGTTTTTGTTTTCTCACCATCCATTTGTATCTTAAAACATTCTTCCTCCTTCCTAGCCTAATACATTGTTCATCCTTCATATCCTAATTCCTTTCTCATTCCTCATTCCTTTCTCATTGTTCTTTTTGCAAGGTATGTTGTCCATCTAATCTTATATTTATCATATTACATCAATCTTCTATGAAATACAATCGGTTTTTTGGTAATGATCAAAACGTTTTACGATTAACATAAGTGTCGAAATTGTTTTATTATCAATTTTCTGATTTGGATGAGATTGATACATAACTGCTTACAATCATATTACATCAAAGAGAAATACAATCGGTTATGTATTTTCTTTTTACTACACAGAAAAATCACAATCGTATTACATCAACCTTCTACAAAATACAATCGGTTTTTTTGTAATGATCAACACGTTTTTTTATTAACATAAGTATCTAAACTGTTTACGATTAAGTTTCTGATTTGGATGAGATGATGAAAGTTTTGTAGATGATGAGTAATACGTATACCAATAGAAAGATTTCTAAATTCCGTTCTATACTATTTTCAAACGTATTTATTTAGTTAATATTATGGTTATATGTAAATCGATGTTTTGCTCAGTTTTATTCATTTGCATTTTATGGATTCATTAAGTTGTATTCATTTGAATCTTTGGGTCATTTGATATTTTTTAAGAAGTCCGTTAGGATGATGAATAGATAGATGTACATATAATTGTCATCAGTGTTTTTTACATATATATTGAATCGGTTTTACATATATATTTGAAAATCAAGATTTGATCCAAAGACACAAACGCTATTATGACTTATCACAATGTTTCTCAATTCTTGAAGGTTTTGCATGACCCTGCGTCAACAGTCTTGGTATTTTCTTATTTTCAAGTTCATATGACTAATTAATTTTTTAAAACGATTCTTTATTTTTTAATATTGTTTTTAATGTGTCAAACTAAATTTACCATATTTATGTAATCGTTTTATATACCATATTTATTAGGATTGTTTAATTAAATTATATTACTATTGACCGAAATTCATTGACCGAAATTTATTAGGATTGTTTTTTGTCTCATTAAATTATATTTACTATTGACCGAAATTTACCATATTTATTAGGATTGTTTAATATTATTTATTGTCCTTGATAATAATTGACCGAAATTTACCATACTTATTACGATTTTTTTGTCTCATTAAATTATATTACTATTGACCGAAATTTACCATATTTATTACGATTGTTTGGTATTATTTATTATTAATAATAATTGACCGAAATTTACCATATTTATTACGATTTTTTTGTCTTATTAAATTCGGTTTACTATAATAACTCTTATTAAATTTATTACGATTTTTTTGTCTCATTAAATTATTTTACGAAATTATGTCTCGTTAAATTGATTATGAATCAATTTAACCCGTAATTTCAACTTACCATAATTTAATGAGAAGAAAATTAAGTTTAATACGAAATTATTGTTGGTAATTATGAATCAATTTAATCAATTTTTTATTATATATGATTGATTATGAATCAATTTAACCCGTAATTTAGACTTACCATAATTTAATGAGACGAATTTAATTTTAGTACGAAATTATTTTTGATAATTATTAATCAATTTAATCAGTAAGATGGCACATCAATTTAATCCGTAATTATTAATTTAATCAATTTTTTATTATGTATGATTGATTATGAACCAATTTAATCCGTAATTTAGGCTTACCATAATTTATTGATCGAATTTATGTATGATTGTGTAACAACCGGCAAAAATGAGGTAATTCCGTACTAATTAACTATACGCGATTAACGTAATTAAATGCAATTATGTGTTGATTATTTAACTGAGGCCTTAGAAAGATAGCAATTCCCAAATAATGCATAGGAATGCATATGTTTAATGACAAAACATGATGGGATCATGTGCGAGTAAATCTATCCGGTATGGACACTAGCGATTACCCGGTAAAAATTAAATAAGCGAAAAGAATCCCGGGATATAAAATAAAGTGTAATTTCACAAAATATAATGGGTTTTGGAACTCCAAAGCCATAAGTGAGAGCTTGTTATACAAATCTCCCGGTAACGAATAAAGTGCGCGTACCGCACCCGATACACGCATAACTTATAATTTCACCTGGCAAAAGCCTAAATAACTTATCAACGCTTAAACTGGACTATGTTTAAGGGTTATTAAAGGTATTTTTAAAATCCGGATAACACGCGGTTAAAACCCGAAAATTACCCGGACGACACCCGAACGAGAGGGAATTAAACATAACAAATAATGGGTAATATTTAGCAAAGTGGACCCCACCCAAACACCCCAAAGGGGCCGGCCTAGGGCCCTTTCCAAATGATTAATATCTTTTTTTGTTATCTAATTAACCAACAAAGATTACTAGTAATCATGAGGATAATATGCATGGATTAACATTGGCCAAAAATCACCAAATCTCCTCCATTCTCTCTCTAAAATCCACGGCCAAACACCCTCTTAATATGATCTCCAAAGATTTTTATTATCTCTCATAATCTTACTAAGATATTACACAATCTAGATAAGATACAACTAATCTTTGAGAGATATGGAGAAGATCATATAAGGATACATACATGCATACTTGAATCAAAAAGCCAAAAATCTTATTCTTCTCTTCCCCTTTGGCCGTAACATATACCCACCCCATATACATTTTCTTTTCAAGTTCAACACTTCCAAATCATCTCTAAATCTTCATCTTTCAAAACCCCATTGTGTGTTTCAAGAGCTTGGAGCTTAATCACTTGGAAGAACACACTAAACCCCACTCAAATTCAAGGTTTTTGTCTTCCCTAGCCTTGAGCTAGTAGTAAGTTTTTAACCTTGCTTTGATTATTAATGTTCATGTTATGTGTTCTTATGAGCAAGTTGTACATGAATGGGTAAAATGTGGTTTTTGAAACATAAGTCTTAATATGTTTTACAAAAGTAAAATGGAAGAGTAATAATATGTAGATGGATCATGGATTTGATACTAGTAATGTGGTATTTCAAAAAATTATAAAAACATGTACATACACTTATGAAAGATAATGATTTGGGCATGATTTATGAAAGAAACTTGAATATGTTAAAAGATAGTTTTAATCATCATAAAATGACCATCTAAAGTACAAAATAAGAAGGAATATGTTAGAAAAGCATAAATGAAGAAGTTACAAAATTAAAGTCTACTCACTTAGATGAGTGAAATTTGGATATGATGGACAAATACACCAAACACACATATTAGTAGCCTTATTTATGAAATATAAGACTATTAAAAGTGGAATAATGTAAAAATAACCAAACATGAAGAAGATGATTCTTTAAAGTCCACTAGTTTGGAAGAAAAATGCTAACTTTGGAAGTTAGGATGGAAAAATGCAACATTTATAAGTTAAGGGACTAATGTTGTAACTTTGAAAGTTGATGGACTAAAATAGATATTTTAGAAACTTTGGTCCAAAAATGCATTAATGGAAAGTTTGGTGTCAAAAGCATAAATAATGATTTCTCCAAGGATAGTTTTGGTAAACACTAGTAAACTACTTGTGTATTTTATAAAAGTGTATTTTATAAAAATGGAAGTTTATAAAAATATGGAATTATATTAACATAAGGGTTTTATAAAAATAAAGGTTTTTATAAAATATTGGACAAAGTAGAAACTTGAGAAAACTTATGCAAAAATGGATACTTTTATATAAATGAGAATATAAAAGTGTCGGAAACATTTTTGGAATATAAGTTAACAAGTTGGACTAAAAATACAAAAGTATATCTTTTCAAGTAATATGTGTTTGGAAATTGGAAGTATAAATAATATTTCTATAGAACGCATATTGGAAGAAACTTGGAAAAATTTGATTATCGGACATAGTTACATAAACTAACTATAGCGAATAAACGGACAAACAAGAGAAAAATGCCATTGCGGAAAAACGTGAAAATATATATATTTTAAGAAGTAAAATATATATAACATGGGTGAAAATTATATAACACTTTCCTAAGTGTTAGAGAAAATATTCGTGGGAGAAAGCATAACGTAAAGAATTAAAAACGTTAAACAACGTATGGACTTAACAAGGAAAAATTCACACGTTGATATATGTATATATATATATATATATATATATATATATATATATATGCTCGTCTCGACGAAATTCTAGTATATCTATTTGAATGGGAAAGTAGATATGCGAGAAGGAAAACCGAGACGAGTAGGCAAAATATACCTATATATATGTGAATACCGACAAGATCCTAGTATATTTATTTAAATAGGAAAATAAATGTACGGCATGGTAAGTCGAGTCGGGCGTTAAGAATATGCTACCGAACGACAAGACCTTAGCATATTTATGTAAATGGGAAAATAAATATGCGGCAAAGTGAGTCGGGTCGGGTATTAAGAATACATTATATCGAACGATACGATCCTAAGTATAATTATTTAAATGGGAAAATAATTATACGTTAGGTAGAGTCGTGTCGAGAATAATAGTATACAAGTTACAAAGAGTATTAACGAGAATAATACATAACTCGTAAGAAAAGGGGTAATCCATCGCCAATGAACCTAGGATACGCGTCTAATTAAACGGGAATTAGAACAACACGTGGTCGGGGAGTTGGGTGTACAACTTGCCAAGGCACATGCACTATAGGTGTAGTGACTTATACGCCTAGGACGTTTGTAGGTGCGAGACCACAAAATTTGCTATCTTCCTTTTTGAGCCAAGCACAGATTCAGGTGAGTCTCACGGCCCCATTTTAAACTATTTTATGTTTTTCGGGGGAAAGATATGTTAGGGAAATGTTTGACGGACTAAGTACTTGAGTTGTGATCGCCACTCGGGGTTGAGACCTCTCTACTATAATCATTAATTTAGGGAAATGAAACCGAAGGAATATTTGAATAGTACTATTGGTGCCTGACAAGGCCCACCCCTAATCGATAGCGTCGATTATGCATCGGCGTATGCCTGGGGTGCACGTATTCTGAAATCAAGTCGTAGGATACCGAGTAACGACTTGGAGCGGGGCATTATTATTATTTGTCTTGGTTTGGTTATAGGCTCAAGTAGAATTGTAGGAACTTGCAACTCCTATAAATTGTCATAACATGGTAATTCCCAAGAGATAAAGTTTTGATAAACTAAAACCTGTGAACTCACCAATATTTATATATTGACGACTTTTTAAACATATCTTTCAGGTAATTGATAGATGATGGACAACGTGGCAAGCTGGGTCGGGGGAATCTCTCATTTGGGCGTCGGGTGTTTCGAAAGGGTTTCATCTTTATTTCCCAAGGATTTGGGATATATTTGAGAAGCCTCCTTAATGTATTAAAAACAATTTTTGTTTATGTGTGAACATCAAACATGGTTTTTGACGTCTTAAATAAATGACCCATTTTCTTAATTACTTATGATTTGCGTTAACCTTGACTTCATGCTCTTGAACTGTCGCGCCACGTGCTTCCGCCATTGGCGTGGTGTGACAGAAAGTGGTATCAGAGCCAAGGTTATAGCGAATTAGTATTTTTAAAATCTAAACTATAACCGGATTTGGTTCAAAAGATGAAGCTTTCAAAACATATGTATAAAACGCAATAAAGTAAATTATTTCGAAAGAAAAGAACATTGGGTATGAAGAGATTCCGACCAAGCTAGCCATGGGTATTAGTGTGTGCTACGTTAGTATTAGAAGTTAGGAAGAATGCCTTAAATGTACGCTTAACTTTCTAATGAATAATACATAAATATTAGTACGGTTCTTTTGCCAGGGATGTCGGACGCTGAGAGTGCCGCGCCGAGCTACGATAGTAGCATTCAGATTTTACCAGCTCCACCGATCGAGGTCGTAGTACTCGACCCGGAGGATGATGACATGGAGGTAGACGCCGCCATGAGAGGAGCAGACAGCGACAACTCTGAGGAGACAGATCCCAGTGAGGACCCATAGTGGGCCCCCGCTGGAGGCGACATGGCCGCCATAGCAGACCTACCGATGGCAGGGGCACCACAGGCCGATCTGCCTCTCGTGCCACTACCTGCCGCACCATTACCACCCCACCCCATTCGCGCCGTCCGGGATTTCCCTGCGGACTGTGCAGGTCCCTCGAGACCCGCCCCCACCCGGTCTGAGACCGTAGAGTCTCCATTCGATCGATATGCCCACGTCGATCGTGAGCCATTACCCGCCCCTCACATTCCCGTTCCCCCGGGTATGAGGCTTGTGCCTCTTGCCCGAGGACAGAACGGATGGATCTCAGACGACTCCGACGACGAGTCGACAGCGTCTGTGGAGCACATAGCCATACCTATTCCCCCGGCTGACCTGGAGGAGCAAGACCCTGCTTCGCATGCGGGTCGCCTGACCATTGGAAGAGGGATTGCCCTAAGCTCAACAACCAAGCACGTGGACGGGCATTTGTGATTGGTGCTGGTGATGCACGACAGGACCCTAACGTGGTCACTGGTACGTTCCCTCTTAATGGTCATTATGCTTCAGTGTTATTTGATACCGGTGCCGATTTTAGCTTCGTATCTGTTGAGTTTAAAAGACTACTTGGGCTAAAAACTAATAAGCTAGATACACCTTACTCTATAGAACTGGCTAATGGTAAAACTATAGAAACACGAGAAGTAGCGAAGGATTGTAAGTTGGATCTCTGTGGTCACGAGTTTGGCATTGATCTATTACCGGTCGTACTGGGTAGTTTTGACATGGTCATTGGCATGGATTGGTTATCTGCACACCGCGCCGTCGTTGTTTGCAACGACAAAATAATTCAAGTTCCCCTCGCGAGCGGTGAAACTCTATCGATTCAAGGGGAAAAGCGTGGGACGCCATTAAGAATTATTACGAGCATGAAGGCCCGAAAGTGTTTAAGGAAAGGCCTTATCGCATTCTTGGCGCACGTTGTAGATAAGAAGGTCGACGAGCGAAAGTTGTAAGACATTCCGATAGCTAGAGATTTTCCTGACATATTCCCAGAAGATTTGCCGGGGTTGCCACCACCTCGACAAGTCGAGTTCCGCTTCGACCTTGTTCCTGGAGCTGCTCCCGTAGCACGATCGCCATATCGCCTAGCTCCATCTGAGATGCAGGAACTATCCAGCCAACTGCAAGAATTACTGGACAAGGGTTTCATAAGATCGAGTTTCTCACCTTGGGGAGCTCCCGTCTTATTTGTGAAAAAGAAAGATGGCACCTTTCGTATGTGCATTGACTATCGAGAACTAAACAAGTTAACCATTAAAAATCGCTATCCTCTCCCCAGGATCGACGATTTATTTGATCAACTCCAAGGATCCAGCTTCTATTCCAAGATTGATCTAAGGTCCGGCTATCACCAGTTGCGTATCCAAGAAGAGGATGTACCAAAAACGGCGTTCAGGACTCGTTATGGGCACTATGAATTTTTGGTAATGCCGTTCGGCTTAACTAACGCACCGGCTGTTTTCATGGACTTAATGAATCGCGTGTGTAAGCCGTATTTGGATAAGTTCGTCATTGTTTTTATTGATGACATCTTGATCTATTCACGCACCAGAGAAGACCACGAAAATCACCTTCGTTTAATCCTTGAGGTCCTACGTAAAGAGAAACTCTATGCTAAGTTCTCGAAATGTGACTTTTGGATTCGAGAAGTCCACTTCCTAGGCCACGTGGTGAATGAAAAGGGGTATACATGTCGATCCCGCCAAGATCGAGGCAATTAAAAATTCGGACGCCCCTAGAACTCCTACCGAAGTACGACAATTTCTTGGCCTTGCGGGTTACTACAGGAGGTTCATTGAGAACTTTTCTAAGATAGCACAGTCTTTGACCATGCTAACCCAAAAGGATAAGAAGTTTGAGTGGACGGAAAAGCAAGAAGCGGCATTTCAAATACTAAAAGAGAAGTTATGTGGCGCTCCAATATTATCACTCCTCGATGGAACGGAAGATTTTGTAGTTTACTGTGACGCCTCTCATCAAGGCTTGGGTTGCGTATTGATGCAACGAGAAAAAGTGATAGCGTATGCTTCCAGACAACTAAAGATCCACGAGAAGAATTACACTACACACGATTTGGAATTGGGTGCAGTGGTATTCGCTCTCAAAATTTGTAGACATTATTTATTTGGAACTAAGTGCACGATCTTCACTGATCACAAGAGTTTGCAACACATCTTTGATCAGAAGGACTTGAACATGCGACAACGGCGATGGGTCGAATTATTAAACGATTATGATTGTGAGATAAAGTACCATCCCGGAAAGGCGAACGTTGTGGCCGACGCTTTAAGTCGCAAGGAACAGGTTAAGCCACTGCGTGTCCGAGCTTTGGGTTTAACTATCCACACGAACCTGACTATCCGAATTCGTGAAGCTCAAATTAACACTCTTAAACCTGAGAATGTCAAAGGTGAAAGATTGCGGAAGATGGTTGATTCACTGGAGCCAAAGGCGGACCAAGCCTTGTATTTCATGAATAGAATTTGGGTTCCAGTGTATGGTGGGTTGCGTGAACTAGTATTGGCCGAAGCTCACAGTTCCCGATATTCGGTTCACCCCGGTGCAGACAAAATGTTCCACGATTTGAAAGAACTTTACTGGTGGCCAAACTTCAAAAGGGATATAGCAGCCTATGTTGCGCGATGCTTAACTTGCGCAAAGGTCAAAGCCGAGCATCAGAGACCGTCCGGTTTGCTCCAGCAACCGGAAATACCTGAATGGAAATGGGAGTAGATTTCCATGGATTTCATCACCAAGTTACCCAGGACAACCAGCGGCCATGACATGATCTGGGTAATTGTTGATCGATTCACTTCCTCCCGATTCGCGAAACGGATAAGTTGGAGAAACTGACCCGTTTGTACATTAAGGAAGTGGTGTCTAAGCATGGTGTACCTATTTCCATCATCTCCGATCGAGATAGTCGTTTCACCTCAAGATTTTGGGAAAGTTTGAATGAAGCCCTCGGTACTCGCCTTGACATGAGTACCGCATATCATCCCCAAACTGATGGTCAAAGTGAACGAACCATCCAGACCTTGGAAGATATGTTACGGGCATGCGCAATCGATTTCAGCGGTAATTGGGATACACACTTGCCACTGGTGGAATTTTCGTATAACAACAGTTACCATACGAGCATTCAAGCTGCACCTTTTGAAACTCTATATGGACGCAAGTGTAGATCTCCACTATGTTGGGCTGAAGTCGGAGAAAAGCAACTTACCGGGCCCGAAATTGTTCAAGAGACGACGGACAAGGTCTTCTTGATAAAAGAACGTCTCAAAGCGGCCCGTGACCGGCAGAAAAGCTACGTTGATATGAGGCGAAAGCCTTTGGAATTTCAAGTCGGAGACAGGGTCCTACTAAAGGTGTCACCTTGGAAAGGTGTCGCGCGCTTTGGGAAGCGCGGAAAGCTGAACCCACGGTATGTTGGACCATTCGAAATCTTATCCAGAGTAGGCCCCGTGGCATACAAGCTTAAGTTGCCACAAGAGCTTAACGGTGTACATGACACGTTTCACGTGTCGAATTTGAAGAAGTGCCTATCCGACGAAACTCTCATCATCCCTGCGGACGAAATCCACATTGACGACAAGTTACATTTTGTCGAAGAACAAATCGAAGTAACTGATTGGAAGGTCCAGAAATTAAGGCGCAGCAAGATCAGGTTGGTCAAAGTGCGCTGGAATGCCAAGCGTGGACCGGAGTTCACGTGGGAAAGGCTGGACCGGATGAAGCAAAAATATCCCGCCCTATTCGAGAAGACCCCTATACCGGAGAACTCGAAGTGAATTCCGGGACGGAATTCTCTTAACGGGGGGAGAATGTAACAACCGGCAAAAATGAGGTAATTCCGTACTAATTAACTATACGCGATTAACGTAATTAAATGCAATTATGTGTTGATTATTTAACTGAGGCCTTAGAAAGATAGCAATTCCCAAATAATGCATAGGAATGCATATGTTTAATGACAAAACATGATGGGATCATGTGCGAGTAAATCTATCCGGTATGGACACTAGCGATTACCCGGTAAAAATTAAATAAGCGAAAAGAATCCCAGGATATAAAATAAAGTGTAATTTCACAAAATATAATGGGTTTTGGAACTCCAAAGCCATAAGTGAGAGCTTGTTATACAAATCTCCCGGTAACGAATAAAGTGCGCGTACCGCACCCGATACGCGCATAACTTATAATTTCACCCGGCAAAAGCCTAAATAACTTATCAACGCTTAAACTGGACTATGTTTAAGGGTTATTAAAGGTATTTTTAAAATCCGGATAACACGCGGTTAAAACCCGAAAATTACCCGGACGACACCCGAACGAGAGGGAATTAAACATAACAAATAATGGGTAATATTTAGCAAAGTGGACCCCACCCAAACACCCCAAAGGGGCCGGCCTAGGGCCCTTTCCAAATGATTAATATCTTTTTTTGTTATCTAATTAACCCACAAAGATTACTAGTAATCATGAGGATAATATGCATGGATTAACATTGGCCAAAAATCACCAAATCTCCTCCATTCTCTCTCTAAAATCCACGGCCAAACACCCTCTTAATATGATCTCCAAAGATTTTTATTATCTCTCATAATCTTACTAAGATATTACACAATCTAGATAAGATACAACTAATCTTTGAGAGACATGGAGAAGATCATATAAGGATACATACATGCATACTTGAATCAAAAAGCCAAAAATCTTATTCTTCTCTTCCCCTTTGGCCGTAACATATACCCACCCCATATACATTTTCTTTTCAAGTTCAACACTTCCAAATCATCTCTAAATCTTCATCTACCCCGTTGTGTGTTTCAAGAGCTTGGAGCTTAATCACTTGGAAGAACACACTAAACCCCACTCAAATTCAAGGTTTTTGTCTTCCCTAGCCTTGAGCTAGTAGTAAGTTTTTAACCTTGCTTTGATTATTAATGTTCATGTTATGTGTTCTTATGAGCAAGTTGTACATGAATGGGTAAAATGTGGTTTTTGAAACATAAGTCTTAATATGTTTTACAAAAGTAAAATGGAAGAGTAATAATATGTAGATGGATCATGGATTTGATACTAGTAATGTGGTATTTCAAAAAATTATAAAAACATGTACATACACTTATGAAAGATAATGATTTGGGCATGATTTATGAAAGAAACTTGAATATGTTAAAAGATAGTTTTAATCATCATAAAATGACCATCTAAAGTACAAAATAAGAAGGAATATGTTAGAAAAGCATAAATGAAGAAGTTACAAAATTAAAGTCTACTCACTTAGATGAGTGAAATTTGGATATGATGGACAAATACACCAAACACACATATTAGTAGCCTTATTTATGAAATATAAGACTATTAAAAGTGGAATAATGTAAAAATAACCAAACATGAAGAAGATGATTCTTTAAAGTCCACTAGTTTGGAAGAAAAATGCTAACCTTGGAAGTTAGGATGGAAAAATGCAACATTTATAAGTTAAGGGACTAATGTTGTAACTTTGAAAGTTGATGGACTAAAATAGATATTTTAGAAACTTTGGTCCAAAAATGCATTAATGGAAAGTTTGGTGTCAAAAGCATAAATAATGATTTCTCCAAGGATAGTTTTGGTAAACACTAGTAAACTACTTGTGTATTTTATAAAAGTGTATTTTATAAAAATGGAAGTTTATAAAAATATGGAATTATATTAACATAAGGGTTTTATAAAAATAAAGGTTTTTATAAAATATTGGACAAAGTAGAAACTTGAGAAAACTTATGCAAAAATGGATACTTTTATATAAATGAGAATATAAAAGTGTCGGAAACATTTTTGTAATATAAGTTAACAAGTTGGACTAAAAATACAAAAGTATATCTTTTCAAGTAATATGTGTTTGGAAATTGGAAGTATAAATAATATTTCTATAGAACGCATATTGGAAGAAACTTGGAAAAATTTGATTATCGGACATAGTTACATAAACTAACTATAGCGAATAAACGGACAAACAAGAGAAAAATGCCATTGCGGAAAAACGTGAAAATATATATATTTTAAGAAGTAAAATATATATAACATGGGTGAAAATTATATAACACTTTCCTAAGTGTTAGAGAAAATATTCGTGGGAGAAAGCATAACGTAAAGAATTAAAAACGTTAAACAACGTATGGACTTAACAAGGAAAAATTCACACGTTGATATATGTATATATATATATATATATGCTCGTCTCGACGAAATTCTAGTATATCTATTTGAATGGGAAAGTAGATATGCGAGAAGGAAAACCGAGACGAGTAGGCAAAATATACCTATATATATGTGAATACCGACAAGATCCTAGTATATTTATTTAAATGGGAAAATAAATGTACGGCATGGTAAGTCGAGTCGGGCGTTAAGAATATGCTACCGAACGACAAGACCTTAGCATATTTATGTAAATGGGAAAATAAATATGCGGCAAAGTGAGTCGGGTCGGGTATTAAGAATACATTATATCGAACGATACGATCCTAAGTATAATTATTTAAATGGGAAAATAATTATACGTTAGGTAGAGTCGTGTCGAGAATAATAGTATACAAGTTACAAAGAGTATTAACGAGAATAATACATAACTCGTAAGAAAAGGGGTAATCCATCGCCAATGAACCTAGGATACGCGTCTAATTAAACGGGAATTAGAACAACACGTGGTCGGGGAGTTGGGTGTACAACTTGCCAAGGCACATGCACTATAGGTGTAGTGACTTATACGCCTAGGACGTTTGTAGGTGCGAGACCACAAAATTTGCTATCTTCCTTTTTGAGCCAAGCACAGATTCAGGTGAGTCTCACGGCCCCATTTTAAACTATTTTATGTTTTTCGGGGGAAAGATATGTTAGGGAAATGTTTGACGGACTAAGTACTTGAGTTGTGATCGCCACTCGGGGTTGAGACCTCTCTACTATAATCATTAATTCAGGGAAATGAAACCGAAGGAATATTTGAATAGTACTATTGGTGCCTGACAAGGCCCACCCCTAATCGATAGCGTCGATTATGCATCGGCGTATGCCTGGGGTGCACGTATTCTGAAATCAAGTCGTAGGATACCGAGTAACGACTTGGAGCGGGGCATTATTATTATTTGTCTTGGTTTGGTTATAGGCTCAAGTAGAATTGTAGGAACTTGCAACTCCTATAAATTGTCATAACATGGTAATTCCCAAGAGATAAAGTTTTGATAAACTAAAACCTGTGAACTCACCAATATTTATATATTGACGATTTTTTAAACATATCTTTCAGGTAATTGATAGATGATGGACAACGTGGCAAGCTGGGTCGGGGGAATCTCTCATTTGGGCGTCGGGTGTTTCGAAAGGGTTTCATCTTTATTTCCCAAGGATTTGGGATATATTTGAGAAGCCTCCTTAATGTATTAAAAACAATTTTTGTTTATGTGTGAACATCAAACATGGTTTTCGACGTCTTAAATAAATGACCCATTTTCTTAATTACTTATGATTTGCGTTAACCTTGACTTCATGCTCTTGAACCGTCGCGCCACGTGCTTCCGCCATTGGCGTGGTGTGACAGATTGATTATGAATCAATCATATCCGTAATTATGAATCAATTTAATCCGTAATTATGAATCAATTTAATCATTTTTTTTGCATTAATGATTGATTATGAATCAATTTAATCCGTAATTTAAGCTTACCATAGTTTATTGACCGAATTTATGTATGATTGATTAAGAATCAATTTAATCTGTAATTATGAATCAATTTAACCCGTAATTTAGGCTTACCATAATTTAATCTCATTAATTTTTTTTACCAAATATAAACGTCAATGCACTAACAATTTTGAATTTATGAGTAATATTAATTATATAAAAATAATTGTAATGGACGTTTATGTATATAAGTGGATTCTAATAAAACAAAAACAAATTTTGTTAATACCATATAAGCACACTAATTTTCTGTAATCACATTAATAACAATGTTGACTTCTCCTACTAAAAATAGTCTTGATGTCATTGTAAAACATCAAATATAAACAACTGTAGACGAATCTTATTTTTAGAAGTTATATTTATGTATCTTATCTCCCAAAATACTAAATAGAGAATGGTAAGTAACCATTTTACTATACAAATTTAATAAATTCAATAAAGCATTCATTTGTATATTATTCAAAATATAGAATCGATTACCAGTATAAATGGTAAGTTAATGAATATTCATTAGAAATACCGACTTTTTAAATCGGTATTGATAGATATACAGTGAATCGGATTTACCTTTAAATGGACTTAATCATTCTATGTTTTACTTATTTTAAAAAACAGGATCTCATCTGAACACACCAACGTTATTATATCTTATCACAAAGGTTCTCAATTCTTCAAGGTTTTGCATGACCCTTCGTCACCCGTGTTCGTATGTTTGTTAGTTTTTTGTGTAAAAATGCCTATTTCATTTTATAAAATGATTTTTTTATACGTATCTTTCCAGACTATGTCGAAGGCCATGAACAAATTTCTGTTATCTAAAAACATCATATGCAATGACGTTACAGTTTCCACATACGAATTATGATTAGTCTTGATTGCAATTAATAAGATTTATTCATTTTTAATGTTATTTATTAAGATATTTAATATTAATTATTGACAATAATAATAATTGACCGAATTTAATGTTATTTATTAAAAATTTTAATCTCATTTATTTATATTACTTTTTTTCGAATTTATGTTTAATAAGATTTAATCATTTTAATGTATTTTTAGTATGTTAGAATTAATGTTATTTATTGACATTAATAATAATTGACCGAATTGAATGTTATTTATTACGATTTTTTAATCTCATTTATTTATATTAATATTACTACAAAATTATGTTTAATCTATATTTATGAAATTATGTTTAATATTATTTATATTTGTAACAACCCTGGCTGATGTGGCCGGGTCGTCGGGTCGGGTTATCGGAGCTACACAGCAGAATCCAGGGTAATAACAGTCTTTAGTCTTTCAGGATCCACGTCATCTTATCTGTTGGGTTACCTGAACACATGTCAAAAATAGTTTCTGTCAACATAAAGTTGGTGAGGTCGTGTATTTTATAAAGTGAATGGCCAGTTCGTTTATTTATAATTCTTTTATTTAAAATATTCTTTTATAAACATGCTTTACAATTCTATTTCTGGAGGGGAAAATATATTCTATTAATTCGATTATATGTCTATTATTCCGATTATATTCTATTGGTTGCCATTCCTATCTATGGTATCACTCTGCTTGTGATAACTATAATGATTTCTACCCTCTACTCGGGTAAAACTGGTTCTTGTCCTCTAGTTGGACAAGAAAGGAAATGGCGATACCGTCCAGTACTGTCCTTGTCGTTTCTATTACCCCCTTTATATAACTTTTATTATTAATCATTCTTTTATGTAAAGCATTATTATGTTTACTTATAAATGACATGTATTTCCCCGAAAACACTTAATAAAACAGTAAAAGTGGGGAGTTCACGATACTCACAGGTTTGCGTTATATCTTCAGCTAGTCTTCTTATTACAATTATATGTCATATATATATATGGATACGTTTTACGCGTGAGACTTGTTAGATTGTAATACTTAGGATATATATATCATGTATATACTTTATATATATAGAATTCAGTATATATTAGATAGTCCTAAACTCGGGGTTTGGGCATCTAGGCAAAAAGAAATAAAGCTGGCCTTTACAGCTTGGCACGCGAACCTAAAGAACTCTAGACACGAACTTACCCGAGTCTAGTATATCGTTTTATATATCGAATCTTATATATATAAACATATATATTTTATATATGTTTATTATTCTCTTATTATTATTATTATCAAGTCCGTACGTTATTCGTATTATATATATATTCGTATAATTCTAATAATATTCCTTGTCTTAGCTATTGGACCGGGTTCTATTCCGGGTGTTGACCGAGTCATTGAGTCGACTCGGTACGACTCTATTCCTCGATACGGTTAAGGGTGCCTCGCATAATCATAAAAACAGTATTATACCCAGGTATCAAATAGTAATACCAAAATATGTATATAATAACTGTTAAGATTATACCTTTCGGGTTCTAATTCCGAATCCTATCATAACCGGACACATATCGGAGCGTGACCGGAAGTGGTATAGAACCGGGTATTGGACCCGTTCTCCGTACTTGGTACCTATAATAGCAATCACAACGATAATTATTAATAACTAATCTATAAACGGTTGATAAGAAGAACCCAATCAATGATACCCGATAGTTTAATCAGGAGGTTAATATGGTTCGGGTTATAACCGGACACTCGCCGGAACTCCTCAGAGACCGTACCCGTCACCTGATCCTTAAACACGATACCATACCTGTTAACAGGGTGTAGGTGACCGGATAAAGCTCGGGTTTGTTCGATTATATTACCCGATATACAACATAACAGGGGCTCGGGTGAGGAGTACCAACGGCTCACGACAGTCACCATGACTTGGTGACTGTCCGGCTATATTAACAGAGGAGGATGGTTGTCTGATACAGATCAGAAAGTGACCGGATAGTTGGTTTGCTGGATCTGTTGTAACCCGATGACGGATAACATGTCCGGTTATCAAACCAGGACCTAGGTTTGACTGAGTATAACCCACGGGTGATTGTGACTTGGTGTCTGGATAGTTTACCGGTGACTGTCCGGTTTGTTTAATCGGGAACAGAGGAACAAAGAGAGTAGGTCAAGGGTAGGAGATTTGGTTCAGCAGAGAAGGAAAGGCTTACCGGAGAAGAAAACGCGTACAGTGGTGGTGCCGGAGAGGTTGGTGGAGCTGTGGTGGTGCCGGAGACAGAGGCGGCGGAAGCCGGCCATGGTCTCCGGTTGTTGCTGCTGTTGTTTGTCTGTCTTCACACACACATATGTGTGTGTATATATTCAGTGTATAGAGAGAGAGAAGGCAGCGAGAGGTAAGAGACAAGAGAGAGGTTTAAATAGGAGAATTAAATAAGAGGGTGTTTGGCAACGGGGATAACATCTGGAACTCGCGATGTTTGGTAATAGTTATAAGAGTAGAATAATAGGCGTTTGACAGCGGGTTAATAACAGATAAGGAGCGTTTAACCGTGATAATAATAATTCAATAATTATTATTTATATATTCGGTTGAAACGGTTGATCGCGAGATTCGAACTTGAATATTTAATTTAGTAATCGGGTGGTCAGGTCCGACCCGACCCGTTTAAGAGACCCGTAACACTTCGAGGTGTTACAATCTCCCCCCCTTAGGAAATTTCGTCCCCGAAATTTGAATGAACTTGTCCTTTACATCCTTAATCTATAAGGACGTTACAATTAGAACGAAATACTTGTCATCGAGTCATGATTGGTTCTTATGGTTTGCGAGGAACTCGATTTTATATCAAATCTGAGATTACACAAGTTAGAGATATCAATCTGTAGTGATACATTTTGATCATTCTACTAATCTCGTTTTAACCTTTCTTGCTATAGTCATATTACTTCAGATACATGGATTATCTGTACTAATTCGATATGACTATTAAAGGTTCTCGTATTGATACTATATTTTTATCGTTTGATATTCGGATTTATTTACAATGATGGATTCTAGATAGTTCTTAAGAGATAGATACAGAAGTCCCTTCGTTATCACGACTTGAACGGGATCCGAGCTACTACCTCTTTTATTCGAACTTTAGAATTTACCATCATTGTAATTTCGATTCTCAAAGGGTAGGAATAACCTTTGGTAACTATCGGATTAATTCCTATAAATTCTATCCTTTAAGTCCATCTATATCGATGTAATATGGTTGATTTCTAGGTTATCTCTATTTGTGGACATACTTAGGAGGTTATAATTAGAGATAATATCGCCAGAAGTACACTTTCTAAATTACGATCAGTTCTATCACAAATCTATGTTATGGAGCGGCGACGAAGGGTTCCGATACCGGAGAATATTCAAAATCGTATTACTAAATTGTATGTCTCTAATCTACCATAGGGATGCAGTGGGAATGATTTAGCAACACTAGTGAGATCGTTTGGGCAGATCTATGATCTATACATTGCGAGAAAAAGGGACAAATGTGGAAATCGGTTTGGTTTTATCTCAATGCTTGATGTTAAAGATAGAACGGAACTACTTCGTAATCTCCGGGGGATTCGTATGGGTGAAGATAAACTTTGGTTTAACATCGCTCGCTTCGTCTTAGAAGAGGGTGAAATCGATGATCATAATGATAATAATATACACTATAAAAAGAAGGAGAGTCAACATAATAATAATTATAATGATAATAACAAGAGTGAGGGGAAACAGTGGGATCAAACTGGATTGTTCGTATCTGGTTCTAAAACTTTTAAGGATCTCTTCGTGGGCAAGACGGTAACAATCCACAATTCTGTTAAGGCTTTCTCTGATCTGCATGGGCATGCTCTTATTGCTAAGATGGTGAATGTTGTTGCTCTGAAAAAAGTGTATGTCACCTTGAATGCCATTTGTCCAGGTATGGGGTATGTTCAGTATTTAGGAGGTTTAGAGGTGTTATTATCATTTGAGAATAAGGAACAGTCCTTGTTGGTGTTTGAGAAGGGGTTACTTTTGAAAGAACAGTTCGCTTCTATTTCCTTTTGGGAAGGACAGTCGTTTGGGTTCGAACGGTTAGCTTGGTTAAAGATACAAGGTGTTCCCTTACATCTTTGTTCCAATGAAGTTTTTAATTCGATAGGGAAGTTGTTCGGTCCGATCGTACATGGTGCTAATATGTCTGAAACGGATAAGGATCTGTCAGTCGAGTTCATTGCAGTCTTAGTTAGGGATGGGAAGAGGGTCTCTGAAGAGGTCAGTCTTAGTTGGAATAATCGGAAGTATAGGATCTGGGTTTTTGAGGAGCAAGGTGCATGGTTACCAGATTTCGAGGAAGTTGAGAGTTTTCCTGACAAAACCACATCAGAATCGTCTATGGCTGAGGATGATTCGGAGGAGACGATTTCCAAGACAGTTTCAGGCAATGGTGCGACTACGCCGGTGTATACACCGGAAAATGTTAGTCAAAGGGTTGGTGCGGTTAATCTGGAAAGTCATAATGAGGAAGCGAATTCTATGGTAACTCCTAATTTCGATGAAACCCACAACATTAATTCCGAGATTTCTGCTGGCCGTTTGAATGAGAATTATGGAATAGAGGTAATTTCGGATAATCATGAAGGAAAGGGGAGCCATGAAGGGACTGCATGTGATAACTTTTCAAAGAAGAAGGGGTTTTATTGTGTTTTATCCAAAAAGAGAAAGAATATTCGTTTTAAACGATCTGGAAGTGGAAGTGGGTCTTCTCAATTTTCTGGCCCAACTAAAAAGAAAAATAGAAGTAAGCCCACTAGTGGGGACCCGTTTGATTTGAATCCACTATTGGCCCAATGGACCCGGCTGAGGTTTTAGCCCAAAATCGTAGCTCTGTTTCTCCAGTTATCCAGAATGCTGATGTTCTTTTCCAGGGGATGGAGTGTTCTGGTGTGAATGTTGATAGACACCATTCGGCCCCCACTCAATCCTTTGTTCAACTTATGGAATCTATGGAGGTGGTTAACGGAGACGTAGAAGATGGAAACGCTACACCGGTAACACGTGAACAGCAGCTGCCCCCTTCTGTCCGAATTGATGCGGCTTCTCCAGATGCCAGGGAAGTCATTATTGAAGTGGAAAAAACGATTACTCTTGGGGTGTCCTTGGGCGCTCAGTTACAAGATCAAGATCATTTGGTTAGTGGAATTGTTGCAGAAGAAGGGTTACAAAACTTTACGGTATGAATTTATTGTCTTTGAATATTAGGGGTTTGGGTGTTTCTGGTAAAGATTCATGGGTCAGACGTCTTAAACATCATAATGGGGTGTCCTTTATTGCACTTCAAGAAACGCAGTATAGGGATATGTCGGTTGTTAACTGGAATAGATTTTGGGGTAATTCGGCGATGGAAGTGGAGTTCGTTGATGCTAGGGGTCGTTCGGGGGGTCTGGTCTCTGTTTGGGATCCTTGTAAGTTTACTAAAGTCTCTTCCTTGAAGCATCAGAAT
Source organism: Ambrosia x helenae (assembly GCA_030844895.1). Taxonomy (NCBI): domain Eukaryota; kingdom Viridiplantae; phylum Streptophyta; class Magnoliopsida; order Asterales; family Asteraceae; genus Ambrosia; species Ambrosia x helenae. The sequence continues at coordinate 95,683,142 of CM061232.1, read as the reverse complement.
TTCATTTTGATAAAAGGGTACTTGAATGAAGATGGGACTTTGGTAAATATTCTTAGTATTTATTCTCCTCATAAACTAGTGGATAAACGGCAGTTATGGGCTGTTGTTTCGGATCTGGTTACCAACAGTCCTGGGCTTTGGTGTTTGCTTGGGGACTTTAATTCGGTCAGATTCGCAGAGGAGCGCAAAAGTTGCTTCTTTGATCGGTCTGATGCGGATGCCTTTAATACTTTTATTGACACTGCCGGTCTTGTAGAGTATAGCATGAATGGTGGTATGTTCACTTGTTTATCAAGGAAAGGTTCTGTTATGAAGTTAAGTAAAATTGATAGAGTCTTGGTCAATGGGGATTTCTTCAATCGGTGGCCAGTTGCTTGTTTACGTGCTTTACCGAGATATTTATCTGACCACAACCCGCTGTTGCTGACTGTGGTTAATGAAAATTTCGGTCCTCGTCCATTTAGATGGTTCAATTCGTGGTTGGATAGAGTTAGTTGTGCTGAGGTTGTTACCAAAACGTTAAAGGATTTCAACATGTCAGGGGCGGCGGATGTTGTTTTGGCTACAAAGCTCAGGTATTTAAAATCGGCTATTACTGATTGGAAGAAACAGGTTGCGATCAAAGAGGGCGAGGAACTTAATATGTTAAAAAATGATCTTGAGCGGATTGAGGCGGATATGGAGTTTAGAGATTTATTAGAGGAGGAAGAATGGGTTTGGCAGGAGTGTAAGAAGGGTATCGAGGAATGTGAATCTTTTCAAGCCAAGGACCTGTTACAAAAGTCTCGAGTGAATTGGGCTAAATTCGGTGACGATAATACGGCTTTTTTCCATGGAATTATAAATGGTAGAAAAGCTTCTAATGCGATTCAAGGGCTTATGGTGAATGGAGAGTGGGTCTCGAAGCCTAGTTTGGTCAAAAAGGAGGTGTTGAGATTTTTTAGTAGTCACTTTAAAGAAACGGTTCCGAATAGGCCTTTTCTTAGATGCGACGAGTTGAGGAAGATCCCGGATAATTTGATTGATGCTCTCATCATGCCGTTTACCAAAGAGGAAATTAAAACGGCGGTGTTCGAATGTGGTAAGGATAAAGCCCGGGCCCGGATGGCTTCAATTTTAATTTTGTTCGTCACTTTTGGCACCTTCTAGAAGATGATTTCGAGAAAATTTTTATGGAATTTTCTAACTCGGGTACTATAAGCCGCGGCTGCGCCTCTTCGTTTATCACGCTCATCCCAAAAATAAGGAATCCGCTTGGCCTTAAAGATTTTAGACCTATTACGTTGGTGGGCATTATTAGTAAAGCGTTGTCTAAAGTTTTGTCGTTAAGGCTTAAGAAGGTGATGGGTTTTATTATTTCTGAAAATCAAACGGGTTTTCTTAGTGATAGAAATATCCTCGATGGGCCTCTTGTCGCTAATGAAATTCTCTCCTGGTGTAAAAGGAGGGCTAAAAGTGTTTTCTTTATGAAGATAGATTTTGAGAAAGCTTATGACAACGTCAACTAGGCTTTTCTCTTATCTATTATGGAACAAATGGGCTTCCCGAAAAAATGGTGCATGTGGATTAAGGGTATTCTTGTTTCGGCTCGTTCGGCGGTTCTTGTTAATGGGTCGCCTACTTTTGAGTTTCAATGTCATAAAGGTCTTCGCCAAGGTGACCCCATTTCGCCGTTTTTGTTTCTTATAGTTATGGAGGCTTTATCTTGTTTGTTTAATAAAGCAATTAAGATAGGCGTTTTTGAAGGAGTGTCTCTAGATAAAAAAGCCCCATGATTTCCCATTTATTTTTTGCGGATGATGCTCTTTTAATGGGAAATTGGTCGGTTAATAATATCTTGGTGGCGGCTAGAATCCTGCGGATTTTCCATATTTGTTCGGGTTTGAAATTTAATATTCACAAGTCTTTTTTGTATGGCACGGGTGTAGCGAGTGAAGATGTTGGGTCTATGGCCGCGTACGTGGGTTGTCAAGCTGGTACCTTTCCTTTCGATTATTTGGGGGTTTCGGTGGGGGCTAATATGAATAGAATTAACGGTTGGCGAAAAATTGTTGATGTCTTTGAGGCTCGTCTTTCCTCTTGGAAAGCTAAGCTTCTTTCTATTGGCGGGAGAATCACTTTGCTTAAAGCGGTTTTACATAGCTTGCCGATTTATTTTTTCTCTTTATATAAGGCGCCGGTCGGGGTGATTGATAAATTAGAAAGTCTTATGAAAAGGTTTTTGTGGTCGGCTTCGAACGAAAAAAAACAAAATACATTGGGTGGCTTGGGAGACGGTCACTCGTGATAGAAACAAAGGGGGTTTGGGCATTAGTCGTCTCTCAGATGTGAATGAAGCTTTACTCTCAAAGTGGGCTTGGCGTTTCCGTGTGGAGGAAGGCTCGATGTGGAAAGTGATCATTTTGGCTTGCCACAATGGTAGGAGTAGGTGGTCCGGGCTTCCTTGTATCTCTGCCAAAGGGGGTGTGTGGTCTAATATTGTTAAAAATTGTGAAAGATATAGATGTGGGGACAAGCTCTTTTTGGAGCTTTTGAAAGGGAAACTTGGGGACGGTCGTTGTATTTGGTTTTGGGAGGATTCTTGGCTTCTTGATGTCCCCTTGATGCAGCGTTTCCCTCTATTATATCGAGTTGCAGATAACAAAAAAAGGGTGGTGAAGGATTTCAACTCAAATGACATGTGGTGCCCGGTGGACTTTTCTAGGCCCATGGGTATTGGTGAGGTCCAAGAATGGGCCGATTTATCTTCTTTATTGATGCAGGTTCATTTGTTGGCTGCCAAGGACTCGTGGGAGTGGGCCGGTGGCTCTCGATTCACTGTTGCTGGGGTTAAAGCGTATGTGAAGAAGCATAGAGATCCCGGTAATTTTTTCAAGTTCAAATGGGTTGGTTGGGTCCCTTTAAAGTGTCAAGTCTTAGCGTGGCAGGCTGAAATGGATAGGATTCCAACCGTTGAAGCTCTCAGTAAAAGGAACGTTTTCATCCCAAATGATCGGTGCAAGCTGTGTGATGCCGCTTACGAGACGTCGGATCATATCTTCTCGGGTTGTGGTTTTTCTCATGGGGTGTGGACCCATATTTGGAAGTGGTGCGGTTTAAACACAACTTTTGTTTTCCATACGAAAGATTTACTTCTTCTTTACAAACAAGTTCCAGGAGATAAATGGGCTAAGAAGATAGTGCACGGGATTATTATGGTCACTTTATGGTTGATTTGGAAGGCTAGGAACGAGAAGACTTTTAGGGGTACTGAACCTAAGGTTTCGATTGTAGTTGGTAGTATTAAATCTCTGTCGTTTTTGTGGTTTAAAAATCGGACTAAACACACAGATCTTAGTTGGCAAGATTGGTGTGCTAGTCCTTTGTATTTGATGTATATTTAGGGGCTCGTCCTTGTTTTGAGGTCGTCCCCGTGTGTTTATGAAAGTTAACGTTCAAAAAAAACTTAGGAGGTTTCTTAAATCATTAGATATACCTTATCTGGATTTTAAAGGTACCGGAAAAGACTAATTCATGGATAATTGAGATTTCTCTTAAATCATCTATAATAATCTTACTGACTATTTCATTGATGATTAACTGCATTGTGTCTAATACATATTATTTGACTTTTCTCAGTGTATTATCGTGAATGAGGTCTTTCACAATTCTACAGTCAATATATGTAAATTTATCTTTATAGTCTTTGAATCTATTGGTAACAGTCGTTGTTACGATTCTTTGACTTAAGATTCTTATGGCAATGCATCAATTATTCTTTCTCAAAATCATGATTATCATTCAGGTTAAATGCATGAACACTTATTGCGTTAAGTATTTCTGCAATTATTCCTTCTTGATATCACTTTTTCGGAATTTGATACACTCTCAGTAATATCTTCTTATAAAATTTCTAGTCGTTTTCGTACGACTTACATTCTTATTTGATAATTTCTTTTAATGTTTATATTCTTATAGTATTTCCTTCTGGCATATCGGATGCCTTCTAAAATATTTGGCACTTCGTTTGCCTTCGCGTGTTATCTGGCATTTCTAATGCCTTTTTATTATTTAGACATATCGGATGTCTTTTTAAATTATGATTCTTTTTATGGTTGATTTATATTCTTTTATTTATTTATTTATATTCTTTTATATCCAGGCAAATACTGATAATATCTATAACGCACACTATAAATTCAGTATTTCTATAATATATGTTTGCTTGGAATAATTCTTTTATATTTATGTGTTCGATTGAAGTTTATACTTTCAGTGTCTGAAAACACTTTCCGATAAACTTATATATAGGCAATCTATCATAGATTCCTAATCCAACTTATTATAAGCGAGGCTTATTTCATTTGGATTTTCGTATAGATAGTTCTTGCCAGAACAGTGATTTCTTATAATAACTCTCACAAGCCATTATTCGGAATAGGAAATCCATCTTTCTTTGGCCAGAGAGTTTCACTGGAAAAATGAGCATAACTCTCATTCATTTTTCGTTTTCACTTTGATTATACCTTGCGAATCTCTACGCGATTCCGCTTGGTATCATCTATATTTTGATATCTATATTCGTTATAATTCACTTCTTGTAATAATTCATTGGATTCTACTATTTCTGGTTTTCGAATCCATATATATTTTTATCTGTTATATTCTGAAGAATTTAACAATTCTTCTATGATTTCGTAAATTTCAAACTTGGTAACACTTGACCGTTTTACCAATTTGATTGTATTATAACTCACGTGAGTTCTTATACGAAGTGACTGTGAAGATTTTGTTCATAGCAGTATATATCCTTTCAAAGATTGCTTGGTGACAAATGTTCGGATATACCTTTCTTAAGGGTCCGGATTTCATTTGCCCCGAAGATTGCACATAGGACATACAACTAGCTTTGGTTGGCAATCAAAATCAACAAAATGATTTCTTTGATTCGTAGAATTTAACCGAGCGATGGTTTTTATTCTGCGAATATATTTTTAGTCGTATTCACGAAGAAATTTCAACTAAATTGCCAATGATATGGTCGTATTCTTCACATACGATACGCTGATAGTTCGGATTTATATTTCTTCTTATTATTTATTTTCTTATTATTTCTCTTAATATGTTCGTGACCCAAACATACTGTGATCTCGATAAACTCCTACTCGAATGTTCCTGTGCCTGTGGCATTCATAATTATGTTTGCAACCATAATTACTATTCCACCTCACCTAACATTCCAGTATTTGTTTATTTTAATCACAATAGGTATGTGTCCTTCTCATATTATTCTGCTATTCTGTTCTTTATTTTCTCTTATATTTGAAATTATATATTCTGGAAAGAAACATATTGATATAAGTCTAACGAAGTAGACTGTCAATCGTTCAAGAACTTGTTTGTGTCAAAGGATATTCAATATAACCATCCAATCTTGCTTAATATCCTTGACTTATTCGAGTCGTAGGATCAAGATGGTAGTTATATTTCCGTATAATCAAGCGAATAGGAATTCGATTTCTTTAGATAGAGTCCAATTAGTTTCGTCGCATGAATTCGAGATAATAATATTTCTGTTCAAAATATTATTTAATTTTGGGAAGGATTGATGATAATACCTATCGGGAATTTTTATTTATACACAAAGATAGATTCGTATTATTAACGTAATATATAATAATCATTGTTATATCGAGATAAAATATCAAGGAAATTATATAATCGAATATAATTATAATATTGTGTCGAAAATACTTTTAACTTATATATATACGGATATAAATTTGATTAGGAAATCTTCATGAAAATACTGTTAAATGCGATATGAAAATACTGTAACAACCCTGGCTGATGTGGCCGGGTCGTCGGGTCGGGTTATCGGAGCTACACAGCGGAATCCAGGGTAATAACAGTCTTTAGTCTTTCAGGATCCACGTCATCTTATCTGTTGGGTTACCTGAACACATGTCAAAAATAGTTTCTGTCAACATAAAGTTGGTGAGGTCGTGTATTTTATAAAGTGAATGGCCAGTTCGTTTATTTATAATTCTTTTATTTAAAATATTCTTTTATAAACATGCTTTACAATTCTATTTCTGGAGGGGAAAATATATTCTATTAATTCGATTATATGTCTATTATTCCGATTATATTCTATTGGTTGCCATTTCTATCTATGGTATCACTCTGCTTGTGATAACTATAATGATTTCTACCCTCTACTCGGGTAAAACTGGTTCTTGTCCTCTAGTTGGACAAGAAAGGAAATGGCGATACCGTCCAGTACTGTCCTTGTCGTTTCTATTACCCCCTTTATATAACTTTTATTATTAATCATTCTTTTATGTAAAGCATTATTATGTTTACTTATAAATGACATGTATTTCCCCGAAAACACTTAATAAAACAGTAAAAGTGGGGAGTTCACGATACTCACAGGTTTGCGTTATATCTTCAGCTAGTCTTCTTATTACAATTATATGTCATATATATATATGGATACGTTTTACGCGTGAGACTTGTTAGATTGTAATACTTAGGATATATATATCATGTATATACTTTATATATATAGAATTCAGTATATATTAGATAGTCCTAAACTCGGGGTTTGGGCATCTAGGCAAAAAGAAATAAAGCTGGCCTTTACAGCTTGGCACGCGAACCTAAAGAACTCTAGACACGAACTTACCCGAGTCTAGTATATCGTTTTATATATCGAATCTTATATATATAAACATATATATTTTATATATGTTTATTATTCTCTTATTATTATTATTATCAAGTCCGTACGTTATTCGTATTATATATATATTCGTATAATTCTAATAATATTCCTTGTCTTAGCTATTGGACCGGGTTCTATTCCGGGTGTTGACCGAGTCATTGAGTCGACTCGGTACGACTCTATTCCTCGATACGGTTAAGGGTGCCTCGCATAATCATAAAAACAGTATTATACCCAGGTATCAAATAGTAATACCAAAATATGTATATAATAACTGTTAAGATTATACCTTTCGGGTTCTAATTCCGAATCCTATCATAACCGGACACATATCGGAGCGTGACCGGAAGTGGTATAGAACCGGGTATTGGACCCGTTCTCCGTACTTGGTACCTATAATAGCAATCACAACGATAATTATTAATAACTAATCTATAAACGGTTGATAAGAAGAACCCAATCAATGATACCCGATAGTTTAATCAGGAGGTTAATATGGTTCGGGTTATAACCGGACACTCGCCGGAACTCCTCAGAGACCGTACCCGTCACCTGATCCTTAAACACGATACCATACCTGTTAACAGGGTGTAGGTGACCGGATAAAGCTCGGGTTTGTTCGATTATATTACCCGATATACAACATAACAGGGGCAGCGAGAGGTAAGAGACAAGAGAGAGGTTTAAATAGGAGAATTAAATAAGAGGGTGTTTTGCAACGGGGATAACATCTGGAACTCGCGATGTTTGGTAATAGTTATAAGAGTAGAATAATAGGCGTTTGACAGCGGGTTAATAACAGATAAGGAGCGTTTAACCGTGATAATAATAATTCAATAATTATTATTTATATATTCGGTTGAAACGGTTGATCGCGAGATTCGAACTTGAATATTTAATTTAGTAATCGGGTGGTCAGGTCCGACCCGACCCGTTTAAGAGACCCGTAACACTTCGAGGTGTTACAATATTACTATTTGTTCGAATTATTATTGGTGTTTTCTGCAATTAATAGGATTTATTTATTTTTTTAATAATATTTATTATGAGTTTTAATGACATTAATAATAATTGACCGAATTTAATGTTATATATTACGATTTTAAGCTCATTTATTTATTATTGACCGAATTAATTTACGAATATATTACTAATACTAATATTACGATTTTTAATTTTAATCTACAGTGAATCGGATTTACCTTTAAATGGACTTAATCATTCTATGTTTTACATTTTAAAAACAGGATCTCATCCGAACACACCAACGTTATTATATCTTATCACAAAGGTTCTCAATTCTTCAAGGTTTTGCATGACCCTTCGTCACCCGTGTTCGTATGTTTGTTAGTTTTTTGTGTAAAAATGCCTATTTCATTTTATAAAATGATTTTTTTATACGTGTCTTTCCAGACTGTGTCGAAGGCCATGAACAAATTTGTGTTATCTAAAAACATCATATGCAATGACGTTACAGTTTCCACATACGAATTATGATTAGTCTTGATTGCAATTAATAAGATTTATTTATTTTTAATGTTATTTATTAAGATATTTAATATTAATTATTGACATTAATAATAATTGACCGAATTTAATGTTATTTATTAAAAAATTTAATATCATTTATTTATATTACTTTTTTTCAAATTTATGTTTAATAAGATTTAATCATTTTAATGTATTTTTAGTATGTTAGAATTAATGTTATTTATTGACATTAATAATAATTGACCGAATTGAATGTTATTTATTACGATTTTTTTAATTTCATTTAATTATATTAATATTACTATAAAATTATGTTTAATCTATATTTATGAAATTATGTTTAATATTATTTATATTACTATTTGTTCGAAATATTATTGGTGTTTTCTGCAATTAATAGGATTTATTCATTTTTAATGATATTTATTATGAGTTTTAATGACATTAATAGTAATTGAGCGAATTTAATGTTATATATTACGATTTTAAGCTCATTTATTTATTATTGACCGAATTGACCGAATTAATTTACGAATATATTACTAATACTAATATTACGATTTTTAATTTTAATCTCATTTATTTCTTATTGGCCGAATTAAATTACGAATTTTTTACTAATACTAAAACTAATATTACGATTTTTAATTTTAATCCCATTTATATCTTATTGACTGAATTAAAATTTTCTATTACTATTTTTACGAATATATTACTAATTACTAATAATTACTAATTCTAATCCCATTTAGTTTTACTATTCCACAAGATGTCTTTGATTTTTGAAATTTAAATTATGATTTTGATGTTATTTATGAAAAGTTTTAATATTATTTAAGATGATTTTAATATCATTGGTTTGAATGATTGATTATGATTTGGTTGTTATTTATTATGATTTTTAATCTTATTTATTGATATTACTAATATTACGAAATTCATTTTAATATTGTTGACCAACTTTAATTTTGATATTACAACTTTCCTTTAATCAATTGTCATGAAATGATATTCTTTTAAACATATACGAATTTCTTTCAAACATTTATTTAAATATATTTAACAATGTTAAACCTATTTAATAGTTTATAATTTAAATATAATCCAAAGATAACAATGTACATTTATTTTCATAAACTTTTATTATTCTTTTAATAATAAATATAATTTAAATATATTTAACAGTTTCCTAAAATATATAATGTATTCATAATAAATTTCAATGCTATTACTAATATTACGACCTTAATTTTAATATTGTTGACCGAATACGAGTACAAACTATTTACGTTTTTGTTAAATTGATGGAGGTCAATTCTTTGACTATATGTCCTTGAGTTTGATTGTGCTAATTTTAAGCGTTGTTGACCAATTCACGTCAATTACCAATCCTTCCATTTTTTATATTTCAAAGACTTTCCTTTAATCAATTGTCATGAAACAATATTCTTTTAAACATATATGACTTCCCTTTAAACATTTATTTAAATCTATTTAACAATGTTAAATCTATTTAACAGTTTATAATTTAAATATAATCCGAAGATAGGAGTGTACATTTATTTTCCTACACTTTTATTATTCTTTTAATAATAAATATAGAGTAAAGATCAAATACAAAGTGTTTTTTTGGTGAGAACTGTGAGAATCAAGGGAGGGGGGGGGATTTATTTTTTTAATTTTTTTTCCCATGTGCTTAAACATACTTTCTAGATGAATAATACAAAAAAAAATTAATTTTTTTTAGTGTAATTACGTCATTAAAGTAAATACATTAGTTTACAGTAGAGTAATTATGTAATTACTCTACAACAGTAATTACTCTACACCAAAATTTATTTATTTTTTTGTTGTTTTAGATTTCAATACTATAATATATGTTTAACAATATGGGAAAAAAATTTCAAAAAAAATACCCTCATTTGATTCTCACAGTTCTTACAAAAAACACGTTGTACAAGATCTTTCCCCAATAAATATAATTCAAATCTATTTAACAGTTTTCAAAAATATATAATGTATTCAAGATAATTTTCAATGCTATTACTAATATTACGACCTTAATTTTAATATTGTTGACCCAATTTGTGTAAAAACTTTTTACGTTTTTGTTAATTTGATGGAGGCCAATTCTTTGACTTTATGTCTTTGAGTTTGATTGTGTTAATTTTAAGCGTTGTTGACCAATTCACGTCAATTACCAATCCTTCCATTTTTTATAATTCAAATATATAAATAAATTCCTACACATATGTAATGACATTACATGAACTAATTAAGTATATGTGTAGATTATGGGTTGTGTGGTGGATTATATACATAGACGTGTTTAAATGATGTGTAAATGATTATCTGTGCCTAAATGTGTTAAATATAGACTAAGGATGCATGCTTATGTGTTAGGATGTGTTAGAATGCGTTAAACACGACAAACTGGAAAACTAGTTTAAAAGAGGTCTTGGTTCGACCACTTCGAGTGGTCGAAGGAGAGGAAAAATGTCTGGTTCGACCCATGCAAGTGGGCGAACCAGGGAAGTGGAATTTGAGGAATTCCCTTCGACCAAACAGGTCTCATTCGACCCTGTGAAAGGGGCGAAGGAGACCACATTCGACCAATGGATTGGTGCGAAGGAAGATTAGTATAAATACCAACCTTTGTCATTTTTCATCATTTCACAAACCCTAACCGTCCCAAAACGCTCTCAAACGATCTTAAACACTAAGGAAGGAGTTTTTGCTCTTCTTTTTCATATTCTAACCCATCTACAAACATCTAAACAAGAATCCAAGGTGTGTTCATAATCCTGAATCTTTTAAAAGCATTTTAATTCGTTTTCATCTAACCCTAATTGTCCAGATCTGTTCTAAGGGTGTTTTTATGATTAAAAACCTTTTAAACATCTTTCTAAATCAAAACATGATCATTTAACATAGGTTTTCATAATGAATAACATGTGTTAGTTGTGTGTTATGTGGTGTTATGTGTTGTTCACTGATTTGCTGCTATATCTATGATAGAAACATGATATAGGATTGTTGTTAATGATTGGATTATGGTTGTCTAGGGTTAGGATTGGGTATATTGATATTTGGGGGTTTTATTGGATTAATACTTGATGCATGAATATTTATGATCAATAGAATGAATAAGAAAGATCGGATAATCGACAAACTGAGTATTTTAAGCTAAACATGGATCGATTTCAAAAGTTTCCAAATTGGGTAAATAATCCATGCATGAAAATCCCGATGGACTTCGAGTTTGGATGAATAGTCCTGAACTTGTCCCTAGGTTAACTCTTGTAAAATTTCTAGTGGTTGACACTGGAAGTGAATCTGAATCCCTCGATTTCTTGATTTGTTAGATCATGTCTGGTGCTCGCGGAGGTGGACGTCGTGGTGGCGGCGGTGGTCGTGCTGGCGGCGGTGGTCGTGCCGGAGGCGGTGGTCGTGGGAACATCAACATGACCCAAGCTGAACTGAACAACTTGCTCCAGCAGCAAGTGAATATGGCTATGGCTAATTTCCAGGCTGGAATTAATGCCATGGGTGGTGAGTTGATTTCTGTCGACCTTGCCTCATTTTTGGGTTTCGTGTCCTTTCGTCTGTGTTTTATTTGTGTACCATGTTTCAGGTGTTGGTGCCAATCCACCCCCACCTCAGTGCTCTTATAAGAAGTTTAGGGACTGTCAGCCCCATAACTTCGCTGGAACTGAGGGAGCGGTGGGACTGCTCCGATGGCTGGAGAAGGTGGAATCTGTGTTCGTTATGTGTAACTGTCCTGCTGGGGACCGAGTGAAGTATGCTACTGCGACATTACTACTCAGAACGTGGGACTGGGGGAGGCTATTGCTATGCCTTGGGCGGAGTTTGTGCAGCTTTTGAGAGGTGAGTATTGTCCGAGGGAGGAGATACAGAAGTTGGAGCATGAGGTCTGGAGTTTCAAGATGGTTGGGTCGGAGATTGAGGAATACACTGTGAGGAGGAACGAGCTGGCGGTGTTGTGTCCTGATTTGCACACACCCGAGTACAGGAGGATCGAGCACTATGTGTCTGGACTAGTGCCCGAGATTGCTGGGTTGGTGGCTGCTGGGAATCTTCCCACTATTGCTGAAGTTGTCCGATCAGCTCATCGGATGACTAACCTGAAGGTGGCGGAAGGCGTTTTGCCACCCAAGGGTGCTACTGTGAAAGCTGCTGAGGGGAACAAGAGGAAGTGGGAGGCTGTGGGGAAGGGTGTGGTGCCAGCTCAGCCGGCGAAGAAGTTTGATACGTCTGGGTCTTCTTCTGGGTCGAAGACGGGTGGGTATGTTGGGAAGCATCCCAAGTGCAACAAGTGTGGTTTTCATCATTCTGGGAGTTGTGATAGGGCTCATTGTCATCGGTGCCATCAGTTGGGGCACCATGCTAAGGATTGCAAGGTGACGCTCACCCCAACTCAGACTCCTGCGGCTGCTCCTGCTCCTGCTGCTCAGGGGACTCAGGGGAGGCAAGGGTGTTATAACTGTGGTGACACGGGACATTTCAAGCGTGATTGTCCCAAACTGAAGCAGGGCGATAATGGGAGGGGCGGGAACGGTAACGGGAATATTGGCGGCGGAGGCAGGACTGCACGTGCTTTCGTCATTGGATCTGCAGAGGCTAGGCAGGATCCAGACACAGTTACCGGTACGTTCCTTCTTAATGATCGCTATGTTTCTGTTTTGTTTGATTCTGGTGCCGATAAGAGTTTCGTATCTTTGGATATTAGTCGATTGCTAGATATAGTACCCACACCTTTAGAGGCTAAGTACTTAATAGAATTGGCTGATGGTAAGAAAATCGAAGCGACACACACCCTTAGGGAATGTCGCTTGGAACTGTCGGGTTTGTCTTTCCCCATTGACCTTATGCCAGTACCTCTGGGTAGTTTTGATGTCGTGGTTGGCATGGATTGGTTGTCGTTGTATCGCGCGGAGATCGTTTGTTTTGACAAGGTTATTCGGATCCCTCTCCCTGATGGAGAGATTCTTTCGGTTCATGGCGAGAAAAGCGGTGCTCCGCTGAGTATCATTTCTAGCATGAAAGCCCGTAAGTATCTTCGGAAGGGCTGTTCGGCCATTCTAGCACTTGTTAACGTTTCTACTGACGATGAGAAGAAGATCGAGGATATCCCGGTGGTTCGTGACTTCTCTGATGTGTTTCCTGATGATTTACCTGGTCTTCCTCCCCATCGTCAGGTTGAGTTTGGTATTGATCTCACTCCGGGCGCAGCTCCTATTGCCCGAGCTCCGTATCGTCTTGCACCTCCCGAGATGCAAGAGTTGTCCAGCTAGTTACAGGAACTCTTGGAAAAGGGTTTCATTCGACCGAGTTCTTCCCCGTGGGGAGCTCCTATTTTGTTTGTAAAGAAGAAGATCGGAAGTCTTCGCATGTGTATTGATTATCGTGAGCTGAACAAAGTGACCATCAAGAATCGTTATCCTCTTCCTCGCATTGATGATCTCTTTGACCAGCTTCAGGGCTCTAGCTACTATTCGAAGATTGATTTGCGGTCCGGTTATCACCAGTTGCGCGTCAGGGAAGCTGACATTCAGAAGACTGCCTTTCGCACTCGTTATGGCCATTTTGAGTTCTTGGTCATGCCCTTCGGCCTCACTAACGCACCAGCGGTGTTCATGGATTTGATGAACCGCGTTTGCAAACCTTACCTTGATAAGTTCGTCATCGTGTTCATTGACGATATTCTGATTTACTCCAAGAACAAGGCAGATCATGAGGAACATCTGCGGTTGGTCTTGGAACTTTTGAGACAGGAGCAGTTGTATGCTAAGTTCTCGAAGTGTGATTTTTGGTTACGTGAAGTTCAATTCCTAGGACATGTCGTGAATGAACTGGGAATTCATGTCGATCCGGCTAAGATCGAGGCTATTAAAGACTGGGAAGCACCAAAGACGCCATCTGAGGTGCGGCAATTCCTAGGTCTTGCGGGTTATTATCGTCGTTTCATTGAGGGATTTTCGAAGATCGCTCAACCCCTCACTGCTCTTACCCAGAAGGACCGAAAGTTCGACTGGGATGAACCCCAAGAATCAGCATTTCAGATGCTGAAGCTTAAACTTTGTTCTGCACCTATCTTATCCCTGCCGGAAGGCACTGATGATTTCGTTGTGTACTGTGATGCTTCCATTCGTGGTCTCGGTTGCGTGTTGATGCAGCGCGGGAAGGTTATTGCTTACGCTTCTCGCCAACTCAAAGTTCATGAGAAGAACTACACTACTCATGACTTGGAACTGGGTGCAGTGGTCTTTGCGTTGAAAATCTGGAGACATTACTTGTACGGTACCAAGTGGGAAGTATATACCGATCACAAGAGTCTTCAGCATATTTTCGACCAGAAGGTGTTGAACATGCGGCAGCGTCGCTGGGTTGAACTCCTGAACGATTATGACTGCGCCATCAAGTATCATCCTGGCAAGGCGAACGTTGTGGCGGACGCCTTGAGCAGGAAGGAGTCTGTTAACCCTCGCCGTGTTCGAGCCTTACAGCTCACCATTCATTCGTCGTTGCCTGACCAAATCCGTTCTGCACAGTTGGAAGCCTTGAAGGAGGAAAACCTTAAGGCTGAAACGATGCACAGTGCTGACAAGCACCTAGAGCTCAGGACTGATGGCTTGCACTATTTTGCGGGACGTGTTTGGGTCCCATTGTTCGGGGGATTGCGCGAGCTTGTTCTGGATGAAGCTCACAAGTCCCGGTATTCTATTCACCCTGGCTCCGATAAGATGTATCAGGATTTGAAGATACTTTATTGGTGGCTGAACATGAAAGCTGACATAGCTTCTTATGTCAGCAAATGTTTGACTTGTGCTAAAGTCAAGGTGGAGTATCAGAGGCCGTCTGGTCTCCTGCAACAACCAGAGGTTCCAGAATGGAAGTGGGAACGAATCACGATGGATTTTGTCACCAAACTGCCAAAGTCACCTAGTGGTTATGATATGATTTGGGTGATTGTTGACCGGCTGACAAAATCGGCACGTTTTATACCTATTAAGGAAACCGATGGACTCGAGCGGTTAGCTCGACTTTACCTTAAGGAGGTGGTTGCTCGGCACGGGGTGCCTGTTTCTATTATCTCTGATCGTGATTCTCGTTTCGCTTCGCGTTTCTGGAAGGCTCTGCACAAGGCTTTGGGTACTCAGTTGGATATGAGTACGGCTTATCATCCGCAAACTGATGGACAGAGTGAGCGGACGATTCAAACCTTGGAAGACATGCTTCGGGCATGTGTTATCGATTTTGGCAAAAGTTGGGAGATCCACCTGCCGTTAGTGGAGTTCTCCTACAACAACAGCTATCACTCTAGCATCAAGGCAGCTCCGTTTGAGGCTCTTTACGGACGGAAATGCCGATCACCACTTTGTTGGGCCGACGTGGGCGAGAGCCAGCTCACTGGTCCGGAACTCGTGTACGAAACTTCGGAGAAAATCGTACAGATCCGTCAACGTTTGGCTGCTGCACGGGATCGTCAGAAGAGCTATGCCGATCGCCGTCGAAAACCTTTAGAGTTCCAGGTTGGGGACAAGGTACTTCTGAAAGTTTCACCATGGAAGGGCGTTATACGCTTTGGAAAGCGTGGCAAGCTTAACCCTCGTTATGTCGGACCGTTCGCAATCTTGGATCGGATTGGACCGGTGGCATACAGACTTGACTTACCGGCGGAGCTCGGTAGTGTACACAACGTCTTCCATGTGTCTAACTTGAAGAAGTGTTTGGCTGATGAATCTCTCATTGTACCACTGGAAGAGATCAAGGTTGATGATCGTCTTCGCATTGTGGAGGAACCTGTCGAGATTCTCGACTACAAGATTCGTAGCCTTCGTCGGAGTAAAATCCGCATCGTTAAAGTCCGTTGGAACTCGAACCGTGGACCGGAGTTCACATGGGAACGGGAGGATCAGATGAAATCTAAGTATCCTCATCTCTTTCCGAAGCGCGCATTTGAATCGAGGCATGTTACTGCTGAAGCGGAATGAATCTCGGGTCGAGATTCCTTTCAACGTGGGGATGATGTGACACCCGGTAAGTTTCTTTTTGTTCGGTTCTTTTCGTTTCTTTCTTTTTGGGCTTTGCGCAATTTTCGGGACGAAAATTCTTTCAACGTGGGGATGATGTGACACCCGGCATGTTCGGCTTAAACATATTAGTAACATCTAAGTCTACCTTAGCGAGAAACGTTTATAAACAAACTTAACTGGGTTAGTTGAGTCGGGTCAAGTTAGGATTGTCCAGGGTACAATGATCTGGAGGATCATTGGGAGTCGTTTTGGTAATACACTAGTACCGGGTTCCGTTGTTGGTGACATTACATGAACTAATTAAGTATATGTGTAGATTATGGGTTGTGTGGTGGATTATATACATAGACGTGTTTAAATGATGTGTAAATGATTATCTGTGCCTAAATGTGTTAAATATAGACTAAGGATGCATGCTTATGTGTTAGGATGTGTTAGAATGCGTTAAACACGACAAACTGGAAAACTAGTTTAAAAGAGGTCTTGGTTCGACCACTTCGAGTGGTCGAAGGAGAGGAAAAATGTCTGGTTCGACCCATGCAAGTGGGCGAACCAGGGAAGTGGAATTTGAGGAATTCCCTTCGACCAAACAGGTCTCATTCGACCCTGTGAAAGGGGCGAAGGAGACCACATTCGACCAATGGATTGGTGCGAAGGAAGATTAGTATAAATACCAACCTTTGTCATTTTTCATCATTTCACAAACCCTAACCGTCCCAAAACGCTCTCAAACGATCTTAAACACTAAGGAAGGAGTTTTTGCTCTTCTTTTTCATATTCTAACCTATCTACAAACATCTAAACAAGAATCCAAGGTGTGTTCATAATCCTAAATCTTTTAAAAGCATTTTAATTCGTTTTCATCTAACCCTAATTGTCCAGATCTGTTCTAAGGGTGTTTTTATGATTAAAAACCTTTTAAACATCTTTCTAAATCAAAACATGATCATTTAACATAGGTTTTCATAATGAATAACATGTGTTAGTTGTGTGTTATGTGGTGTTATGTGTTGTTCACTGATTTGCTGCTATATCTATGATAGAAACATGATATAGGATTGTTGTTAATGATTGGATTATGGTTGTCTAGGGTTAGGATTGGGTATATTGATATTTGGGGGTTTTATTGGATTAATACTTGATGCATGAATATTTATGATCAATAGAATGAATAAGAAAGATCGGATAATCGACAAACTGAGTATTTTAAGCTAAACATGGATCGATTTCAAAAGTTTCCAAATTGGGTAAATAATCCATGCATGAAAGTGATGTTTCCATAATCTTTACCATTTTGGGAAAGGGCTGAAACGAACGTATTATCGGGGGAAATCGATGGGGTTTTGTAGGGATAAGTTATTCATGCTTGACTGCTGTGTTTGATGATGTTTCAGGTCGTTTTGAATGTGTTTGAAGCGTTTTTAGGAAAAATCATACAACAGGGGCGAACCTGGCCTCCTTCGACCAGTCGATGGTGCGAAGGAGGGATCCAGGGTCGAACCTGGCTTTCTATTGGACGAATGTGATGAAACGGGCGAAGGAAGCATCAAACGGTCGAACGAGATGTAAAAGGGTGCGAAGGAGATAAAAAGGTGCGAAGGAGACTTAAAACTGACTGGTTCGACCGTTCTGATGCAGAAATGAGATTTTTGATACAAACTAAGTGTTTTATGCTTGAACCTTGTGTGTAATCTATGTGTGCTTGATTAGTTAGGGTAATGGGTCACCAACGGGATGTCGGGTCGGTCTAGTGTGTCGGTTAAACATTTAAACATGTTTTAAAACATACTTGGTTACGATCTGGACAATCAGGGACTAGATAACCTTATGGTTATTAGTCGGAACACTTATGTGAACATTTTGATAGATCTCCGGTAGAGGGATTATCAAGGGCTAAACATCTTTACTTATATTTGAAGAACGCAACTTAAGGTGAGTTCACGACCCCACTTTTACTGCTTTAACTTTTGGGGGAGAAAACATGCGCTAAACTGTTTTGGTAACATATGTCATACTATGGTTTTAACTTATTATTGCTATACGATCTTTTGGAAAGTCCCGGGGGAAACCATGAATGTGCGGGTTTGCACAACGGGGGAAATGTGGATAGATCTATTGGGCGTGACCTGCCCCACTCGTCGGCTTGGAGGGCCGGGCGGGTGCATATTGTCTCGAACAGGTACATTGGTATCATGCTGAACATATGGGCTGCTTAAACATGCTGAACATTGCTAAACGTGTCTAGTAATGGTTTCCAATCGTAGTAGTAATGAAACATACGCCTAGCTAACGTACTTGGTAACATTGATATAGTATGGACATGGTAACACTTTGGTAACATTTTGAACAAACCTGTGAACTCACCAGCATTATATGTTGACATCTTTTTGGCATGTTTTTCTCAGGTCGCTAAGGTAGCAATGAACGGAACTAGGCGCACGGGTCTGCATTGGCGTCTAGATTTAGTGCACGTTTTGTAATAAAAGTATTTTGAACGACTTTTGAGATGATAGCATAGTTGATTAAATGCTACTGAAATGCTTCCGCTGGTTAAATTAATGGTTATGTCTGTTTACGTTTTTCATATAGAGTTGTTTATTGTGATCGTTGACTTGGATCCTGGTTTGTCATGCGCCTCGCGGTAAAACCCCGCAAGTGGTAATTTGAGGGTGTGACATAATATAAATTTTCAAAATGTTACTTTCTATTAAATAATTATATTACTTCAATCACAACTAATAATGATTACTAAATATGTCAATGATAATTTGTATATAATGGGTAAGGAATTTTGAGACGCAGATGATTTTAATGTCGTTTATTTGAATGATTGATTATGATTTTGA
Organism: Ambrosia x helenae; assembly: GCA_030844895.1. Classification (NCBI taxonomy): domain Eukaryota; kingdom Viridiplantae; phylum Streptophyta; class Magnoliopsida; order Asterales; family Asteraceae; genus Ambrosia; species Ambrosia x helenae. The sequence continues at coordinate 95,664,039 of CM061232.1, read as the reverse complement.
TGTTATTTATTAAGATTTTTAATCGTATTTATTGATGTTACTAATTTTACGAATTTCATTTAACATTGTTGACTGACTTTCATTTTGATATTACGACTTTTCTTTAATCAATTGTCACTAAATGATAATCATCATCTTGATTTCAATAAGTGTGCTAATTTTAAGTGTGCTAATTTTTAGATGTCTATAAAAATTTGTATATAATGGGTAAGGCAATTTCAGACGCGGATTATTTTAATGCCATTGATTTGAATGATTTATTTGAATGATTGATTATGATTTTGATGTTATTTATTAAGATTTTTAATTGTTAAGTACTATATTTGCACAGTTTAAATAATGACTTTTTTTGGCGGCATTTTGTAACATGTCAAAAGTTGCTTAAAGTGTGTGTACAATGGGTCCTTTTGGCTACATGTTGAAATGGGTCTGGGGTTGATCCTTTTGGTGTCTATTTTTTTTTTAATAAAATATAGGAAATTTATATTACAGCATGTGACATTGGACCCATTTTCTTATTAGTTGTTTTTTAGCTATGTAATCGGTTTGAACCATTAGAGAGATAGCATGTAAAATTTAAGCTACCCATTCAAGTAAGTGGGTTAAGGATTGTTTTTTGATTTACTCATCACCGTTTCCATATCTTTACAACAACTATATTTTATGTAGAACACAAATATGGAATACAATGGTGGAGGTTTTCATAAATTATTGAAAATAAGCTGCATTTCAAGGATTGTGATGTGACAATGATAACAACTTCGAATGTGAAAAATCAGCTATCAATGAGGAAGACTTGGAAGATTTTGATTGAAGTAATGAAAATGGACCATTGGTTGAAGTTCGTTAAGCCCCAACTAAATGATAAGTGTTCTATGCTTAATTTTAGTTATGATTAGAATATAGATATTATCCAAATGATGTAATGTGTGATATTGGTTGAAGTTCGTTAAGCCCCAACTAAATTATAAGTGTTCCATGCTTAAGCTTAGTTATGATTAGAATATAGATATTACCCGAATGATGTAATGTGTGATATTGTGATAGTATGCTATGTAGTTTGCAGTTGTCAAATTAAACTTTACTTACTCGATATATCCATCATTTCGTTGCATTAAACTCTTAGATGACATTTTGCATTTAACATCAAAATTCATACATGTTGCATTATCAAACATTTAGTAACCGAAACAAATTGCATAATACAATTCTTATTTTCCTACTTTTTTTATTTTACTTTCGGATGAACCGTGGGTTCCCACGGGACTCTAACCTAGTGATATATTATAAATATTAATTATTATTTAATTATATATTTAATATATTAATTACAAAATTAATATATTCCGGCAATACATCGGCAACCAGAACAAACAAGCCGAGTTAAACCCGAGCTGAGTTATAAAAGCTGCAGCTTGAGCTTGACTCGCTGGTAGTTTTTCAAGCTCAAGCTCAAGCTCGGCTCGACTCATTTATTATTTATTTATTTATTTATATTATTTATAAAAATGATTTTATATATAACTTAGCTATTTTTCATAATTTTATAAATATTAATTATTATTTAATTATATATTTAATATATTAATTACAAAATTACATAAATAGTGGACTTTTTTTTTTTGAACGGCCAACGAATCAATTTCCGAGCACTCTCAGGCACCCTTTTGGCGAATCAGGTACTCGAGAGTACCCGGCCACTAATTGCCACAAATTCCCGGGAAAACCCGACCACTCACCCGCCCGAAGGCACGACAGTGAAATAATCGGTAAAACCGGTCGGGATCAGGACTCGAACCCAAGCCAATGGCCGGGTCATCCCTCATTTCCCCTCCACCAATGTCCTCCAAATGTAGCTAGTGGGAATTGAACCCAAGCCTTCCATAGGAAACTTAGGTCCTCAACCAACTGAGCTACAAGTGTTGAACACATAAATAGTGGACTTAATTAGGCTCTCAAGCTAGCTCGTGCTCAATAACCAAAGCTTGGGCTCGGCCTCGTTTGCTAGACGAATTTGTTTTTTGGCTTGAGCTCGAGTTCAGTTAGACTTAGCTTGTTACGAGTGTTTTTTCTAGCCAAGCTTTTGTCCCCGAATTTTAACATCAAAAATACTTTCCATTCACACTTTTATGTTGAATATAAATGGTCGTATTCAGTAAGATGTCGCAACTCAATTGTTTGGCAAAGGCTTAACATACCATTGCCACATAAACACACATGCCAATGTAATTTTGGGCCTTTAGGTTTTTTACTTTCGAGGATTTGCAATTTAAAAGGGGTTGCGACGCAATGTATTGCCCGTTTACCTGCCATCCTCTTGTAATTTGTTACGAGTTTTTTGATTAAAAAAAAATTGTTATACCGAATGCCGATACCATAACAAACCAAATCGATACCGACCTAATTCCCACCGCTAAATGTGGGTGGCGGGGTAAACCCACTAGTGTTAGTTATTAATAGTCAACTAGTTCGGTATACACAGACCAGGCTGGTACCTATACGAAATAACGGTAACCTATACGAAAAACAGCCGATAATAACTTAGGGGGTGTTTGGGATTGATTATTCAAAACAGATTATGCGTTTTGAAAAAGCAGAGGTGGAGCTGCTTATAGATTATTGCGTTTTGATAGCATAAAAACTGATTATCTGCGTTTTCAAAACGCAATCCAAACACTAAAAATTGATTATCTGCGTTTTCAAAACGCAATAATCTAATAATTAGATTCAAAATGCAATCCCAAACACCCTCTTAATAACCAGTCATTATAAACCCAACCTAAATGCTCATAATCATGCACAGCCACAAGGCATTCCATCAGACCAATAACAATAACAGAAATCAAACTAGAACAAAGCATCTGCGGCATCTACTTAGTTCTAAAACAGAGAATCTTTAAATTCAGAAATAAACATTACCAGAATCATAGTTTCTCATAGAAATTTGCAATATACTAAACTTCCAAACCTCAGCAGCCAACAAACACCTGATTTGAAGCTTCATCTCTTCCAAATCCTTGACCTAACCATTCCGAGCCCTATTTAAATATTTGAGCGACTATGAAAATAGCAGAGGTTTAAAATGAAAAGCTTTGCTATTGAACCCCATGTATCTGCGGGAGCGATGCCATACCACTGCATCAAATTCCTATATCCTCTACCCATATCCAACAAACAGAAATCTACTGCAGAATGTTTGTTGACTGGCAACAGCGGACCCAAATCCACAAACAATTGTTGTGGGTGGTGGTGAGTGGTGACCCATTTTAATATAGCCAATTTATAAGTCACCCGTTGTATAATTCGAGTCCCATTACATGATTTGAGTTGGCCCAAATTGACCCAAATGAAATCTTTATTTACCCAAATCAACCCATTCTTCAGAACATGGTTCATGGCCTTTTCCAAAAAACTTGTTCATGTATTCAAAGAATCTGCATATAGTCAAATAAACTTGTTCATTTGTTTCAAAACACCAGTTTCATTTAATACCAAGACCTTTCAACAGCCTATTGTAAGTAGCAATATCATGTATCAAATCCTTATCCAACATCTCATCCACTATAGCTTTCCCCTCTTTCTTTTTCTTTTCTTTTGAATATCCAGATACTAATATGTTATAACTTACTTCATCAAGACACACCCCTTTTCAGAAGCTAACATCCTTAACTTATTCGCCTGCGATGTTCTTCCCGAATTACAAAGATCACTAAGAAGACAATTAAAAGTCACGCTATCGGGAACAATACTCTGTTGAAGCATCTTTTCCATTAACCCGTGTCCCATTTCAATGTCCTTAATCTTCCTTAAACCTTCAATCAAGATAGTACAAGTGATGGAGCTTGGAGCATTTCCCTTGTCCCATAACTCATCTACCATTAATCTTGCTTTAACCACATTTCCTTGATCACAAAGTCTCTCAACTAAGCCGAAATAATCAAACTTTGTCGGTAAAACACCTTTTCTTGAAAAATCAAGAACGAGATCACACGCTTCCGAAACCCTCTTTTCTTTTGTAAGCCCATCAACCAAAATCTCACAAGTTACACTTGATAAACCACATCCCAATTCAATCATCTCGAATGCCATTCCTATTCCCTCTTTAAACTTTCTTTCTCTAAAGAACCCCTTGATTAAAGTATTAAAAGTAACCACATTTGGAACACAACCCTTCACCCTCATTTCCTTAAACACGTCTAACGCTGACTCGAATTTCGAACTGCGAAAATACCCGTTAATCAATATGTTAAAAGTGATCACATCGGGTTTAACTCGATCTTCAACCATTCTCCTATAAAACTCCAAACCCTTTTCGAATTTATCATACTTGACAAAACTATGAATCACTGTATTGTAGATAGCTACATTGGGTTTGCCATCAACTAGCTTACACATTTTATCAAAAACGTGGAGTGCATCATCGAGCCTCCCAACGTTACAAAACGCGGTAATTGCGAAACGAAAGATGGGCTCAGTACGAGTACATGAAAATATGCCGTCTGAGCATGGGCAAGGATTGGAGACAATGAGATCAAGGACGGGTAATAGGGGATCCAAGCGGTGAGTAATGGCGAGGGTTCGGACCATCCATTCATAGGTGGAGTGGTCATGGCGGAAAGAATCAAGGGTGGCAGCGTGGTGAAAGACGTGGAGGTCAAGGTGTGCGAATTTTGGATGGTGGTGGAGGTGGTTTTTGAGGAATGATAGGAGGTCGTTAGGGGTGAGGTTGTTGTTGAGGTGGGTGTTGATAAAACTTGTGAGTTGAGATTGGATGGTTGAGGTGGGGGAGGTGAGCGAGACGATTGGGGAAGTTGTCAGTGATGTGTCTATTGGTGGGGGTGGGGGTAGGAAGTTGGTGGTGGTTGGCGGTGGTGGTTGACGGTATAGTAGTGGCAGTCTATAGAGTTTCTTGAAAGTCATTTCTTCTAAAATGAATCAGGGTTGGATAAAATTTGTGACGCGAAAGGAAATGAAGTAAAGGGCTTGGATCTTTACCATCCTGCAAAATAAAAAGAGGGAAAATTTAGTACAAAGTTCTAGTTAAGTACATAAGATTGCATGTTTTGGTGATCAAACTGTTCATAGCTATTCGTTAATGTATTGCCTATTTGATACAGTTTCCTGTTGTTCTACCAATTTGCAATTTTCCCTATTTGTGTGATTTATAACTGAAATGATTAAATCAACACAATAACAAAAACCAGATGTCCAGTTATGACTCATGAGTTAAGGATCATAAGTCTGGTCGGTCATACAAGTGCCTAACAGATTATATGCAAGGAGGATTGCCATTTATGCATTGGAAATATGCATGTGTCCATCTTGGTTTAAAAGGCTCAAGGCACACGAGGCGCTTAGGAAATCGCTTAATGTAAAACCAACCAAAGGGATAAAGAATGCTGATATGTAAAAGTTAAAACAGATGCAACATATACAACTTCTGGTCGTAAATAAAGCTTATTAATCATACATTAATTAGCGCATCGTGCCCCGGCTTTTGAGACCAAAACGCCTCGGAGAACCTCGCGCTTATTAAAACAAGACGTCTTAATCTTATTAAACAAGAACAATTAGAAACAGTCCCAAACAGCAGATCCTAAAATGCCCTTTAAGCATTTCATCAAACAGCTGGTGTGCAGACTTTAAACAAGTTTTAAAACCTACAGTCTCAAGTAGGTTTCAGTTTAAGCAGTTGGTGTGCATAATAAGTCTATCACATTAACATCATCAGTATCGAACTATATTAACACAAAATGCACAATCTTATATCTGAATAAAACATCAAATTAGCACAAACTAATTTAAAAAAAAATTAAGCAACGTAAGAAAATCCGGGTCTAAACCTGTACACGTATTTTTCCGATTAACTTGAAAGCAACAAATTAATATTAATATTAATATTAAAATTGCATCGACAAGGTGTCACGGGGAGGAGTGAAAGGAGACATACTGTATGTATATTTTGTCCGGTTGCAATCTACATAAACTTATTTTTTTATTTAAATTTTAGTTAAATCACAACTTAACAGCTAAAGGATGAGTTAGTTAAAACTCAATGCGAACTTAAACGTGATGGTTATGTGGAATAGTGTTATACACTTTTTAGTTAAACCGCAACGGGTGGTTTTACCACCACACCATGTCCATCGGAGACATCTTTTAATTTTTGTAACGTTAACTTTTTACGATTAAATACCACTTAATCTCACACTTACAAAATTTAAATCCATAAGGGCTGAAAAGATGATCCAATAATATTTAACATATTTTTAACAACATGTTTCAAATTGTATATCCTTTAGAGCTCAATGATGGCCAGCCCAGCTGGTCAGAGGTATGAGGGTTTAACACGCTTGCATGGGTTCCCGCCCAGGTGTCTCGAGTTCGATCCACCGGGTATGTAAAACATGCGAAACCTTCAGGCGAGGGGTTGAAAAACCTGTATGTGCGAGAGATCGAACCGGGGGAGGATAGGTCGTAGGCAAGCGACTTATTCGAGTGTACTAGGTCGTCCAAAAAAAAAAAAAAAAAAAAAAACTAAAGGCATGTGGTTTACTTAAAAACAGGGTTATGTTCCTTTAATTACCTTCAATGTTTTTACGGGACAACTAGAGCAATTTATTTACCTATTTCTATACTTCTGTTCATCAATTGTTGTCTACATATTGGCAAGTAATACTACATGTCAAATGTTTAAAAATAAAAATGTAAAATCAAGTGACAACTGACAAATAGGACAAATTGATCCTTTTTAGCACACGACCAAAATCGAGACCAGATAGAATAAGAATCAGTTACTGTCGATATATATAGGTTCGGCCCGGTTTCAATCATTCTTCTGATCATATTTCGGTTTTCTCGAGCCAACCCGAGATATGCTCACCCTACTAACCTCTGGTAGTGGTGTGTTACTAGTTCTCTAAAAGAGTTAAATAATTCTGTTATTGCATGACGAGTGCCATAAAAATACCAAATGGCATGTTCAATATTCAACCATGACATTGTGGGTCTGTCAGTCTAGTGATATGGCGTTTGCCCACTACAAATATACCATGGGTTAAAATCCTTGCAAATAACAAGTAAAATGTCATTTAGGCATAAATGTTTGTTAAAAACATGTATTTAGTTTAGCAACTCATTCGGTCTAACATCCCTACCACGACATGGGATAAATGGCTCGACTATGATGTTATTGATATGTTGTAATTTGTTTTGTGCGCTTGGGGTTTGTATCTTTTTCCTTGCTTCTTGATGGGCTCTTTATATATGATATAAAAAAAAAAACTCATTTGATAAATTAAAGATATACATTGAAATATAGTTAGAGGTGAGGTGGGGGGCTAATGCCTAATCCTAATGCCTGCAGTTGGTTGATAACTACCAACTACCATCCTCAATAAATATGGTCACATCTTCTTTATACCCCCATTTATCCTTAGTTTCTCTTCTATGTTACAAGAAAGTTAAAAGATCCAAACAAGCAAAACAAACAATGTCTGAAGCACCAAAAACACAAGAAATGTCATACAATGATACTCATCATCGTATCCAAAAACGTCGCGAGGAACGCGGCTGTCTATATGCATGGTTCGTACGCCTTCTCAAGTCTTTTTCATTTCATAGCTTGTTGCTCGTTTACCCACTATCCAGATGTAACTTGGTTTTAATTGTGGAATGAATAATTACTTAGTTTATAACTAAAAAAAAATTAGTAACATAACATGCTTCATATTTATTGATTGATGCAGCTTCTTCACAATGTTCTGCTGTTGTTGCTGCCCAAAGAAATGTGAAGGGTGTTTGGATGGTGACTGTTGCTGTTGCAATTAGTCCCACATATAAATATGCAACTGAACTTGGCTTGCTGTTTGCATTTTTTTTTTAATTTATTATTATTATTATTATTTTTTCTTTCTGTTTGCAAACACTAATCTTTTGTGTCTATTATTTGTTGTGAGTTTTAACTAAGTTGTTGCTCTTATTCTACTAGAGTTGTCATGAACAATTTGTGGTAGATGTATGCCCCTACTGAAAGCTCAATCGGGCGAACTTCAAATTGGTTGAGGTGACCCGCAAACACTTTTTTATTCACTTTTAAACAATATAATAATTATTTCATTAAATATGTTTACATAATAATCATAACAGTATAAAAATCAGTTTTTTTTTTTTTTACAACTATGAATCTGTTTTAACCTATCCAGTCGATTTTATTCTCAGCACTCGACCAATTTATTTAGTCTAAATTGACCCATTTATAAGTAAACGTGACAACTATAAGTTTTTCCTTATATATAGACATATAGTTTCTGCTTTTGTTGTTCTTGTGAATTAATGGTGATCAAGCTCTATGCACTTAACCACAACCACCACTTTAGCACATGTATACAATGTTTTGATTGTCTTTATCTAGTATACATTACCAGACCTATTATGCGCTTCTCAATATGCACTAGTGCTCTATGATTTACTGAGAGAGAAAAAGAGTGAGGTAGCCGGTGAGCGGTTACATGACCGTTTTATTTATTAAAGTTAAAGCAAAAGGTACAAGCATTTATGCAGTTATCAAAGTTATCTACTTAAAAGTGGTCATGTTTTGACCCCTATGTGTATATATATAGATATATAGAGATAGTTTTATCAAGTAGTGAGTATATAGCATTTACATTAGAATAGGATATACAGATATATAGAGATTACTTTATCAAGTAGTGAGTATATAGCATTTACACTAGAATAGGATAAAAAAAGAATGGAATTATTTATGATACATATGAGGTAGGGATGTCAATATACAAACTAAACTCTTACCTGTATATTAGCCAGCTAGGATTGGATTTCTTCCTTCATCGATTTCGACAACGAGCGTGTGTTTAGAAACCGATCCCTTTGGTCCTTCAGTGTAGAGTGTAGGCAGGTATGCCTTGTATGCTGGTAAATATCTTGATACAAAATCCAACACCTGCAACACCCATCACCAAATAAGTCGTCTATGTTTTATCTCCAACGGGTCAACATGTAAAACATAAAAAAATAGCTTACAAGGATGCCCCCTAAATCATTTTATTCGCAAAGTTAAATTATTATTGTGATAATATAGTTTGTATAATAAAAACATATAGTAGCTATTGTAAAAAAATAAACACTATGGACTTCGACCAATACCCTGCTAACCGATAGGATCAGTTTGTGTGAGGTAGATGACCTATAAGGGTCTATACGCACATACAAGTGTAAGCTGGCTGTCCGTTTTTTTTTTTTTTTTTTTTTTTTTTTTTTTTTTTTTTTTTTCAAAACAATACTTGTTTTTTGCACTATTAATGCTTCCAACTTTTTCTATAAAATAACGAAAAGATTCTACGTTTTCATAATTAAGCCCCTTAACTTTATAAAAAAGACTTTCGCGTCATTGTTTGAAGTCTAGGGATTTAATAATTCGGAAGTAAAGTCTAAGGACGAACATGCAAATCCAGAGAAAGTCGAATATATTTGACACACTAATTATTTATAAAATATTAAATTATTGGACGGAAAGTGTTTAGCTGTTAAACACGACCCATTTTGATCCCGTCCATTATGCCACCTCTAGTTAGCAATATTCAAGCGAGAATATATATGGCATAAGATGCATACCTCCTCATCAGTCATCCCAGGGTTTCCAGCTTCTCTCATTTGAATCTCCGCCTGCAAGATTTTCCCAAAATAGTAAAACCTAACGAGACTATAAAAAGATGTAGCGAAATATCAAGACGGTGACAAACCTGTAACCGCCATTGGTACACACAACTCGGGTCTTCAATTTTGATAACAATCCATGAGTTTACAAACTGGTCCCATGCATCATAATAAGCCTCTAGATTTTTGTTCACTATTTCTAGCTGCAGAAACAAGTAATATTAAGACTTATTTTTTCATAAAGAAGGTATGGATGTGTGATCTTTGTGGCCTAACCTGCGGGTCAACGGCTTTGACCACTTCTGAAGGAACAGGCTTAAAACCAAGCATCCAACCCTCAAACAAAACTACCTAAATGAAGCATGGATAAGACATGTGAAAAATGTTAATAAAAGATAAAACCAACATAAATCCTGTTATAAATATAAAAAATATAATTACTATTAATGAAGTTTGACTTACTGTTAGAGGTCCTTCAACTTCAGGCCATACTGAAGGGTCAGCTCTATCACCTCTCCCATTGTAGGCAGACTGCATTTGGAAGAGCATCAATGTTAGAGGAAGATAACTAGACGTTTAGACGCGATTATTTCTAAGTGGGTCAAACACGTAAAATTCTAAGAAAAGACAGCTAAATAGAAACGGTTCAAAATTTAACGAAAGTAAATGTTCGACAGTGTAGGGTGGCTGTTTGGGTTCAGGTTGGTATCGCCTAACCCAAACACTACATGTTTAGTCAATCGTGTTGGAAAACTCGAGCCTAATACCCATGTAACCCGGACAAGACACGTGTAACTTATTTATTTAAACAGGATGAGGTGGTTGCCAGTAGGGGCGGCAATCATTGACACGACCTGAAAACTCCCGCCACGAAAAAAAAAACAGATTTGGGTCTACCCGTTTAAAAAACGGGACGGGTTCGGGTCGACCCGTATTAAAAAAGGGTCGGGTTCGGGTTGACGCATATATAAAATGGGTTGACCCGTTAACCCGTTTAAGTATTTAGAAAAAAAATCTATTATATTTTTGTTTTTTTTTTTTCATTTCTATTTAAATGGTTAGTTATATTTTTGGAAAACGTTGCTACTAAAATGAAAAAAAATGAAAAACGTTACTACTGAAATTCATTTCTAGATCCGCCACTGCCCGTCCCAAGTACTTAGTTACCCATTTAAACCTGTTACTAAACTACCCCATTTTGCCACCCCATACTTAATATCATACATTTAAAGGTTGGTAAACAGTAATTCAGAAGATTGTATATATAATGTGTGCTTACTTTATCATATCTAGGCAGCTTCATCTTCATACCTGGACATATTATGTGCTTTAAACTTTAGTTTCAATATTTGTGGTTAACCAAAAGACAGGATAGCATTTCCACACCTTCTTTAGTCAATTTTCCCAGAGCTTCTAGCGTTTCGACAGAAAGAGAAAGATCATGGCTTCCAGCGTTTCCACGAAACTGTCGGTAAAGAAAAATCCTCCTGTGAACTAGTTACTCAAATAGTACCATCAATCTTCGCTGTGTTTAAGTAACGCGTTTAATAAAATCACATTATAATCTTACCTCTAAAAGAGCATTCCCAGGATTGTTTTCGCGCAATTTCGCCTAAAATAAAATTATATCCACATAAGACATCAAAAAAAAAAAAAAAAAAAAAAAGAAAGATGATGGTGCTAAGTAGTCGTGGCAATTTTCGAACCATTTACTTATAAGTTACAACTAGAAAGGAGCGGGTTAAAGAGGTTAACGTAGTCCAAAGATACTTAGAAATCATCTATCGAAATAGTTGCAGACTTCCTGATCCTTACTTACCTGATCATCATATGTCAAATAGAAATCATCTATCGAAATGGTTGCAGACTTCCTGATACATAAAACATGTTTAGAAACAAAGTTTAAAAGAACGGAAAAGAGCCTTGATGCGTTTTCCCCTTGCCTCATGAGGCGTAAGCCCAAGGCGCAGTCAAAAAATAAATATAAAAATTATGTATCTTATAAAAAAACAAAATAATTTACTAGAAAGGTCTAAAACATCAAAAACACACATAAAAAATAAGATAATTGGCCCAAAGAGTTTAAACACCAAAAAACAAAAACGGCCTAAACCAGCTGAGGCGCACTCGAGACGCGCATTTTCTTAGCGCGAGGCGTATGTACAATTTGAACTCCTAAACTCCATGATGCGCGCCTCATACTCGTTTTCTTAGCGTTTCGCCTTGAGGTGAACACCTCACCCATTCTTTTAAACCATGTTTAGAAATCCTTAAGTTTCATTATATTATTATTAATTCATGACCATAAAAACGTATCGTTACTCTGCACACTCTTACCTCCCCGAGATTTTAAAAAGATAGTCTAGAGCAAAGACGAGCGTAGTCTTCCCACAACCTTGTGGCGCACTAAAGCCAATCTGCATAACAACAAAGGATGTCACCTAGCAACTTAAGTATAAGAACCGAAACAATGACAAGATTAGGAAAATACCACCAACGGAGGAATGTCATCTCCATCTTTAAACGTTGACCTATGGTCGGATATCTGCTTTTCGCACCACAGAAAGACTGGGATATAATAATGGTAAATTCTAGCTTTCTGCGGCGTTGTAAGGTATAAATCGTTGAGTTGAAATAATTTGCAAACTTGCGACCCGTTCTCTAACCACTTGTCTATTGACTCGGCTATTGTTTCTGGGGTGAACCCAAGTTTGTCTATAAGAGGACCTGAGCAAATAAATTCAAAAAGATCCTTCACAGATGAAACTTGTGCAGATTCTGCAGACCGAGGCGGAAACACTGAATGTAATGGACCGTGATTCCTTTTGCTGTTGGTTACAATATCATTATAGGTTGAGTTATATTGCATCCATGAACATCCATTCCCTGCTGCAATATATAATTAGCCAAACGGTTAAGTCCAAACCTGGTCCGGGCTAGAATAAAGCGAATATAACAATCTATGGTGGTTCAACACAAACAACCGAGGCGAGTCAAAGAATGAGACAATGGCACAGTTCGGTTAACATGCTAACCACCAATATCATACTAATCACTTATGAACAACCATGTAACGGTATGTGGTCCGGATGCGGACCACGTGCCACGTCACTTATCTATACACAACATCTAGTGACTAGTATCTAAGTAAGGCGTTTTGAATCATGTTACATTCACTCTCACCAACTCAATACACTCAATACTCATTCTCACGCCAGAGTTTCGCCACGTAGAGGCCTTCTCTCTGCGGCGAGGCTAACAAAATCTCAAGAATCAGGCGACTGAAGATCACTCGAAGCTACACACATTGTTCTCACATTGTAATTAAGTCGCTACTCGCTAGTCAACTAAATGGAACTTAACACCTAAATTACACCCTTGCCCGGGATTTGAACCCGTGACCTTTTTTCTAAGTGACTAGTGTCTCAACCACATGGGCTAGGCCCTCGTGGTTAGTTACGTATTACTTAACTCATAATTTTGTGAATGACTCTCACATTCTATTGATAAGAAAATAACTCAAAACCGATTACTCTTCAGTTATATAAAGACACTAGTTTTTATCCCGGGAGCGTCCCGGGTTGAAATATCTAATATAACATAATAAAATATATTATTATTATTATTATTATTATTATTATTATTATTATTTTAAACAAATCTCTGCCATAAGTTATCATATTCAAATATAAGAAAACGAATCTCTGCGCCGAGGTATAAATCTAGTGTCATTACAAATAAATTCAGAAGTTTGTAATCGATCATTCTAAATAGAACTAACATGAAATAAGAAAAAAAAGTTAATTATTGAAATATCGAACGCATTAGTCTAAGGGTTATGTGATGCGTTAAAAAAATTCATGGGTATATGATCGGGTATGTAGTTTGGGTATTTGGGTATGTTGTTTCGGGTAATCGGGCCGGGTATCACCTAATCCCAGACCTGACCCAAACCCACAATTTTTTTAAACTAGTCCCAAACCCGACACAATACCTGTCGGGTTACAAAATTTTTAAACTAATCCCAAACCCGACACAATACCTGTCGGGTTACAAAAAATAGTCATTTTTTTCTCCGATTTTTATATAGCACTATGGTACTCGTTGGAAAGATAATAAAACGCTCGTTAATTTGGTGTAATTTTTTTCTTAAAAAAATTTCGTATATAAAAGATATTAACGTTTAAAAGTTATGGGAGGAAACACGAGAGATAAAATAATAAAGGTTTAATATTTAGATTTAGTAGATTAGGTATTTAATAGATTAGGTTAAGGATTATAATATTAAGTTAAATCATATTTATTTCATTTTTTAATTGGTTTAGAGTTGCCATATCACATCCTATGTGGCATCTCTCAAAGGAGAGATTGCATAAGAGTATGACATGTAGGATTAATCCCTTTGCAATATATATATATATAGATATAGATATAGATATAGATGACTTAGTTAATGAGTACCTACTCAGCTTCCTAACAAGATAACAAATTAATAATAGAATAAATCCACATGTTTATAAATTAAATATATAACTCCACTTAATTTATCTTTTATTTAATTTAAATTAACTTAACCAAATAACCGCATTAATCCATGTGCCTCGGCTCGTGGGCCCACGGGCTCGAGAATTATGTTTTATGAAAGTGTACCCTTGCCCAGGATTTGAACTCGCGACCTCTTTTCTAAATGACTAGTGTCTCTACCACTTGGGCTAGCCCATCATTTTTAGTCAAGTATTATTTAACTCATAATTTTGTGAATGACTCTCACGTTTTATTAATAAGAAAATAACTCAAAACTGATTATTCTTCGGTTATATCATGACATGACTCACCTTCCTAACAAGATAATAAAATTAATAATAAATATAACTCACTTAATTTATCTTTTACTTAATTTAAATTAACTTAACCGAATAACCGTACTAATCCATGTGCTTCGGCTCACGGGCCCACGGGCTCGAGAATTATGTATATGAAAGTGTACCTGATTTGGAGGAATGGAAGGACAAGTGAGAAGTGATAGGATGTAATCTGAATGCATGATTATTGTAATGGATGGACGTGATTAATGGCTTCGTAGGGAGGTGCAGGAGATCCATAACCACTGCCATAGATAGATAGTGTTAGTGTGAGTGTGAGTGGAGAGAAGAAAAGAAACGGTTAGAGGTTGTTATTTGTTTGGAATTTTGTGGCTTGTGTGTGTTTATAGGCTCAAGAGACAAATGTCTTTTAAACTCGCGTTTGGATTCGATTGGTATCGGTTTGGTTTGGTTTGATTTTACTTGTGTTACTTGGATTCGATTGGTATTTTAAACATGTGTTTGGATTCGTTGATACTGGTGTTTGAATGTAAAAATCGATAAATACGGGTACTGAAAAACCAGAAATGTGGGTACCGGTAGTGGTACCGAAATTGATTCGGTAGCGGGAATTCGGTACCGGTACTCAATACCATTTGCTCATCCCTAAATACTGGTATGGTATGGATGCTTGGTATAGTAACCGAAAGAAAAACAAAAAAACATGTTGGGATGTGACAAATAAAATATCTAAATGTGATTTTCTTACATCAATCGAAATTCAAAAACCTTAAAAATTTTATGATATCGGTAACGGTTGTATTGACATAGGCACTGGTGTTAGGTCGGAATCAACTGCGTATCGATATTCTATATTCTATTAATTCTATTCCACTTCTACAGTGTAACTTAATATTTTATTTATTTCATTATTTAATTTGTTTTAATGGGGACCCATTACCAATAGATAACTTGTGGGCTAACTTGAGGTGCTACAAAAAAACGTCGAGCCATTCTTTGGATATTTTTGTTACATTTGTTTTTCCTTTCCTCTTCAAAAACATTATTTTACAATTATTTCCACTACTAAAAAATGTTTTACTTTTTAACAATTTTCATTTTATGCCCTTTACTTAAGTATTTTTGTAAAGCTATCACTTGAATTTCTATAAAGTTATCAGTTTTTTAAACCATTTTAGTTACTCTAATTTTACAGTTTCTTATTGTTATTGATGTTGAACTTAGTGCCAACGCTATAACGATACCATAACAAACCAAGACACTGATCAAGTTTCCTACACGTAACGAACCGAAATGATACCGGCTGAATTATCGGCACATCACGCGAGAAAATGCGAAAAAGTCACTGCCGTCGCGAAGCGCGGGCTTACAAGACACTGGTTGTTATAATGATAAAGAAAAAAATAAAATATTTCACTCTTAATTGTTGTATGATGTCATACTCACTTTTAAAAGTCAAAATGTTTGTATAAACTGAGGCTCAATGTGCTCAACAAATACATGAGGGATCATTGAGGAATTAAATCAGTAGCTCTCATCCATTTGAAAATCATATTCATATATATATATATATATATATATGACAATTGGTGTGTTCTTTTACCTTTTTCAGGTGAAGGAGAAACCCTACAGATAAAACATTTCATAAACCTTGCAGAAGATGAAGACCTAGAAGACTGTTCAAGTCCACAGTCAATAGACAGTACACACAGGTATTTCTAGAAGCAAACGTAAGCAGTGACGTTACACAAACATGGAAAACAGTTGTACCACAAGACACTGAGCATCTCTACAAAGCATCTAAATAAAAGTCAAGAAGAGGCCAATGTTTGTGTCAATAATGGCCAACATCCACTGAATTATTTTTTGAACTTTGTAAAAGTAGTTTTGTCGTTTATTTTCTTTAGTTGTTAGCCATACATATATGTTAGAGCTAGAGTGTTTTGTTTCTTTGAAGTTTGCCTATAAAAGGCAACCATCTCTTTCATTGTAGATACACCAAGAGAAACCATTGAAAGCAATAGAATTTTAACTTTCATGGCACACTAAAATCCCTCCTACGCTCCGTAACTAAACCTCCTTATTCTTCAGTTTGTCCAAGATCTTTATATTATATTTCAACAACTATAAAAAAAAAACTACTAATCCACCGCTGTGCATACTCTCTACCATCTATCCGCCGTGCAAATCTCATTGTAAGTGTTATGATTACTATGCTTCTTTATAATTTTTTAGTATTAATTTTACTTTATATATGTATTTATTTAAAAAGAATTAAGTTTTGTTTAGTTTTAAACATAGTAATCCACCACCCCCCCTGATATTATATATATATATATATATATATATATAATAAACAAAAGTATGGTATAATACATGACATTAGATTGTGCCCTCACATATTTTGAGTGAATCATGACACTTGGTGGAGCGTTCATTTCCCTTATTTCCTTCTAAAACTATTTTTCTCTCTCGTGTCCCCCTATCGCATATTTCAAACGTTAATAACTTTTACATACGACATTTAAAAAAAATACACCGATTAACAAACGCTTATTATATTTCTAACGAATATCACAGTGCTATAAAAAAAACGATTTTTTTAGTGAGTTTTTTTTTTTTTTTTTTTGTCCATGCACTAAACAATAACCCAAATTAAACCAATATTTTTTAATTTTTAATTTTAATCTTTATCTCTATCTTTATTATTTCTTACCATATAATAAATGAAAATCTTATAATTATCTCAATTCCCTCTCCTATGAAATAATATTATTAAATCATAATTCACGTTTATCTCTTATTTATTTAATATTTATTTTCTTAAATATTTTTTATATTCTGCTTATTGAAACAATTTAATATTTTATTGATCCTACCTCATGTAATATTAAATTTTCTAATATAATAAGACATAAAACAACAAAAAAAATGTTATAACCCATGTGATACACAACTTTTAATTCTAAATGAAATATAAATGAGAGTTTTGTTTTCATATAGGGTAGAATAAGTTAATATCAGACATTTATAAAAAAGCTACACCTTAAAAACCACTAACTCAAGCGCGCTCTGCAATGGCTGCTTTTGGCTCTGTTGCTCATCCAAACATACATTCTCCTTTTAATATATATATTTTTATTCTTATTCATACGATTGCAATTGTTGTTTTATCATATATATAGTACACTAGTTTATCTCCTGGGAACTTCCCGGGATAGACAAATCTAATATGAAGTAACAAAATGTGTGTACCATAAAAATAATAGGACATTTCTTTCCGAAGAAAAAAGAAATTTGTCAAGGATCAATACTTGATAACTCATAAAACCTACTTCAAATTCTACGTGTGCACCTCTTGCTCGAGTGAAGTCTCTGTACAACTTTATCATTTCCTCAAGACACTCTAAAGTTGCGATGTGAAACTGGAAAAATAACAACCAAATTTATATAAAATAATATGTCATGATGATGATAAGCGATTATGATGTGTAAAGTGAGCATATGTGAATGAATGACATACTTGTTCAATCTTTATTATGGATATACAATTGATCACATTCGGTAATACCGAATAACAGATTCAATAGGTAAGCAATGAATATCCATTTTAAAGATAAATTAAAATGATCTAACTGTTATCGACTAAAAAGATTATAAAATGATAACTTTTCATGTCCCTCGACTATTTTCTCTACTAAAACAAAACTTAAGTATCTATTTCACTATCAGCATATGTCAGTCAATTTCAAAGTACATACATTAAAAACTATCTAAAAGACGTGCATGGTTGAGTGATTAATTATAACTTATCAGCTAGAGATTTACCTGGTTTCTAAGAATCATAGGTTACATCTAACCGACTTAGGTATTGTTTGTTTTTCTGCAGAAAAAGGTCTGCAGTCTGCGGACCACATTTGCAGACATCTGTAGGAGAAGAGGTGAACCAAAGGTCTGCTGTCTGCAAGAAGAAGACAGTTTATTTGTTAACGTCTGCAGGCTGCTGAAATAAACTGAAATTTAAATAAACTGATTTTTTACAACAGTCTGGTGATGGACGGTGGGGGTGGTGGACCATGGTGATGGTGGGTGGTGGATGGTGGTAGTGGTAGACGATGGGGGTGGACCGTGGTGGTGGTGGTGGACAGTGGTGGTGGACGATGGTGGTGGTGGGTGGTGGAGGAGACTGAATAGAAGGCTTACTGTAAGTCCCAAAATAACATGATATCAAGTAACACAACGGATTTGCGGAATCAAAACGTTGTGTGATTCAAGAAACAAGATGAAACAAAGATTAAGCTTTCTCTATTGCATACGGTTTCAATGGAACCGTCTGATACAAAGAGAATTCTTTGATAAAACCAAACCGATAACCTAATAATGATGATGAACATAACATTATATAGGTCATGTACTATGTTTGGCCCACATGGCCTATCCCAAAGCCCAAGCCCAACTGAGAACTAACTAGTTCTCGGCCTAAACACCTTAAATAACTGAGAACCCAAGTGTTCTCGGTCCTAAATAGTAAAACACCAATATGGATCACCAATATTTATTTGATAGCGTCAGTCTCATTATTATAGACCCAACAATCTCCCCCTAGACTGATGCTATCAAATGGTCTTCATAACATGAATGCAGCATTGTGATATCCCCTTAGATTGTTGTTGGGTTGTTGGTGTTGTTTTGTTGAAAGTCTTATTTTCTGTACTCTCAAACTCGGGCATTTTCTTATTCTATGAGAGGAGGATTCTCATATCTCTTTCTTTTCCAATCATTGTCTTCAAGCAGGATCACATGTACTTCTGCATGTGTTTCATTATCAGAACATGCAATCACATCAAGTTCTTCTGCCTCGGGTACATCTTCTCATCATGATGCTTCATGCTTGTCAGCAACTGGAAATGATTCTTCATCAACCCCTGTTTCACGATTCAGATCAAATTCTGCACATTCTCAGAACTTCGTAAGCAAACATCTAAATATAACAGAGGATCCAGTATCATGAACACCTAGTTCTTCCGACTACTTTCACACGAAATTTTCAAAAATTCGGATTTATTTCACTGAGAATGGTTGATTTTATAAAACTAAACTCAAAAGCAAAACAATAAGAATCAAAATAAATGAAAAGGAAATTGAAATAAAGTTAACTACACATTTTTTTTTTCTTGGGGGATTGAATCACTATGATTCAGACTCATGGACACTTATCAACACGGATCTACTCTAGTTGTTCCGAGCAATTGCCAGTATATTCGTCCACTTAAACTTATTGCCTTAGACCTTCTTATTTGACCGTCCGTGATTAATTTATCATGTTTTGGTGTATTAATTATGGACACTCAAGCAAGTCACAATCAAATCTTAGAATTATATGCGGTACACTCTATCATGCAAGCAGTTTCCCTACCACATATTTTCACGGTGTCTGTTCTAGAATTCCGAAACCTTAACTAGGACTTAGTTGAGAAAAGAAAAAAATAGATCATTTAGAGATAGAGTGGTATAATATACAAATCAATTTGATTTCTCAAATGATAAAGGTTTTAGTGTTTTGGACTCTAGAGGGCCTCTTTTGATGCGCTCATTGGCATCTTTTTAGGCTCATTGGCCTCTGTTGGTGTTTTTGATCTACATCGCGACAATGTACAACTAGGTCAGCATATATCTGGATGCAACAGAAACTGACATTGCCTAGCATCCCCAGGTCTTTGCTTACACAAAACAAAGGAGATACACGAGTTTTTCAGAAAATGTTTCAGACCTGGAACACAGTGTGTATCGGGATGTCACACTAGCATTCAAATAAAAAATGTACAAATTCCAAGTGACGTTTCCTACCGAGGCCATATGTTATCTTTAAGTGTGTTACTAGATCAGCCAATGCGTTAAGAGCCTGAACTGATTAAACTTATGCCGCAACATGTCCCTTTGACTCTGCTTCATGTCATCATTGCCTTCATAAAAGTCAATTAGAGAATCCCACAATGCTTTGGCAGATTTAGTCTCTTTATATTTTGAGATGATGTCTGGTGCTAAGCCCATAGCCAATGCGTTAAGAGCCTTTTCATCAAGCTTGACTTGGTCCCAATCTTCATCTGTATATTCGGATTCAGGCTTAAGTAGTGTAATACCCTTCTCTTCGTAAGTAATTGGGGTAGGCCCTCTGCAAATAGCTCTCCAAACATTAGCATCATTTTCTTTAACATGTTGAATGAACCTAAATTTCCATTCAGCAATAGACTCCCCTAACATTAACATGGGAACCCGACTACTTGTTGCATTCATGACTAGGATCAAAAACCGAGAACTATCTTCAAGTTCGAGAACCAAAAGATAAATCGAGAACCAAAGAATCCAAGAACCAAGTCACTTCGAGAATAAGTATTAAGATCCGAGAAACTAAAACTTTGAGAACTACGACACAAATCCGAGAACTCTAATTTGAAACTAGAACCTATGACAAAGTTGTGACATCCGCCACCTTCGACTTTCACCTACTTGACAATATTAGTCCTTCAAATATTTCCATTAAAGTCCCTGTAAGTTTCGACGTTTTAAAATTTAATTTTAGAGCGAACTAAAATTTTATCAATTATATTTATTAAGGATCGGGCATAAGGCTTAATCAAACGCGTATGTTGAAACGTCATCCGGAATAGATATTGTAAAAATGTCAAATTTTATAAAAGTTAGAGCTTTAGAATGTTAAATATAGTTAACTTGGTTAAGTGTTTACAAAGGAAAAACTAACTAGATATAATAAAAAAACTAACAAAGTTAAACATGGAGGGACCATTCTTGCCAATTGTACAAACTTAAAAAAAAAAAGAAGCAATCTGCTCCTCTTGCCCACGTTTTTCCGGCTGCAGATTCCGGCGGCGAGAACCATTTCCGGCGAGGTCTCATCTCGTGTGTTTAATGTCCGTTTCAGTTTCTATTGCTCCTCAAAACGTTTCTCCACATTTAACCAACGTTTTCCCAGTCATTTAATCATACTATTAACGTGTTTTAAAAGAATTTTAATCCGGATTTATGAATGAAACGACCGGAAAGTTTATTATCAATCAAAGAGGCGTTTTAATTGAAAACCTTATATGTACCTGTTATCATTCGCTTCCTGCACTGACTCCCATTGAAAACCCACAAAATAACGCATCAAAACACGTCCCAACCACCTGCAATTCGAAGGTTCCTGTGCGACTAAGAAGCCTTTTTTAACCACCATTTCGCGATGTGAGTACCTGTTTTATATGCCGTTTTGTTAGTTGGTTGTCGTAGGTCAAAAGCCCCATGAATTCGATGTCCAATCGTGTGTTAATCGGGCTATTGGAATTGAGGTTTAGGGTTAGGGTTCTTGGTCTAATTGGGGAAGAAGATGATATAGTGGGTATTTGTTAAATAAAATTATTTTCAAGATATAGTAACATAACTAGCTTGTGGTCTAGTGGTTTTGGTGGAAGTTGATATCTGAAAGTATCCAGGTTCGAATCCCCTTAGAAGCAACGTTTTTTTTAGGGTTTTTCATCCTTCTTTGGTTATCTTTTTCCTTATATATTTCTTTTTATTAATTATATATATATTAGTCATAATCTTAGAATATTCATAATAAATTCATTTTTGATCCAAAAATTATAAAAATTTAGGTGTAGCTTCTTGACATCTCATAGATAATTATCATATTTTTTATTTCTGAAAAATATTTTATTTTCGTAATTTTTAGTATTTAATTTGTTTTAATCATATTTAATTGATTAAAAATTCATTTCTAATGGTTTTTGTCTCAAAATTTGTCATAAATTATTTCTAATCATTATGAACTAAAATAAAAAAATAGTTGATTCAGAAAACATTTATTTTTATTAATTTTCCTATTTTTAATCATTTAAACATGATTTAATATCATTAAATCAGTTTTAAATATAATTAAGTTTATAAAAATTATGAGAAGATTATTTTCATTGATTTACATCATAAAGAATCCATTTTCTATAAAAATAACATTTTTGGGTCATGTCTTGTATTTTAATCTTATTTATGTTTAGTTAGACATAATTGAACATTTATTTATTTACACTATTTAAACATCTATTTTATAAATACTTTTCTTATAAAATAGAAATATTTATATGTTTGAAAATCTTAATTACCATTGATGGATCATGGTGTAACTCATAATCATTTATTTATATATTTATGATTATTGTATTTATTTACAATAATTAGTTAAAGTAATTAACTAAATTATTTTGTCTTAATTATTTAAACATATTATTAACTAAGTACTCAATTGGTAATATATATTATTTAAACCACCTTTACAACCTTTCATATATTATTTGTGATATACAACTGTTACATTAACGCGACTTATCATAAAAACTCTACTTCCCCAAATCGACTTAGCAAACCCTAATGCCTTAGACCCTAGATACCTTAGACTTTTTAGACACTTCCTTATTAGTATTCTTGCACGTTATAGGTTGAATTCCTCGGAATTCCCATTACTTAGCTCACGACCGCTTAAGTGGATTTTGATCGCTTTCGCAAACTGTGAGTATATCTTTCCCCTTTTTACTGTTTTACATTTTGGGTTGACTCATGTACTTACTATCAAGTTTATAATTCCTTTTACTAAAATAGCAATTCTTATGTGTGTTTGCTTGTGTCATTTTGTGTATCTATGACCTGTCAAATCATTAACCGTTGCGGCCTGGCATTTCAATGAATAGTACTATGGTATATACCCTTGTGACTCTGTTGAGAGTCCTCGTCATTGCTATGTATCACATTACTACTAGCGCATACTATATATATCTGCTTTCTTCTCTTAGGGTTGATTTGACCCGGATACCAATTATTACATAATTGCAAACAGTATACGACACATGAATTGCTAAACACTTTTCTACTATATTTATTTAAACAGGGTATGCTCACCAATACATTTTGTATTGACCAAATCATTTTCGTACATGTTTCAGGTTGTTTTGAGACGCTTCTTTTAGGCTTTTGGATTTTATATTTCAGTCTTGTCTACATTGTATTTTAGCTAGACTTGTCACTTTAGAATTATTGTATCCTGTAATTTCATTTCAATTTAATAAATTATTTAAATCAATGTATTCAAATTTACACTTTAGTTCATGAGCTATTGAACAATCGTCAATACGTGACACCTCGATGTTTCCGCCATCGGTTGGGGTGTTACAGATTGGTATCAGAGCCATGGTTATAGGGAATTAGGTTATTAGAATGCCTTTTAGCCTAGACTATAACTAAGTTTACTTTCACGAGTCCTCTCGTGTACATTTCTCTTATTTCTCATATTTTCTTTTAAGATATTTTCGTTATGATTATTTCTCGTTATTCTTTCGATATTTTGCTTGGCGAAGAAGACACTCGTATTTCACAAACGAAACGATATCATCAAGTTAGGGGTGACATCCATACCTTGGTGATTAGTTTCACTCCTCTATATGTTATATATCTTTGGAATATATCTTTGAGATAGGAGTGACATCCACACCTCAAAGAGTGTTTCCTTCAAAAAGAAACTTAACCACTAAGCTGGGAGTGATATCCTTAACTTAGTGATTGGTTTCATTCCACAATCGTTTTCACTTTTGAAATACACCTTTGAGTTAGGAGTGAAATCCACATCTCAAGGATCTATTTCTACATCTCGTTGATTATGAACTTTCTTAAATATTGGTAATCTATTACATACGTTAATTTTACATCATTTTAAATTTTGGTATTTTAAAAAAAAAACACATCAGATTAACACATACTTCATGGAATGGTTTCATTTTGCATCTTGCAAACTTGTATTGCATATTTTAAAGGTCAAATTTAAACCTTTTGTTTTCGTATAACATATCCAAACATTTTTCAAACTCGACTCCTCGTAGACACATGAAAATGTGTATTTACAAAGATTTTTCAAATGAACCGGTTTTTAGTCTAAAACACACATCGATTTCTAAAAAGTTAAACTCATGCATTACTACTATTCTTTCAACAATATCACAAGGTCGAGTAAACTGCGAAAATTTACCTTTTACACTTATACTTTTTCAGTTGCAAAACTTTTGGTTTAACAAAACATTGGACATATCTTTAGCAGAATGTTACTAATTGTCCTTTACCATATGATGCATATATGTAAAACTAACTAAATTTAAACCCTTATGTCAGTAGACTATACGTCTGTTTTGTGTACTCTCATTTGCGTAAACCTTATTATTTGATTCTTGCACCACTACATTCATAGTTATTGCTAACACGTTATTTGTGATTATTTTCACATTGACTATTTACATTAATTCAACTCGTTTACTTTCATTTTGTGCAATTGTGCGATTTACTCGATTTACGTTATACTATTCTTTCAGTCGGAATTTTATGCTATACTTATATACTTACTTGAACGCATATTTGGTATGCATATTTTCTTTCCTGTTTTGAGCAAAACCCTGTTATACTTTACATTATTTTGTTCATTATCATGGTCAATGAACATACCAGTTGATAACTCGTACGAGATCTAAGCCAGTGCCCATGTACGACTCGGATTAGAGTATTTCTTTAATCCGAGGGGAACGGTGTAAACCTCAGAGTTTATCAATATGAGTGTTTAGAGCCAACGATATGAACAAAAGTTACCGGTTAAGGGTGAACCCGAAAGGGAAGAACCTCTAACCATGTCTTATACTTACATGTTATTCACATTACGGTTAAAGGGAAAACCCGTAAGGGAAGAACCTCTAACTATGTCATGATTAAACATTATTCATTACAGTGACTATTACATATTGGTTGCACGCATTTATTTCTTGTTAAGGTTATGGAAAAGCATAACACTTTAGTGTAAGGTAAATCGATGATTACGGTCCGGAACGCAATCATGGATTTACAGGTACATGAGGGTGGTGTGTAATTCTATTTAGGCTATTGGTAGACAATCAGTATGAGTCCAAAGTATCGGGAGTGTGGTGGGTTAGCTGCGGTACACCCTATATATAAGCATAAACGATACTGCGGGAACGGACTAGGAGTCTGACCAAGAACCTACCCATTACTTTATAACTACCTCTCCATTAGATAGTTGACTAATAGCTAGTATTCTCGATAAGAACATTTTACATAAGCTTCAATTAGTTATGTTGGAACCTTTCTTGTTGACCACCTCTACAGAAAACCTTAAACTTTGTATACTTTTACCCTCCCTGTTAGTCGAAATCTTGTTGCCTATATTTATTAAAGTTCCGTCAGAAACCTTTCTAAAGTAGGGGAGACAGCTTCATTAGTCCCTCTGCCCCTCACCAGTTACACATTCCCAAAGCCTTTCACATTTAAACTCTCAATTTCTTAATCTCGGGTTAACTTTCAAAATAATTTGAAACTTTTACTTTGGGTATTAGACAACTAACTTTAAACCTTGTGGAATCATAAATGATGAATTTTCTTTTAAAATCTAGTTGACTTTTACAACGCCTTTTGTTTCATAGTAACCTCCACTTGAAGGAAATTTCGAGACGAAATTTTCTAAAGTAGGGGAGACTGTGACATCCGCCACCTTCGACTTTCACCTACTTGACAATATTAGTCCTTCAAATATTTCCATTAAAGTCCCTGTAAGTTTCGACGTTTTAAAATTTAATTTTAGAGCGAACTAAAATTTTATCAATTATATTTATTAAGGATCGGGCATAAGGTTTAATCAAACGCGTATGTTGAAACGTCATCCGGAATAGATATTGTAAAAATGTCAAAATTTATAAAAGTTAGAGCTTTAGAATGTTAAATATAGTTAACTTGGTTAAGTGTTTACAAAGGAAAAACTAACTAGATATAATAAAAAAACTAACAAAGTTAAACATGGAGGGACCATTCTTGCCAATTGTACAAACTTAAAAAAAAAAGAAGCAATCTGCTCCTCTTGCCCACATTTTTCCGGCTGCAGATTCCGGCCGGTGATAACCATTTCCGGCGAGGTCTCATCTCGTGTGTTTAATGTCCGTTTCAGTTTCTATTGCTCCTCAAAACGTTTCTCCACATTTAACCAACGTTTTCCCAGTCATTTAATCATACTATTAACGTGTTTTAAAAGAATTTTAATCCGGATTTATGAATGAAACGACCGGAAAGTTTATTATCAATCAAAGAGGCGTTTTAATTGAAAACCTTATATGTACCTGTTATCATTCGCTTCCTGCACTGACTCCCATTGAAAACCCACAAAATAACGCATCAAAACACGTCCCAACCACCTGCAATTTGAAGGTTCCTGTGCGACTAAGAAGCCTTTTTTAACCACCATTTCGCGATGTGAGTACTTGTTTTATATGCCGTTTTGTTAGTTGGTTGTCGTAGGTCAAAAGCCCCATGAATTCGATGTCCAATCGTGTGTTAATCGGGCTATTGGAATTGAGGTTTAGGGTTAGGGTTCTTGGTCTAATTGGGGAAGAAGATGATATAGTGGGTATTTGTTAAATAAAATTATTTTCAAGATATAGTAACATAACTAGCTTGTGGTCTAGTGGTTTTGGTGGAAGTTGATGTCTGAAAGTATCCAGGTTCGAATCCCCTTAGAAGCAACGTTTTTTTTAGGGTTTTTCATCCTTCTTTGGTTATCTTTTTCCTTATATATTTCTTTTTATTAATTATATATATATTAGTCATAATCTTAGAATATTCATAATAAATTCATTTTTGATCCAAAAATTATAAAAATTTAGGTGTAGCTTCTTGACATCTCATAGATAATTATCATATTTTTTATTTCTGAAAAATATTTTATTTTCGTAATTTTTAGTATTTAATTTGTTTTAATCATATTTAATTGATTAAAAATTCATTTCTAATGGTTTTTGTCTAAAAATTTGTCATAAATTATTTCTAATCATTATGAACTAAAATAAAAAAAATAGTTGATTCAGAAAACATTTATTTTTATTAATTTTCCTATTTTTAATCATTTAAACATGATTTAATATCATTAAATCAGTTTTAAATATAATTAAGTTTATAAAAATTATGAGAAGATTATTTTCATTGATTTACATCATAAAGAATCCATTTTCTATAAAAATAACATTTTTGGGTCATGTCTTGTATTTTAATCTTATTTATGTTTAGTTAGACATAATTGAACATTTATTTATTTACACTATTTAAACATCTATTTTATAAATACTTTTCTTATAAAATAGAAATATTTATATGTTTGAAAATCTTAATTACCATTGATGGATCATGGTGTAACTCATAATCATTTATTTATATATTTATGATTATTGTATTTATTTACAATAATTAGTTAAAGTAATTAACTAAATTATTTTGTCTTAATTATTTAAACATATTATTAACTAAGTACTCAATTGGTAATATATATTATTTAAACCACCTTTACAACCTTTCATATATTATTTGTGATATACAACTGTTACATTAACGCGACTTATCATAAAAACTCTACTTCCCCAAATCGACTTAGCAAACCCTAATGCCTTAGACCCTAGATACCTTAGACTTTTTAGACACTTCCTTATTAGTATTCTTACACGTTATAGGTTGAATTCCTCGGAATTCCCATTACTTAGCTCACGACCGCTTAAGTGGATTTTGATCGCTTTCGCAAACTGTGAGTATATCTTTCCCCTTTTTACTGTTTTACATTTTGGGTTGACTCATGTACTTACTATCAAGTTTATAATTCCTTTTACTAAAATAGCAATTCTTATGTGTGTTTGCTTGTGTCATTTTGTGTATCTATGACTTGTCAAATCATTAACCGTTGCGGCCTGGCATTTCAATGAATAGTACTATGGTATATACCCTTGTGACTCTGTTGAGAGTCCTCGTCATTGCTATGTATTACATTACTACTAGCGCATACTATATATATCTGCTTTCTTCTCTTAGGGTTGATTTGACCCGGATACCAATTATTACATAATTGCAAACAGTATACGACACATGAATTGCTAAACACTTTTCTACTATATTTATTTAAACAGGGTATGCTCACCAATACATTTTGTATTGACCAAATCATTTTCATACATGTTTCAGGTTGTTTTGAGACGCTTCTTTTAGGCTTTTGGATTTTATATTTCAGTCTTGTCTACATTGTATTTTAGCTAGACTTGTCACTTTAGAATTATTGTATCCTGTAATTTCATTTCAATTTAATAAATTATTTAAATCAATGTATTCAAATTTACACTTTAGTTCATGAGCTATTGAACAATCGTCAATACGTGACACCTCGATGTTTCCGCCATCGGTTGGGGTGTTACAAAAGTTTAGATTTCCGAGAACAAATTAGATGATTTTGAGAAGTCCGAGAACCTATGATGATTTTGAATCAAGAACCAATGACAAAATTTAGTCGTTCGAGAACAAATTTGGAGAGCACAAGATGTTTTTCGAGAACTATGATTGATACCCGAGAACCCCGACTAACATCGAGAACAAGACAAGTTCGAGAATACACTCCACCAAAACCTGCAAAATTGAGAACAAGAATATCGAAAACAAAACAAACAACCTATCCAAAACAACAAAAAAAAACACACACCAGATTTCCGTTTTTTAATAGAAACAAATAAAATTTTAAATATAACCAAGTGATCCAAAAATTGTGGATCAGAATCAAATCCTTTTAAAATTTAAATGATTCTATCTAAAATCTATTCAACTAATAATTCCGAAAAATAGGCAAACACTTTCTTGAATCACAAAAAAAAAAAAAAAAAAAAAAACATAAAATTTTCAACAATTCTAAAATTTCTTGACCACTTCTTCACGAAAACAATTCTGCCAACAAGAACCTAAAACTCAAAATTTTAATCAAAACCAATTGAACCACTACGACTTGTATCAAAAACAACCCTTTAAAACTAGAATCAATATGAAATCTTTAATCCCGAAATAAAAAACGTAAACCTTCAAGATCTGAATAAAAATTAAAACAAAATCAACCTATGACTATAAAAATATATAGATTTCAGAACGTTTTTTAATCAAATAATATATTCAGCAAATAGTATATCCATCCAAATAAGAACAGTACGAAAAAAAGACCATATGAATAAAAAGGATTTTACTACTTCCTAAATCCAAATTTTTTTACTCAAAACTACAAACAAATCGACCCACAAAAAAATTGATATCCCATTAAAAATGGCCGATTACAAGAAATCCTTTCAATCCAAATTGTAAGTCCCGAAATAACACGATATCAAGTAACACAACGGATTGGCGGAATCAAAACGTTGTGTGATTCAAGAAACAAGATGAAACAAAGATTAAGCTTTCTCTATTGCATACGGTTTCAATGAAACCGTCTGATACAAAGAGAATTCTTTGATAAAACCAAACCGCTAACCTAATAATGATGATGAACATAACATTATATAGGTCTTGTACTATGTTTGGCCCACATGGCCTATCCCAAAGCCCAAGCCCAACTGAGAACTAACTAGTTCTCGGCCTAAACACCTTAAATAACCGAGAACCCAAGTGTTCTCGGTCCTAAATAGTAAAACACCAATATGGATCACCAATATTTATTTGATAGCGTCAGTCTCATTATTGTAGACCCAACACTTACCAGCAACATCAATTCTTCCTTCCGTGACTCATGTAGTACACTTGGGTACAAGCTTTCCAAATAACTAACAACTATTAAAACTTCCAATCAAGTTTTCAAACAATTAACCTTTTCTTTTCAATCTAAAATCAAGAAATCATTGTTTATATATCAAATTTTATAACAGAAAGACAAGCAAAAATATTTCAACAATATACAATCCAACAAAAAACTCAATTTAATAATGGAAATCACAATCAACGGTTAAACACAATTTCACAACACGAATCTTAGCAATTCAAACTAAAAAGAGACGGATTTACATACCATGCAAAGAAGGCAAATACAAGCTTCTGCGGTGATATGAAATCAGGGTAAACAAATTGAGAAATCGAGTAGAAGAAAAGATCATGAATCACACCTAATAATTGAGAAATCGAGTAGAAACTTTGTTTAAATATAGAGATTTGAAACTCCTTTGACGTTGAATTGGTAACTTTAATTCAAGGCTTTTCGGTTGCAAAGCAAAAACGATTTACAAATCATTAGAGAATTGAATGTGAGGAAGATGGAAGAATGAGTTGCATTAGATATTTGTACAATTGCTATCAAAAGTTGTATAGTACGGGTATAAAAGGAAGAAAATAGGTAAAAATTAGGAATTACATTGTGCCTCTTCATATGCTACTTGAAAAGTGTGACAAAATTACAATCATATTCATCAAGTTTCTTTAATATAGTATATAGATATAGATAGATAGTTAGGATTTTAGTTTAGCAAACCCCGTAACTAAAAGGTGGTTATATTCATTTTATTGAAGGGGAAAACACAAAAAAGAAAAAGGTTAATACATGCTTCTTCAAAACATCGTTCTGTAAACACAACCTCAAACATTGTCTGAATATAATCTGCTAGTTTATTCTTCATGTGCTTCACGAGATAGACAAATCTAATATGAAGTGATAAAATGTGTGTATCGAAAAAGAAATATGTCATTTTTTTTACAGGATCAACACTCGGTAATTCATAAAACCTACTTCTAATTCTACGTATGCACATATTGTTCGAGTGGAGTCTCTGTACAACTTTGTCACTTTCTAAAGACATTTTCTAAAAAGAGACGAATTTACATACCATACAAATACAAAAAAGGGTAGAAGAAAAGATCATGAATCACACCTAATAATTGAGAAATCGAGTAGAAACTTTGTTTAAATAGAGAGATTTGAAACTCCTTTGACATTGAATTGGTAACTTTAATTCAAGGCTTTTCGCTTGCAAAGCAAAAACAGTTTACAAATCATTAGAGAATTGAATGTGAGGAAGATGGATGAATGAGTTGCATTAGATATTTGTACAATTGCTATCAAAGGTTGTATAGTAGGGGTATAAAAGGAAGAAAATAGGTAAAAATTAGGAATTACATTGTGCTTCTTCATATGCCACCTGAAAAGTGTGACAAAATTACAATCCTATTCATCAAGTTTCTTTAATATAGTATATAGATATAGATAGATAGTTAGGATTTTAGTTTAGCAAACCCCGTAACTAAAAGGTGGTTAGAGCATTCACAATAGCTCCCCCATTTTTATGTGAGAGTAGCCCCCAAATTATATGGGTGGTTTTGAGGGTTTGTGAGTGAAGAAAAATGGGGAATCTACTGTTGATCGGTATATTTGGGGTTATTTGAGAATCTTTTGGGGGAAAACTGGAAAGTGTATTTATTTTTTAATATTTGTTGAAAGTGGTTGTGAGTGGAGGAGAAAGAAACTGTAATGATTTTTAATGTAATATGTGGTTGTGATTGGTTGTGAGTAAATGAGGGATGGGGAAGCTACCGTGAATGCTCTTATATTCATTTTATTGAAGGGGAAACCACAAAAAAGAAAAAAAGTTAATACATGCTTCTTCAAAACATCATTCTGTAAACACAACCTCAAACATTGTCTGAATATAATCTGCTAGTTTATTCTTCATGTGCTTCACGAGATAGACAAATCTAATATGAAGTGATAAAATGTGTGTATCGAAAAAAAAATATGTCATTTTTTTATAAGATCAACACTCGATAATTCATAAAACCTACTTCTAATTCTACGCGTGCACATATTGTTCGAGTGGAGTCTCTGTACAACTTTGTCACTTTCTAAAGGCATTCTAAACCTGTGATGTGAACCTGAAAAAAAACAATCAAATTGGTATCAAATGATATGTCATGATGATGATTGATTCAAGAGGCGTACATGATAGGGTGATTAATTATCACTTATCAGCTAGATATTTACCTGGTGTTTAAAAATCATATGCTACATCTAACATTCTAACCGGTTTAGCAACCTTTGTAATAGATGTCCCTAGCAACATCAATCAAAATAAAAAAAAAAAAAAAAAAAAAGGTTCTTACCAATCTGACTATATATGTGAATATATATTAGCGGGTTTTTATATGTAATAGTAGGTTCAAAAGCATATATACCATCTTAACATGATTAGTGACTTGCCTAGACATGATTAATGAATTACCTGAGCACATTGTGTTTTTTTTTTCTGCATGAACAAAAACCCATTGAAAAAAATCGTTTTTTTACGTTTTTTGTATAGCACTATGGTACTCGTTGGAAAGATAATAAAACGCTAATTAATTTGGTATAATTTAAAAAAAAAAAGTTACTGACATTTAAGAACTGTGGGGGAGGTAGAGGTGTACAAATCGGTTTTTTAGCTAAACTGGTTTCGGTTCCAAACCAGTTCGCTACAATACTAGTTCCTTCCCGAACCGGTTTCGGTTTGGTTTCAGTTTCGATTCCCGGTTCGGTTTCGATTCTAGTCCGGTTCACTTTCGCACTTTTTAAAATCGTATAAATTACATTAAATTTAACTTTTAATAACTTTTAGGGCTTTTTATAGAAAGAAATTGGATTTTAATTAAAAAACAAAGTTTTATTTGTATTTATGGTCAAAAATGTATTTTTCTTAAATCGGTTTCGGTTCGGTTCCTGTCCTTTTGACCGGTTTTATTGTCAGCTTTAGCCCGGTTTTCGGTTCGGTTCGGTTTGGAATTTTTTAGTACCGATTTCATGTGGAATCGGTTTTGACCGGTTTCGGTTCTTGAACCGGTTTTTTTTTGTACACCTCTAGGGGGACGGGGAGAGTGCATGTGCCATGCACATAAGAGAGAAAAAGATTTTTAGCGGGAAATCAAAGGGTGTAAAGGGCCACACCTAATACCATGTGACATCTCTTTTCGTTTATTATCTATACTATATTATAATGCATGAGGCAAGGACTTCTTAAAACTTAAGTAATACAAGTTTGATTTCACATTGTACAACACTTGATGCATGGATTAGAGATTTTATGGGGGTAAATGAGTCTTTTAGTCGAAGATTTAGTAGTGAGGCAGTTAGGCTTTGTACGATATAAGCTCCATTATTGAGGCAGTTAGGCTTTGTACTATATAAGCTCCATTTTAACAGGTATTCTGTTGTTTAAGTTATGGTTCTTCTTCTAGGTCTTCCTTTCGTTCACTTCTGATGCTAGATGGGTTATGGACAATATTTCATCAATTTCTAACAAAACATCCATACCTATCAATTGGTTTTATATTTATGATTGTCTTCTTCTTCAAATAGGATTTCTTTTTGTTGGAATTTTCACAAAACAGCAGAGAGGATCAAAGAGGGCGAAACAAAGTGGCTTTCCGGTTTCTTCAATACGACTGAGCTCCACCCAATCAGTATACTTGCTGCCAACCCAGAAGGTATTATAAGTCATTTCTGTATGTTATTTTACATTAGATTTTGATAATTTATGGAAGATTTCAAACTTGAGACCAGGATTGATGAATACTCACAGAATTGGTAGTGGATTTTCATGTGGAAAGGTACTTAATCATTTATTTTAGATGTGTTTAGCTAATCATTCGTGTTCGTCCTTTTCACGGATTTCTTCTTGAATGTAACAGCCGCAATTATCCAAGTAGTCACTCGTGTATTCTTTACAACGACAGCGTCAACACATTCGTTATGTGTTCTACATATTTGATTTATCAATATTTCAAAACTTATCTTTCATTCATGTTATTCATTGTGTGTATTTTGGACCAATTATTGATTTTTGCTTTTTTAAATGGGTTTAGATAGATCTTTTTCTCAGCCAAGACAACATGTGAATGGTGTTTTAGGCTCATCAGGCCTTAGGAACTATCGTGAGGTTGAAGTTTGGAAAAATTGAGGTATCATTTTCTTTTCATTATTTGGGGTTCAATTTGTTGTAAGTTCAAAAAAAAAAAAAAAAAAAAAAAACCGCATTAAGCTTTATAAAAGCTGCAAAAATAATTTAATGCTAAATTCATGGTTTAAAAAAAATGGGTGAAGCGTGTGCCTCGAGGCGAGGCGCTGAGAAAACTCCTCTGAGGAAGCGCCTCATGAGGTTATTTTGTACGTGTGTCTCGAATGGCCGAGGCGCTAAATAAACTTGCGCCTCATGGCGTTGTGTGTGTTTTTTATGTGTGATTTTGATGTTTTAGACTTTCTATATCAAATATTTTATTTTTTGTGTGTTGTTATTTATTTTTTAGACTTTCTTTGTCAATTATTTTGTTTTTTTTATACAATATATAATTTTTATATTTATTTCTTGATCCCGCCTCTGGCTTACGCCTCGTTGAAGGGAAAACGCCTCTAGGATCGATTTTGTTCATAAAAACGTGGACTAAATTACAAAATTGTATTTGAAAGATCTAAAGTTGACTTTCAGAAGTCAAATTATAAAGATTATTATTTTAAGGGCCAATCCCTTCCACATTGTTGTCTTAACATAACTTATTGATCTGTATGTGTTTTCCACTTTGTTTTCTATTCTTTTGGTATTTTTTCTAATTAGATGGTTGGATATACAATATGATTAATTCCATTTTTTTTACTATATTTGTCTTGTGGTACAGGAGAATTAGTGACTTGACAGAGGGAGTTTCTACTTTTCCGCCGCTAGCGAATATGACGATACAACATCATTTGTGGGCCTTTGGTTTTGTATGATGACTCTCTCTTTATAACAAGTGAAGATATTAATTACAGCCATATAGAATAATGCATTTTGAAGGGTACTTAGGAATTGTTTGATCTGTGGAGTATGGACCAATTCATGACTATTTTGGAAATATGATAAGACTGCATACTTTGTTTTATGTAAACGCCATAGTATATGCTGTTCTTTTTCTTTTGTGACACCTCAATATTAATAATACTCTTCCATCAATCTATTACTATAGCTCTACCTTCTTTTTACCATCAAACAATTAATAAAATGTAGTTGGATATTAGTACTTTGACATGTGTTATTTAATTTTTTGGCATTCCTTTTTACTTTGGTAAAAAAAAATAGCACATGGTATGATGTACATGGTCGTGTGTTAATATGAAATGATTTAGAAGATTTCATCTTTTAGATGACAAAAATGCGAATTTTGTATTCAATGTTCATAAAAATATAAGGATTGTTCATAAATATAATAATATACACACATAACTATATATTTTTAAAAGAAAATAATAATAATAAATGTTAAACAGATGGTTCGGCTTACACAATGACCAGTTTCAAGTTCTAATATCTGAACTGGACTGTGCAAATTTCAAATTGACCTACTTTATTTGGCTTGGGTGGTTCGATACTTCCATCGGTTTTGGGCGGTTTATGAACACCCATACTTGTTTCATGCAATAGTACTGCTTGTGGTTTGTTTTGGTCTATACATTTTTTACTACAGTAATTTATTTGTCCATGTGTATCTATACTGATCTATGTTTGATGATCATTATATTATATGATTTTTTATTGGCCAAATATAGATTGGAGTTAATTTCTTCTGACCATATCCTTCAATTTATATTTTTACTTTTTTCTCTTTGATAGACCTCTTTTGTCTTTAGACTGCAATAAGGTTTCCTATAATGTGGTCAAACAAGAGAAAGGGCTTGTTGAAATGGTCTGCTCAGCCTCTGCACACTGTAGGTTGCTACACTCTCACTTTATCATACTCAGCTCTGCTCTAAAGCTCTGCTTAAATGTACATATTTTAATTTCAAGTTTTCAACCTAATTTTGTTTCCCCAGATTGTGTAATAACAATATCCAATATGCATAACCTTGGAAGTTTGATACAATAAATATCAAATTATAAGCGTATTTGTTAATCAGATTACACAAGGAAAGTTTGAAGTGCAAATGTCGATGTGCGCTTGATGTTTATTAATGTTTATGTTAGACTTTATCTTCCCAAACTATACATCAATTATTAACCGATGGGTGATGGTGATGGTGCAATAAACCACTGCAAGCCTTTTAAATTAAGGGTTTTTTGGTGTCTTTGGTCTAAATATGTGTGCTTCAGCATGTAATTCTTGATATATTGCTGCTTCTAGGATAAAGGCTAAAGCAACTTATGTGTATTTGGTGTGTAAGAACACGAAGGTTGTTCTTGTCCCGGCGGAGCGATTGTTCCGAGATCACTGAAGCTTGAGGAGAACCCTGAGGTAAGCGTATTGATTTATTGAAGTTTCTACTGTTTAGATTCCATGCATAAAATTAACTTTTTGGTTTATATGTTTTTATTAAATAAAAGTTAAGGTTGTCCTAAATGGGGAGCTACCAAGGAACATGAATCTATCTGGTCAAAGGGTAAAGAAGGTTTGATTAAAAAAGAAAGACGTCAAATGGGTCAAAAGTCTTCTAAAGTGTAATTTTTACACAATAAATCAATAACAATGTATCAGTTTTTTTAATAAACAAATTATGACAAAGTTGCTTGTTAGATTTAGTTTGCCATTCTGTCCCAACAAAAAATTTATTATGACAACAATAACATAACCATCTGAGTATGGTCGTGTAGGAGTTTTTATTTATAAAATGATAATACATGCAACTTTGACCCGTTTTGATATGTTTTTTAGCTTTTTTATTTATACTTTACCATTTAGAGGTAAAACATTACCTATTGCATTTTTGAACTTTTTTTTGTTGTTGATATTTTAGCATTCATGAATTATACAAACTATATCCTAAATTGCTATATCCTAAATTGCTAAATAACTGAAAGCAAGATATTAGTACAATATAATTTAGTGATCGGTACAAGATATTGATATCTATTGATTTTGATCTATAATATTTCTAATTTCTTAATAATTGAGGGGTTTGTAGATATGAGATGGGCATTAAACAAGTTAATCTACTCTAATTACCAAAAGATGGTGGTAAAAATTTTTAAACGTTACGCTTACTTTTTTTAAAGTGTTGCACTATCAGGCGTCAAATTTTCTACACTGTTTGGTCGATTTGTGCACTGTTTGGGTTAATTTTCTGCACTGTTGCACTTAAAATATTGAATTGAACTAGGTTAAAATGTTGCATTGTTTGGGGTTAGAATGATTATTTTTCTTAACGAAACAGGTTGAATGGGTTTAAAGTTGCCCAAAATATATCATTATCGTCTAAACCTGACTTGTATTGTTTGGCTAAACCAAGCTGCCTCATCTTTTAATATGATCCATTTAAGTAACTACAAACCAACATATTTATAATTAAATTTAGCACCCTTAGAAATGGAACTTGGTTTCAAACTTGTGGTAGTTTTTAGCTGTTATCAGTGTGAATTCTCTTTGATGCAGGTTACATGAGGCCTGGAAAGCCTCTTACATTTTCTGCAAAATCAAATGTAAATCATGAGAGAAGGTAAAAAAGGTTCTTGCAGTTGGGTTACCTAGAAATCCAGTCAGTCAAATGTTTGGTTTGTTTTAAAATGGTTAAAATCTTGAAAGAGTGTAGAGGGTACAAAATGGTGAAAGACTTCAGCTTCAGAATTGGTCTGCCCACAAGAATTTCCTAAAAGCACTACAAGAAATTTGGGTATTTACCCACACATACCAATGTGTAAGCCACCACGTCCCAAGTTGACCGGATGAAGAATCCAAATCCAAGCCACGCTCAATGTGATAGCGTATTGTACACTTCAAACCATTTCTACTATCAAATGCATCCACAACCACTTCCATGAATCATTATCCCCAACGTCACAACCATTCTCTTTGAAAACCATACCTATAAGCAAGTGAACAGGTCACCGCTTAAAGAAAACAATAGTGATGTTAATCTATGAAGTTAAAGATTAGACACTTACTGACATATTAAAGGAAATTGTTGCAATTCTCATGAACAGAAGATCAATATGGTCATCATGAACCCATTACCTGACCCGTCCGTTTTTCCAGGCATACTAATAAGTAACATTTACCTAGAAACAAAATTAGCATTTGAATAGATAACTCTAAATATGTTAAATACAAGTATGCATAAAATTAAAAAGACAAAAAAAAATATTTAATTGCATCATAACACCATGAAGTTGTCTTCAAATGTCTTGTCTCTATGGTAAACCAAAAAAAAAACATAGTTAACTAAGAAATCATTATAAAAACTATTAACTTTGCCACATTGCTTCCATCTCATATAAATTATTACATCGATCAGTTTTCAACATTAAAACTACCTAATAGCTCACTATTTAAAACAATTAAACAAAATTGTAGATTAAAATCAAGCCTTTGCATCATTCCTCAAAAGCAAATTAGTCACTAAACTTATGTTCTTAGCATCCCGTCATAATCTATTGAAAATAAAGTAGAATGAAGTCTTTTTTTTTTTTTTTTTGGCCAGTAAGAAATAAAGAGCAACAATAAAAAATAAATAAACGGTTACATGAGTTCATAAATTAAATTCTCTGGTCCTAGTATTCCAACGAGTTTTTGTGGGTACTATTGAAAATATAGGAAAGTATAAACCATTGGCAAATTTGCATAATTGTCACTTCAGTTGCAATTTTGAAGAACATTATTAACTTTCTAATACACTAACATATTTTTAATTTTTTTCTTTGTTCGCTTTTTTATCTTAGGCCTTCGCTTTTTTTGCGCCTTGCGCATGGGCAAGGCCTATGCGCCTTGAGTGCGCCTAGCGCCGTTGATAACTATGGTTTCACCCATAAACTTCATTCGCTCTTTTGAAAAAAAAATGTTATAGTTTTATTCTTCCCGTAGATAATCTAATAACATAAACATTAATCAAGTCATAATTATTTTCAAACCTAATTGGCCAATAATCCAAAGCAAAATAACTAATGAACTAATAAAAATAAAACACCAACATCAATTGTAATTATCCAAAGCAGAAGTGCAGAACAACACTCAACAACAACAACCACTGAACTAAATATTATATTGAAAATGAAAATGAAATTAGTATTTAATTGTGCACCTGGATACTTTCTTAATTTTGAATGAAGACAAAAGACTTCAATCTTCAAAATGCTCTTGGAGGCTTGGGGCTGTGACCGAGATTCAAAGATAGAGGAGTCAGGAGAGTTGGAGAGGGACGAGAGTTTTAGGTTAAAATTTTATTATTTGGGTTTAGGTTTTAAGTGGGCTTTTAATTTAATTGGGTTTTCTTAAAAAAAAAATGGGCTAAATAAAATAATTGGGTTTTACCACTCAAAATGGGCCAAAAAGAACAAAACAAAGAAAATAATAAACTTGGTAAAACAAACGATATTTGGGGGTCGGAGCTTGACCCGAAACTTCGGGGGGTCGGAAGTCACTAGTTTTGGGGGGTCGAAACCATATATACCAAAAAATTTCTATACGAATACTATATAGTCTGAACTTCTGAACGAAAATTCGGGGGGTCGGTCCCCCCCGCCCCTATAGAGGATTGCCCCTGGAACTAGCCTGTTTCTTCCTCATAGAATCGTTAAACCACCCAAACCGTTTTGATCCCACCAAACCGTTTCGACCAAGCCGAACCCGTTAACGACTCGGACCCTTTCGGCCCCGCCCTTAAAAGACCCGGACCGAATCGTTTCGTACCGAACATGCCCGTTAACAACCTGACCGACCTAATAGTGGCCCAAGCTGTTTCGACCAGAGAGGCCCATTAATGACACAGACCGTTATGATCCGGACCGTGCCCATTAACAACCTTGACCATTTCTTTTTTACTTGCTCCGTCTTTACACGCCATATTAAGAAAATAAAATAATGATTTAATTATTCAATTTACATGTATCTAATATGTACACAGGGGCGAAGCTTGGTTTTCAAATCGGGAGGGGCCGGACTCAATTTTTTCGAACGGTAGTGGCAAATCGGCGGGGGCCGGACACAACCCGGACTCGATTTACCTACGAAAATCACAAATTTATACCACTGCGCCAAAAAACAGGGGGGGCCAGGGCCACCCCTGGCCCTCAACATCCTTCGCCTCTGTATGTACATATATTTTTTTTAGATACGCGTATATATTTTTTATGCCACGATATTTACTAGGTACATATATATCTAATATTTACACGTATTGTACATTTTTAAAACAGTGTATGTATTTATTTGGCATGCCATTTAAAGTAAAATTATTATTTTTTATATGTAACCAATATCTACACATTTTGTACCTTTTAAGCATGTGTAGGTATTTATTTTGTCACGTCATTATCAAAAACTAAAATAAAAATTTATCTAATTGATTTATCTACATATTTGTTTAAATATATTATGTGTTGGTAAACATAATCATTTACCTACACATATATTAGTTGTTTATATATTTGTAGATAATTTACTTACACATAACAAAATTTTACCATATGTGTAGGTAGTTTAGCATTTAATTGATGTCAATTTTGGAGGGAAATTTTCCCACTAACTCTAATGTGTAGGTAAAACGTATTACCAACATATATTAAGTGTTAGTTGTTATTTAACATAAATAGTCAACAATTACCCACACATGTACAAAAATGTGTAGATATTTACCCACACATTTACATGTGTAGGTAACTTATGTGTGGGTAAACACCCCAAATTCTTGTAGTGAAGGGTGAAAGACTCCAGAAGGTGGTCTGCTCACACTGCCAAATGGCCACTTAAATAGTGCTCTGGTACAACTCTTATAAAGTCACACCTTTATAGTTGTAATAGAGTTAAACAATAGGGTCTTGTGAAGTAGGGCTTGAATCGATGTACATCATATTTTATAAGTATCATGCTTCCATTAATTGTATAAAATCAAAGATAAAGTTCACTAATTTTGGTTTGTGATTTTTGAATTCCCTTCCCATATCGATTCAGAATTTCTCAACCTAGACATGTTGTTATTAATGTTCTACACTTCTGCACATCTTTTATTAATGCAACTTTGGCTACCTTTATTTGCAACAGGTTAAGTGATATTGTTTTGCCTCCGGTTGATATACCTAATATTTTATCCAACAATAAGTTACACACCACTTTAGTCGGCTCATATTTGGTTTGAAAGTCGCCTAGACAATATAACATCTTCCTTTAGTCGTTTCATGTTAAATTGATTTTTTATAATATAATTAGCATGTTAAATGCATGGTTCCCCAGTTTCCCACTTTTTTTAGGTTCCCCATTGAACCCACCCCTATAAACTATTATCCAGAAATAACATCTTCCTTTATTGGGTTAGTGTGCGTTTTTTCGGTCAATCTATTTTTGTCAAATATGATAGATAAGTTGGTCTAACAAAAATGCTTACGGTCATGGGTGAGCGAAAACTGGGATGACACCGTTATGTGTTTTGGATCTTCAAGACACGTCTTATATTTTATTGACTGTTATCTCTGTTATGGGTACATTTTGTTGAACCGATAATTGAAGGCCGTGACATGGATGAATATTTCTTGGGTCTCACATAGCATATAGTTTGGTATATTGTGCTATATTGTTTGGGTACATTTCACATGGGTTGTCATCGGTAAAAGAAGACTACTCCTTGTATTACTTTATAAAGATGTATGTCTATTTTGTTGGTTTATTTCTGATTTACATAAGAACAAATATGCACGCTAGATGTAGCACATGAATGTTGATAAGTTAACTTAATTGAGTTGCACCATAGACACAAATAAGTACACTAACTTAAGGACTATACACTATATCTCGAGACGATTGAAAAACTAACATGAAACGAGTACTGCGTTGTGAATGTCGTTCCCGCCGCATCGCGCGGGTTTCCTACTAGTATAGATTGATATAGATATAGATATAGATTTCTTAATTTATGAAATTTTTAGAAACTTCATAAGAACTTGAGAAAAATCTTTCCAAGGAACATATCCATTAAAATAAGTGGGCTATTTTTGTTATTAGAACTAGTGGGCTAAATTGAAACACGTATATTTTTAAGTTTTATATGTAGTGGTAATTTTAAATAAGTGGGCTAAAATTGAAATGGGCCTTTTTCAGAATTGGGCATCTAATTCGGATGATAGAAAACGATATTGAGTAAATGAAAAGCGTGCATTATAAAAATTTGATTTGCATTTTTTTCTTTAAAAATGGTATTCATTCAAGTCATACCATATTTCCTAGTATTTTAACGGCAACAAACGTCGACATGTTAACCATCGTGACTTCGGACACTGTGGTCAAGGTCGATTACTTGACCGCCACCAACCCCTTGGCTTACTC
This sequence comes from Ambrosia x helenae, assembly GCA_030844895.1. NCBI lineage: Eukaryota > Viridiplantae > Streptophyta > Magnoliopsida > Asterales > Asteraceae > Ambrosia > Ambrosia x helenae. The sequence continues at coordinate 95,621,386 of CM061232.1, read as the reverse complement.
AGATGCGTGGAAACCCGACTTCCATCGGTCCGAAAAGCACGATGGTGGAATAATTAGTAAAACATTGCCTCCCATCCGAGTTGAACCGGTGCCACCCATATTCGTTTTTTACCTAGATGTCACTCCACCATAAGGGTGGAGTTAAATTTTAAAAAGTTATTCCTAATATTTATAGTTGATTTATATCTTATTGTGGTTTAATTGTGCATAACAACGGAGAGTTTACTAGCTTCGATCTGAACTATTATATTTATTATAATGCAATTAAAATGGTTATAATCTCTAGTTATGCAAATAATCATCAAACGTATTTCAGTAAAAAACATTTAGCATTTTCCTAGTCAACAAAATACAAACATCATTAATATTCATTATATCATTTTTATAATGCTTTATCAGTAACTTTAACATATATGATTTCTTTACGTATCTATATAATTACCACTAAAGTCCAAAAGAAGAAAGAAAATTAGATATATAAAGTCATTGTTAAGGTTTTGTAATTTGTTATCTTCTTTTGCGAAAGGCAGAAACAAAGAAAGTTGACAAGCTTGTTAAAGCCTATGAGGAGAACAAATACGTTTTTGTCCCTTTGGCTTTTGATACCTTCGGCTCCCTGGCACCGGCAGCTACCCGTTTCTTGACAAGGGTCCAACAGGTTATTCATAGCAATGTCTCGACTCTATGTGCGCAATGTTTGGTTTTTAGCAGATTATGTTTGCCATATAGAAATGGATGACAGCGCAGCTTGTTGCCCACTTTCCTGCTATTTTGATATAATGTTCACATTCTTGGTTTGTATTTAAAAAATTAGTAGATTACATCACGAAAAATAAAAAAGAAAAAAATTTAGAAATAAGACATATCGAATGAGACAACAAATCTTTAACTCATTTTTAAGATGATGAAAATAAATAATACGCCAGGTGAAATAGGGTCATGGTCACGTCTAAGCACATTTAGTGTTCGTTAATTCAGCTCTATAATTTAAGACTGAATCACAAGTTTTGTTTTTTATGTTTATATCCGATTACGACGCCTGTCCTTTAGGTATAAAATTGATTGGTTTTGTAGTTTATGTTGAAATCATATGAGTGTTGTCCTATAACGCTAATTCAGTTATCTTTTTTTGTTAAATTGTGTCATGTGCACAGTGCAAGTCACATGAGGGTAGTATTGTAATTTTAGCCTCATTCTCTTTTTCACCTCTCCAACTTACCACTAGGGATGAGCTCGGGACGGTATCGGTACCAACCGACAATGATCCTGAAAACTCCCAAATCTCAATACCGATTCCGATACCGAAAACATACGGTACGGTTCGGTATCGGTACGGTACCGGTATAGTATCGGTATTTTACCTTAAAATACCGATACCATACCGATCCCGTACCGATACCGATAATACCGAAACCGAAAACCTCTAAATGTGGGTACCGATACCGATTCCGAATACCCTCGGTTCGGTATGGGATCGGGATTGGAACGGGACGGGATCGGTATTCGACGCTATGTGCTCATCCCTACTTACCACCACCACCAACATCCAAACCAAACCACCTGCTGTCGTCGCCTTCCACCATCTTCCACCGCCTCCCTATCGTCGAATAGCTCCCCTTCCTTCCCGATTGTGTATAAGATGGATATGGGATCTAGGTTTTCTCAGATGGGTTGTTCACGGAGTTTTGGACCAGACATGTGTGTGTCAAGGGGGTCCTGAAAGTAACAGACCATACCTGACCACCGGTTTAGACCTGTAGCTCTGGAGGCCTTTTATCTTGTAACCACACGGGGGTAATCCTGCTTCCCAAATCAAATTAGCATCGTGTGCGAGGTTTTGTGCTCGAATTTGAGCTAATTCCTCATCCACAGCTAACAACTCATGAGGATGATTTTCTAGGGTTTGGTGTTTGATAGGGAAACACCATATTTGAGGAAGATGAGGCAGCAAGACCATCTTTTGTTCCTTGACTTGAGGATAAAGTGGGTGATACAACCTAGTGAAATAATTCATTGTTGGTAAAGAATCGGCGAAGGGCTGCCTCTAAAAAACTGTTTTAGTGAAGTGATGTGACAGTGCAGGATTGGTAGAAATCAGTGAAGTTAAAAAACTACACGGTAAGCGCCCCTCTCGCCTTTATATCCATCATTTCATAGTGTTAGTTTCACAAACCCTAAATTAAGAACTCGATATTACAAAGGAGAAAAAAGATGCGTACAATCCTAAAGAGCTGATAATACGACCACCTATTCATCGGCTCAGAGAAGCGGTGGTGTATCTTCAACGGGAAGACGCGGTCGTTAACTAGGTGAATGGAACTTTTGGAACAAACTGAAAGGAGTGTGATGGAGAAGAAGAATATAAGAAATATTGAGGTGGTTATTTTTATGAAACTGTGATGTTTTATAGGATCAAGCGAAATGGGCACGATGATGAGTAAAGATAGTAGTTAGGATTTGGACTGCTTTGTTGGGTGAGAGGAAGACGATGGATGAATAGTGACACCCAAAATATACAGGTTCATTGTAGCTTTTCTACAAATTTAAAGGATAGGGAAAGAAGATAGGGCTTCTGATGTAGGAGTAAAAGTGGTCGAATCTTTAAATTTTTCTTTCAATTTAGCGATTTAGCGATGTTGTTGGAATCAAAGAGAGAGAAAGTCTCTTGTGAATGCTCTAAGATCTCAGTTTTAGGCCAGGATGAGCAAATAGTTCCAAATATTGAAATCGATCCGCCCCGAACCGATCCCGTAAGGTACCAAGGATTTTCAGGATCAGTACCTACTTTTTAGGTTTTTCAGGATTATACTATAGGGTATTAGGACGGGATTTTAATGGTAATACCGAAAATAATATTGAATACCGAAGGTTTTGATACCGATTGTATACCGGAAATTATAAGAAAATGCCCAAAAGTATAAGAAAATACCAAAAGTTTTAATGCTGCATGTTGCTGCTGTTTTTCGTTGTCCAGCACAGTAACGTCCAATAGGTTTTTCGCTCTCAATATTGGTCATGATCAAACTTTTTGAATTATTTTATAATCAACCATATGAAAATAAAATATAAGCCAACCTGCCTAGCTAATCATCACTCAATGTTGGTTTCTGGTAATTTGCAATATAGGTAATTTTATGATTGGTATCGGTATCGTACGATTCCGTCCCGAGTTCATCCCTAGTTTTATGTACTTTCTCTGTATTTTATGATTTTAATTATTATTGTTTTATAAAGGTTAAAGAAACAACACATAAAAAAATATGTTACACCCATAAATCTATAACTTATAATAAAAGAATTGAATATTGATGAGGTGACTTTCAATGGAGGCTGTCACGTGGCACATTGAGGTGAGAGTTTTTAATTTATTTTTTATTTTGTTTTCATCCATTCTCCTACACTTATCTAACCCTAATCTCTTTAAGAATTTAAAAACAAATTTAGTTTTTTCTCTCTAATGTTTCCTCCCATCATTTTTAAACGTTAATATCTTTTATATACGAGATTTTTTAAAGAAAAAAATTACACCAAATTAACGAGCGTTTTATTATCTTTCCAACGAGTACCATAGTGCTATATAAAAAACGGAGAAAAAAACGACTATTTTTTATGGGGTTTCGTTCATACATGAAAAAAAAAAACACAAATTGTTCAGGTTATTCATTAATCATGTTTTTTCTTTTAAACCAGGTTCTTATATACAATGTTGAAATTTATCCCAATCGCCATGCTATCATTGGAATTTTACTCTTCTAAAGATGGATAGGTATACTTCATCAAGAGAAGCTAGGAGAAAGAATCGCGCAACACTGCAACACATGGTGTCACCTTATAGCAAGGTTATTTTTTTTATTTATTTAATTACAAGAGCAATAATTATTACTATTATTATTAGTATTATTATAATGGTTATATTTTTCAACCCTGGGACACTCTCGGGATAAAAGCTAGTTACTCTATAGAAAAGCATGTTAGGCAACAATAGCTATTTCGTCCTGTAGTCTATTTTGTCTTTTAGCACGTCTTGTAATTTAGTGCTTTCTCATTTAATGTGGTTTGTTTTGCAATTTTACACGGGTTTGATCTTTGTTCGCTTAGTACTTAACATGGTTTTACGACTCATTTTCCCTCTATATTTTACCGTTATGTGCCTCACTTGGCGTTAATAGTTTGTGTTTTTTCTTTACGATTTTCCTGGTTTCGGTCGTTGTTTCGTTGCTATTTAGCACGATTTTACGCTTCACTCTTGTGGGACATAGGCTAGTTCGCCATCAAAAGACCTGCTTGCCACCATCATCCGCCATCGTGGTGGACACAATGTCGTATAACCCCATACATAACACGAGTGCAATCTACTAGTTATAATTAACTATCATCTTTTTCAAAGAAACTAAAACATATAATAAGAAATTTTTTATTATATATATTACACACTATAAGATATCTTTTATTGTATGACACTCATACTTGACCCGAAACAAAAATAAATCTAACATACAAAAGAGAAATCAACACATAGGAAAGGCTACATGTTATAGCTTTTCGGGATAGACAAATCTAATATGAGGTTATAAAATATGTATTATGATGTAACATAGAAATTAATGTACTATAATATGAGAAAACAACAATTTTAAACATGTGAATAAGAATGAAAAAGTTTATTAAAAAGAAGATGCATGTTTGGATGAGGAGCAGAGCCAAAAGCAACCATTACAGGACGTGATTGAGGCGGTGGTCTTGAAGGTGACTTTTTTTTTTTTTGGAAATGAGTGGTTTTAACCTATTATGCTGTGAATGAAAATAAAATTCATATTTACTGGTTTGAACTTGATTAGTGACTTGCCTATACATGATTAATGAATTATCGAAACATATTGTGTTTTTTTCTTATATGAACAAAAACCCACAAAAAAGTCGTTTTTTTCGTTTTTTGTTTGGTACTATGGTACTCGTCAGAAAGATAATAAAATGCTCATTAATTTGGTGTATTTCTTTTTTTAAAAATATCGTATATAAAAGTTATTAATGTTTAAAAATTGTGGGGGAACATGAGAGAGAAAAAGACTTTTAGAAGGAAATATGGGGATGAAACCATATATACTTTCCATAATAGGAGAAGCGTGAGTGACGTCAGAAAGCTAATGTGTCAGCTGAAGAGAGTGGCCACCAATGCGCGTATGATGCAAAAACTGACGTAATTAATCATCTATAGTTTCCATAATAGGAGAAGCGTGAGTGGCGTCAGAAAGCTGATGTGTCAGCCGGAGAGAGTGGCCACCAATGCGCGTATGATGCACAAACTGACGTCATTAATCATAATAAAAAAATCTCACTTGCCTGAACAGTGGTAATAATGCCACTTGCCTGACAGTGGTTGTTAATAAATTAGTTAAAATACTGTCAGTTGAGTCAATAGACGTTTGTATGACTATTGGTTTTAAATTTGAGCTCCAAATTCAAATTCAAATTTCAAATTCGATAGCCCATTACACAACTATATAAAGGTATCGTGTGCATCTCTTTCTCCCAAATAATTTATAAATCTCTCAAATACTTTTTAAATCTTAACAGATGGTTCTCTCATATTTACGTTTAGGTCGAAGCACTCGTGCACCAGGTAAAATAATTCTAATATATTTATCAATAAGACTAAAGTTTATCCATTTTGTTCTTCAATAACCTCAATGTTCTTCAATAACCTCAATATTTTGTCTGCTCCATTAGTAACCACAGCATTTACGTCGAAAAAGTTTTCGACTTTTGAAGATTCTTACAATCAAAGAAAAATATCAGTCTTGCCATTACGAACGGTTGTAGATTGGCAGGCTTAAACTCAAGAGGGTATGTCTTTCTGTTTTTAAAATTATTTATTCCATTGTTTTATAGGTGTTCATTTTTGTTTTCTGATCAACCTTTTGTGTTTCTCCGTTAACAGATAGAGGCGTTAGCTTAAGCAATGAAGTGTTTTTCCAAATGACATTAGGAAAGACACAGATTGCGATTATGCTTTTACGCCACTATGCTTATCTTTTGAGGAAGTCGTCTGCGTCTACTTTCGTTTTTGTGGTTCCCGCTGTTGTGCTTCTCAACAGGTATGTTTGTTAAATATGTTATATATCTTTAATTTGTTATGAAGGCGTGTAGTCGAAATCTAACTTTGAATCTTTTTTTTTTCTGTTCTGGTAGCAAGCAGAGTATGTAAGGAAGCACCTTGAGCATGTTGAGTATTCAAGGTTAATCTTTTGGATATTAATAATGCTTCTATACATACAACACACACCTTCAACCATTCCTGCCAAGAAACAAACATATGTGTTGAAGACTCATGGATGTATAAAGACATGTTATAATCAAAGTTGATTTTTATGTATTTGCAACATTAGTTTGTGGTTTCTAAAGAGTATTAAAAGATATATTAAATTTTTTTTAGTGGTTGTTTGTAATATGTGTTTACGGTCAAGACATGTTTGTAACTACCCTATTGTATAAATTCAAGTTGTATTCGATGATAGATGTTTTGTGAACCGTTGTTTAAGTTTTCGGAACATTGGATTACACTTATTGTCAAAGCATGTTTGTAAATCATCTATCGTATAAATTGAAGTTATATTCGTTGGCAGTTGTTTTGTGAAGATGTATAGTTTACAAACTCTCATCAATAGTGTTTGTAGCATTATTAATTAATTGATTTATATAAGATATAAGAGTGTAAGCTTTAAGTGAAATTCTATTTGATGACAACCGTTTTAACAACATCTGTTTAGAAGTTGACAGTTGTTGTAAAACAGATCTTCCAATTATAATAATAAATAATACATTTAGGCCCAAGTTTTGAATATTGAAGAGGAAACTTTTAAGTCCTAAGTTTTGAATCTTTAGGAGGGAAAGTTTTAAACCACATAGGGAAGCGTGTTTAAAAATTTTAACATTAACAGGGTCGAGTTGCAAATAATAAGAGTTGTTGTATAAGATATAACATTGCAAGTGAAATTCTACTTGAAGGCAGTTGTTTTATCAATATCTGTTGTTATAATTAACAGTTGTTGTAAAACATATCTTACAACTATAATAATAAATATTACATTTAATCCCAAATTTTGAATATTCAAGAAGATGTTTTTAACTTACGATAGGGAAGTGTATTTACGATTCCGAACATTAGCTTTTTTGAGTGCCAAATAATAAGTTTTTTGAGACGAGACTTTATTATTATATTTTATTAATTATATAATTAATTGATTTATATAAGATAAAACATTGTATCATAATGTATATAGTTTGTTTGTTTAATAATATTCAAGTTGATAGGTTATATTTTATAAAAAAACATTTTTCTAACCTGCTGGTTATTTTTTAAAAATTTTGTATTAGCGTCATTTCATTTTGATAATTAAATAATTAATTGATTTATATAATATATAACATTGTAAGCTTTAAGTGAAATTCTATTTGATGACAACCGTTTTAACAACATCTGTTTAGAAGTTGACAGTTGTTGTAAAACAGATCTTCCAATTATAATAATAAATAATACATTTAGGCCCAAGTTTTGAATATTGAAGAGGAAACTTTTAAGTTCTAAGTTTTGAATCTTTAGGAAGGAAAGTTTTAAACCACATAGGGAAGCGTGTTTAGGAATTTTAACATTAACAGGGTCGAGTTGCAAATAATAAGAGTTGTTGTATAAGATATAACATTGCAAGTGAAATTCTATTTGAAGGCAACTGTTTTAACATCTGTTGTTATTATTAACAGTTGTTGTAAAACAGATCTTGCAATTATAATAATAAATATTACATTTCAGCCCAAGTTTGAATATTCAAGAAGAACTTTTTAAATTACGATAGGGTAGTGTATTTACGATTCTGAACATTAGCTGTGTTGAGTGTAAAATAATACATTTTTTGAGACCAAATATTTTTATTATTTTATTTTATTAATTAAATAATTAATTGATTTATGTAAGAGAAATATTGTATCATTATGTATATAGTTTGTTGTATTGTTCAATAATATTCAAGTTGGTAGGTTATATTTAAAAAAAACATTATTCAAACCGGCTGGTTATTTTCTACAAATTTTGTATTAGCGTCATTTCATTTTGATAATTAAATAATTATAAAAATTAACTTAAAACTATCTTTAATAAGTAAGCCCTATGTTTTGAATCTTTAGGAGGGAAATATTTAAATCACATAGGGAAGTGTGTTTAGGAATTTAAAAATTAACAGGGTGAAATTGGAAATCATAAGAGTTGTGTGAGCAAATATTGATATATTGTTATTATTATTAATTAGTTAATTCATGTACGTGACATATTGCAAATTGTAATTGAAAATCTATTTTGATGAAAGCTGTTAACAACATTTGTTAGCAGGTAAGGACGATTTTGAAACTTTATTTTTATTGTTTACCTCTATGTTATTTTACAAAATCTCATCAATAGTGTGTATAGCATTATTAATTAATTAATTAATTGATTTATATAAGATATAACATTGTAAGCTTTAAGCGAAATTCTATTTGATGACAGCTGTTTTAACAACATCTGTTCACAAGTTTACAGTTGTTGTAAAAAGATCTTCCAATTATAATAATAAATAATATATTTAAGCCCAACTTTTGAATATTGAAGCGGGAACTTTTAAGTCCTAAGTTTTGAATCTTTAGGATGAAAAGTTTTAAACCACACAGGGAAGCGTGTTTTAGAATTTTAACATTAACAGGGTCGAGTTGCAAATAATAAGAGTTGTTGTATAAGATATAACATTGCAAGTGAAATTCTACTTGAAGGCAGCTGTTTTAAACAATATCTGTTGTTATTATTAACAGTTGTTGTAAACAGATCTTGCAATTGTAATAATAAATATTACATTTAAGCCCAATTTTTTAATATTCAAGAAGAACTTTTTAAATTATGATAGGGAAGTGTATTTACGATTCTGAACATTAGCTGTTTTGAGTGCCAAATAATAAGTTTTTTGAGACGAGATATTTTTATTATTATATTTTATTAATTATATAATTAATTGATTTATATAAGATAAAACATTGTATCATTATGTATATAGTTTGTTGTATTGTTCAATAATATTCAAGTTGATAGGTTATATTTTATAAAAAAAACATTTTTCTAACCTGCTGGTTATTTTTTAAAAATTTTGTATTAGCGTCATTTCATTTTGATAATTAAATAATTATAAAAATTATTTTAAAAGTACGTTTAATAAGTAAGCCCTAGGTTTTGAATTTTTAGGAGGGAACATTTTAAATCACATAGGGAAGCGTGTTTAGGAATTTTAACATTAACAGGGTGAAATTGGAAATAATAAGAGTTGTGTGAGCAAATATTGATATATTGTTATTATTATTAATTAGTTAATTCATGTACGTGACATATTGCAAATTGAAATTGAAAATCTATTTTGATGAAAGCTGTTAACAACATTTGTTGGCAAATGAGGACGGTTTTGAAACTCTAATTTTATTGTTTACCTCTATGTTAGTTTACAAAATCTCATCAAGAGTGTGTGTAGCATTATTAATTAATTAATTAATTGATTGATTTATATAAGATATAACATTGTAAGCTTTAAGTGAAATTTTATTTGATGTAAAAAGATCTTCCAATTATAATAATAAATAATATATTTAAGCCCAACTTTTGAATATTGAAGCAGGAACTTTTAAGTCCTAAGTTTTGAATCTTTAGGAGGGAAAGTTTTAAACCACATAGGGAAGCGTGTTTAAGAATTTTAACATTAACAGGGTCGAGTTGCAAATAATAAGAGTTGTTGTATAAGATATAACATTGCAAGTGAAATTCTACTTGAAGGCATTTGTTTTATCAATATCTGTTGTTATTATTAATAGTTGTTGTAAAACTTCTTGCAATTATAATAATAAATATTACATTTAAGCCCAAGTTTTGAATATTCAAGAAGATGTTTTTAACTTACGATAGGGAAGTGTATTTACGATTCTGAACATTAGCAAATAATAAGTTTTTGAGACGAGATATTTTTATTATTATATTTTATTAATTATATAATTAATTGATTTATATAAGATAAAACATTGTATCATTATGTATATAGTTTGTTGTATTGTTCAATAATATTCAAGTTGATAGGTTATATTTTATAAAAAACATTTTTCTAACCCGCTGGTTATTTTTTAAAAATTTTGTATTAGCGTCATTTCATTTTGATAATTAAATAATTAATTGATTTATATAATATATAACATTGTAAGCTTTAAGTGAAATTCTATTTGATGACAACCGTTTTAACAACATCTGATAATTAATTAATTAATTGATTGATTTATATAAGATATAACATTGTAACACTACAAGAATTTGGAGTGTTTACCCACACATAACTTACCTACACATGTAAATGTATAGGTAAATATCTACACATTTTTGTACATGTGTGGATAATTGTTGACAATTTATGTTAAATAACAACTAACACTTAATATATGTTGGTAATACGTTTTATCTACACATTTGAGTTGGTGGGAAAATTTCCCCCCAAAATTGACATCAATTAAATGTTAAACTACCCACACATATGGCAAAATTTTGTTATGTGTAGGTAAAATATCTACAAATATGTAAACAACTAATATATGTGTAGGTAAATGATTATGTTTACCAACACATAATATATTTAAACAAATATGTAGATAAATCAATTATATAAATTTTTATTTTAATTTTTGATAATGACGTGGAAAAATAAATACCTACACATGCTTAAAATGTACAACTTGTGTAGATATTGGTTTCATATATAAAATAATAATTTTATTTTAAATGACGCGCCAAATAAATACATACACTTTTTAAAAAATGTACGATATGTGTACATATTATATATATATATGTAATTGGTAAATGGCGTGATAAAAAATATCTACGCGTATCTTTTGTTTTGAACTGTGACTTTCTTTAACTGTGTGGCAGAGATCATCACACCCGCCTCTTGGCAGACCCTAATCACCCACGCGTCCAGACTATGTTGTCTGAACCGGGTCCACGCTGGTACGGTGGGGACTACGGCGTTCGGCCGGAAACCGTACTGCCTCCACACGAGTTTCCTTGTTGGAGTAACAGCTGGATGAAATGGTAAGTGCAGAAGAAATGGTCCAGGTTGTAAACGTGCACGGTCTGGAACGTAGCGGTCTGTGTCGTTAACGGGCCTCTCAGGTCGAAACGGCCTAGTCACTATCAGGCCGGTCAGGTCATTAACGGGCCTGTTCGGTACGAGACGATACGGTCTGGGTCTAAATGGTCCGGGTCATTACGGGTTCAGTCCGGTGGGATCAAAATGGTCCGGGTGGTTTAACGATTTTGTGAGGGTGAAACAGTCTAGTTCGTTAACAGACCCAGTCCAGACCGAATCCATTCCGCCCTGAACTCATTACTACAAATAAAAATCCATTTAGCGACACACGGTTTTAGTAACACTAAACTTTTGTGCTATTAATTTAGGTTTTTAATAGCACTTTATTTACACATGTTTATTTATCAAACTATTTTAGTGGCATTTCACTTTTATAACACTAATATATGGTTTAAGTGACACTCTGTATGTCACTAAAAGTTTAAGGCCTTATTTTAAAAAATTTCATCATTCCCTCCTTATGAAAAAACCTAAAAAATTTTACACTCTAAAATATCTCCCTCTCATACTAAAAATTCCCTCCCCTAAAATTCCTTAAAACCCTAAAACTAGTCTTCCATGATGAACCCAGTACCAAACAATAACAAATAACCAATCTTCGTTTCTTCTCCTTACCGCTACAAATAAAATGCCATTTAGTGGCACGCACTTTTAATGACATCTAGCTTTTGTGCCACTAATTTAGTTTTTTAGTGGCACTTTACGTATGCCATAATTTCTTAGTATGCACTTTTAGTGACATTTTGCTTTTATACCATTAGTTTGGGTTTTAATGGCACTTTTCATATGCCAATGAAAATTTCATGGGTTTTTAAAGGAACTTGGCGTATGTCATTGAAAATTTTAGGGGTGCAAATGAGCCAAGCCAAGCCTAAGCTCATTTATTCTCGAACTCATTTAACTTATGAGAGCTTGGGCCCGTCCGTTCGTAGGTTTTCTAGGTCAAGCTTAGTTCGTTTATTAGTCGTTGATTAATTATATTTGTTATACTAATGTTTTTTTTAATTTATATATAGTTTAGTTATTTTATCATAATTTATAAATAATAATTATTTTTTATATAAATATACATTTAATATTTTAAAATAAAAAATGTAAATAAAACACTACCTTAGATTCGTGAATCATCACAAGCTCTATAGCAAGCTCTATAGGTGAAGCTCAAACCTTTACTTAACAAGGTTATTTTTATGCTCGGGTCGTTTCAATTTTTTTTTTCTCAGCTGATTTAGATTTATTTTTCGAGCTAATATCGAGTAATAGGTGAGTAACTCGACTTCTTTAAACCTTTAGAAATTTCATATGCTTTTAAAAAATTTAAATTCATTCCAAATCTCACGTCTTTCCCCCCAACTTTTTCATACACTACCGCCAGAAATTTTTATACAACCCTTCCCTCCTATTATTTTGATTCTAAACCTAAGTGTGTCCCTCCCTCTCCATTCAACACACTCAAACGCTCAAAGACTCAAAACACATATTAGATCTTCACTCCCAAGACAAAAAAAAAGCACAGTGACTACGTGCAAGGGTAGCAGCAACAGGCAATTCACCGCGCTGCTATAACGCTTGAAGGCAACTCAATAATTAAATCGATTTGCTTTGATTGGTGACCCAAAATTTAAAGTCATCACTCCCACTTCTCTATTTGAAGGTATATATGTCATTGAGCCCACGCTTTTTTTTTTGTTTTCTATTTAAATATGTATTGGTTATAAACTTTGTAAATAGATTAGAGTTCTGGTTTGATTATATTAGATTAGAGTGTTGGATTTATGATTCTTTTATTGTTGTTTAAAGCTGAATGCTTGAAGACGCACACCAACTGGTCGATTAAATGCTTCAACCAACTTTGTAATTATATGTTGTACACTGATTAATCATGAACTTTTGTTTACACGCAAAGAGGACTATCGTTTGGAATTAGATAACCATTACATCTTATGTATGCTCTGTTGTGAAGGATTTTGATATCCAACTATAGGGTAAAAATCTTACATTATGCTTTTAGCATATTGGATTTGATTCTCTAACAACACATATGTAATGAAAGAAAAAAGTTATAGAATATCGTGACCTAATACCAGTGGGAGTGATCGTGTACATATCCATTAATTTGAACCGAGTCAGACCACGTCAATATGGTATAGTTTGGAACCTTTGTTAATGGTTTAACGTTTTTTTATCCTTTTGGAAGTTCTTCAATTTGATTATTTGATCAATTAATTCCTATTTTTGATCAGCCCTCGAGATACGATACAAAACGTATGTGGTGTTTAGTGGATGTGAATCCAATCTAAGTAGTTAACTCGGTTGATATATCGGTGATATATCACCGATATCTTGGTTATCTGTCATCAACCGATATATCCTTACAAATTATCGGTGCCGATATTATCGGTAATATTGGCCGATATTTGACCGATATTTTTGATCCAGGTATTGTAGCTATTTTTGTGTTTTTGTAGGGATTTGTGTTATGTATCACCCAACAATGGAATACAAGGAATCAATTAAAGAACTTTATTTTGTGTTTCATATCATACGTGACAAATAGCATTTTTGAGAATTCAAAAAGTTGTAAAAATCAAAGCTACACAGTCCTGATTTAATCTATTATTGATGCATAAGAATTCCAAGCTTGCTGACTTACACTGTTGCTTTTTTTTTTTTTTTAATTAGGCATCACCGGAGCATGTTTCTATTGGCTTAAAGATACTAAATCTGCTTGTTAGTGAGATGAATCAGGTTTGTTAATATGTTCCTGTCCCTTGATTACTTATGATATAACTGTATACTTAGGCATCCAATGAAACCCAGTTACATTTAAATGGAAGATTTATTGCCTATTGATGTGCCTGATTATCAGTCATGTGTGTTGCTTCTTCTAATCTGATGTAATATAAACATTCATGGTGATTTGGTGACATACATAGCATTGTATCAATTGGGAACTAGCAATCAATTTTTCTTTAGAAAATATGAGCCATAAAAACTGGGCTAAATTGTTAAGATTTATTGCCTATTGATGTGCCTGTTTATCATAAAAACCCGAAATACATTAATACACTAAATATCATCATGATAAACTACTATATATGGTTTTGGTTTGTCATTTTCCGGTGAAAATGGTGAAGTTTTTTTAAGCCATACAAGGTGGTGGAACACGCTTGACGTGGATCAGAAGGATGTTGTCACACTTGAGTTGCTTCAGTCTCGTGACAAGAAGGTAATAACTTGTGAGGAGACTAAAGCATGTTTCGAGGAGCAGTTCAAAAGCGGAAAGAACCGATGGTTCTTCTCAAAACTATGATTATGAGGAAAGATAAGTTGTTTTATGTTTCCATTTTTTTAGATGATTGACAATATTGGCAGACTCGTTTTGCAAGTAGAAATGGTTCGAAGAGTACAATACGCTATCACATTTGAGCGTGGCTTGGATTTGGATTTTTCTTCTGGTTAACTTGAGACTTGGTGGCTTACACATTGAGATGCGAAAAAAAAGGTTGGATATCTAAAAATGTGGCTGCAATATATGTAAGTTTACCTTTTCTTTTCTACCAATAAGTATTCATTATTTGGTAAAAAGTTAATTTATTGTATTTGTTTTCTTTTTTTTTTTTCCTAAAAGGAAGAAATGATGAAGTTGAGAAATCAGCATACCGTGGAATCAATGAGCGACAACTCAATTATTGAGAATGTACTTGGACGAAGCTCTATTCGTTTGCATGAGTGGAGACATAATCCAATTATTGTTGATAACACAATGGGTACAACTAAAAAAGCAAAGCGTCCTACTTATGATGAGCTGCTCCATGCACTTCAAACAGTGACAAGTAAATGTGAAATTATGGAACAAGCACTTGTTGAGAATAATATCATGTCTCCTCCATCAAGCACATCTGGACAATCTCAAGGTGATAGTCTAGAGGGTGATGAAAGTATCGATGAGTGATGTTGTTTAGGAATTTTATATAACCCGTCAGTAACTTATGGTCAATATTTTCTTTGTTTGTTTGAACATTTATGTTTTGATCCAGAATGTTAATTTGATAGGGTATGTTTCAATAATTGTTTCTGCATTTGTTTGTATATATTTCTAAATTATTATTTAAATAAATCGTGCTCAGTATCTACACATTTATATATTTTTACCAACACATCGATATATATTATTTCTACACATGTTAAGATAAATACCTATACATCTTACATTTACCTACACCTAATTAACTGCCACGTCAGATGCCACATCAGATGCCACATCATACACCAATCTAAACAAGTTGCTATACTTATACCAACACATATATATTAGCTTTAGCCACACATATATGTGTAGGTATAGCTTGCTATATACCTACACATAATAAATATGTAGGTATTGATCTTTATCTACAGTGCTGAGTCTACACATCATGACACTTAACTTATGTGTAGGTAAATGTAACTACTAACACATTATATGGTTTTTCCTACACATACTATGTGTGGGTAAATGCCCAAATTTCTTGTAGTGTAAGAGCATTCATAGTAGAGTCTCCATATTATTGTGAGATGGGCCTCCATATTATATATAGTGTGTATAAGTGGTTGTGAGTAGAGGAGATAGAGAATATATAGAGAAGTTACTGTTCATCAGTAAATTTAATATGGAACTGTTCATCCTTCATAATTGTTTAATATTTTTTTAAAGTGGTTGTGAATAGAGTAGAGAGAAAAGGTAATGATAAAAGTATAGAATAAATATTATTAAATAGAAAAAAGTGAGAAAAAGTAGTGTTTTTAGAGTAATTATGGAGAAAATATGGAGAAGCTACTAGGAATGCTCTAAGCTTTAAGTGAAATTCTATTTGATGACAACTGTTTTAACAACATCTGTTCACAAGTTTACAGTTGTTGTAAAAAGATCTTCCAATTATAATAATAAATAATATATTTAAGCCCAACTTTTGAATATTGAAGCGGGAACTTTTAAGTCCTAAGTTTTGAATCTTTAGGAGGGAAAGTTTTAAACCACATAGGGAAGCGTGTTTAAGAATTTTAACATTAACAGGGTCGAGTTGCAAATAATAAGAGTTGTTGTATAAGATATAACATTGCAAGTGAAATTCTACTTGAAGGCAATTGTTTTATCAATATCTGTTGTTATTATTAATAGTTGTTGTAAAACTTCTTGCAATTATAATAATAAATATTACATTTAAGCCCAAGTTTTGAATATTCAAGAAGATGTTTTTAACTTACGATAGGGAAGTGTATTTACGATTCTGAACATTAGCTGTTTTGAGTGCCAAATAATAAGTTTTTTGAGACGAGATATTTTTATTATTATATTTTATTAATTATATAATTAATTGATTTATATAAGATAAAACATTGTATCATTATGTATATAGTTTGTTGTATTGTTCAATAATATTCAAGTTGATAGGTTATATTTTATTAAAAACATTTTTCTAACCTGCTGGTTATTTTTTAAAAATTTTGTATTAGCGTCATTTCATTTTGATAATTAAATAATTATAAAAACTATTTTAAAAGTACGTTTAATAAGTAAGCCCTAAGTTTTGAATTTTTAGGAGGGAAAGTTTAAAATCACATAGGGAAGCGTGTTTAGGAATTTTAACATTAACATGGTGAAATTGGAAATAATAAGAGTTGTATGAGAAAATATTGATATTTTTATTATTAATTAATTAATTTATTTATTCATGTACGTGACATATTGCTAATTGTACTTGAAAATCTATTTTGAGGAAAGCTGTTTCAACAACATTTGTTGGCAAATAAGCAAAGTTTTGAAACTCTATTTTTATTGTTTACCTCTATGTTAGTTTACAAACTCTCTTCAATAGTGTTTGTAGCATTATTAATTAAATAAATAATTAATTGATTTATATAAGATATAACATTGTAAGCTTTAGGTGAAATTCTATTTGATGACAGCTGTTTTAACAACATCTGTTAACATGTTTACAGTTGTTGTATAACAGATCTTCCAATTATAATAATAAATAATATATTTAAGCCCAATTTTTGAATATTGAAGATGGAACTTTTAAGTCGTAAGTTTTGAATTTTTAGGAGGGAAAGTTTTAAATCACATAGGGAAGCGTCGTCAAACATAAATCAAAACTACACTACAAACCCAACTACAAACCAGGTGGTGGATTTCATAACGAGCGTGCCGGACCTTCCAATCTCCGGCGATACTCTCGCCGGAGACGTCGTCTACCGGTGTTCGCTTCTGCTCCTTCTCAACCAGTGTTCTCTTCTCTCCCACCTCCTCAACCAGTGTTCACTTCTACTCCTCCTCATCCTCAACAAGTGTTCTCTTCTCCTTCCCATCCTCAACAAGTGTCCACTCCCAATCCTTTGCACTTCCTCATTCCTCCACTACCAGGGTACACTCCCCCAAACCCAGATGCTGATTTCACTAATGAGGAGCTTGTATGGTTTTTAGAATATTTTATGGCTTTAAGGGAATGGGCTAGCTACGGTTGGTGGAGACCCAACCGAACCCCAACCCCACCCCAACCCCTCCTGCTCGGGAGCCAACCGAGGAGGAGTACGAAGCTGTAAGGGATGCTATGGATGAAGAACGATACTATGTATTAATTCCCGAGTATTGCCGCATCTGCTCGGATGCGAGGTCTGACGGTCGCGATAGCGATCATTCCGTGTCCCCACCGGAGTACACTTTAGAGGATTGGGATAATTATTCTCCGTAGGGAGAAATTTAGGATTAATTATGTAATGTTTTAATAAGCAGTTTAGGATTATGTAGTGTTTAAATAAGTAATTTAGGATTATGTAATTTTTAAATTTATATTAGTTTTGTGTTTTAATATTATTTGTAACTTTTTTTATATAATATTTGTCTTTTTTTACTTTTAGTTAAATAGTTTAAAAAAATAATAAAATAAACAGCCAATCAGAAACATGGGCCTTATCTTTTTCCCACTACCACTTCACCCCATTTTCACTTCAAGCCCCATGCTGACTCAGCTACGTGGACCATTAGAAACAGGGGCCTTATCTTTTTCCCTTCCCCACCACACATGGTCTTAGGCGCTACCCGAAGCTTTCCTGCATGTAATTGTAAAGCGCATCAGGCTATTTCTGATGTAAAATTGATATGTCATATTAGATTTCTCAACCTGGGACGCTCCCGGGGTATAAATCTAGTGTGTGTGTGTATATATATATATATATATATATAGAGAGAGAGAGAGAGATAAACAAAAAGGGGTATGCCACATGGTATTAGGTGAGGAGGTCTTCACATGCCTTGATTTCTCTTCAAAAGTTTTATCTCTCTCTCCCCTCATGTGCATGGCACATGAACTTACCCCTACAATTTTTAAACATTAGTAGATTTATATACGATTTTTTTAAAAATTACACTAAATTAAAGAGCGTTTTATTATCTTTCCAACGAGCACCATAGTGCTATAAAAATGACTGTTTTAGTGGGTTTTTTGTCCATGTTAAGATAGTATATATTCTTTTGAACCGACTATTACATATAAGAACCTGCTAACTACATATATATATATATATTCACAGATGTAGTTAGTTTGGTAAGAATCTTTTTTTTTTCGTACTTTGATTGGTGTTGCTAGGAACATTGATTACAAAGGTTGCTAAGTTAGTCAGATGTAGTCTATGATTCTTAGACACGAGGTAAATCTCTAGCTGGCAAGTGATAATTAATCACTCCACCATACATGCCTTAAAATTAATCATCATGACATATAATTTGATACCAATTTGGTTTTTTTTTCAGGTTCACTGATGTGTTGCAAAACACATCCCTTCTCCGATGTATTTTGTATATTATTTGGTCAAGTTTTTATTTATTTCGTGTCGTTTTTATTATGTATTTATGTATTTTATTATTTTATAGGTGTTTGGAGAAAATGAGATTAAAATGAAAGAATTTTAATTGAGACACCAATACTTGAGAGGAGGTGTTCATAGACGTTGAAACGTAGATGAGAAACTTTGGTCGAGCCAAGAACACCCGAGTCGAGCAAGCGTGGAACACATTTATAATAATAATAATAATAATAATAATAATAATAATAATAATAATAATAATAATAATAATAATAATAATAATAATAATAATAAGTAGAGACTTATGTCTCGTTAACTCAAGGCCCACAAAAAGGAGGTTTAGGTTTTTATTTGAGGCACATTATATAAATGGTGGAAGATTATTTTTTTCGGAGGTCACGGCACAACAGGAAGCAGACATATTAATATTCACGACAGGAGCATTATTTTTTGGAGAGGCAGGCGCATTATCATCACATAGATCTCAAGGAGCCGCCAAAGAAGAGGACAACCTTTTTGAGGAGAGGAAGTGGACGGAAAGAAGGACAACCGCAAAGAAAGCAAAGAAAGCAGCAGCACATCACAATTGGGAGCACATTTGAGGAGTGAAGGCTTGGGTTGAAGACGCAAAACGCTTGGGTTTAATTTTTATACTCTTTTTATATATTTTTACCCTAGTTTTGTGTATTTTGAATTTATTCCAACATGTTTGCTATTTATTTTATGTGTTTGACATGTTGAACATGATGAGTAGCTAAACATTAACGCTACCTAGGCCGTATTGATGATTATTTCGTGACTTTTGACGTTCGGTTTTGGATAATATTATTTTTGGCTTAATGTTTTGGTAAAATATTTATGTGTTGTTGATAAAAAATGCGTATGAATGCTTTTAGTAATCGGGTTGCTTGATTGTTGCTTTGCGTTTTTCTCTATTTTGTTACTTTAGTAGTTTCAAGATATAGAGTTATGCGTGATTTTCCATAGACTTTGTGTTAGTGGTTAATCTAGAGGTTTCTTGTCTTAGATAACCCTATTAGCAACCTTGTAAGCCTTTGAAATTAGTGTTTTGCCACTCTTGAGACCGGGAGGAGATAGAGTGTCGGTTTGTCTAGTTCTTAGGTTTTGGGTATAGGTGAGACCGGGAGGAGATCCTTACTTATTTACCTTAGCTTCCATAGCAAATTCGAGTTTTTGTCAACAACCTTAGATAACTCCTTCACACTTTCGGGTGTGTTGAGATTAGCGAGACCGGAGGTGAGCGAATCTTTTGAGTACCTTAGCATTCCCTAGTGAGGTGAGACCGGGAGGTGATCCGAACTAGTAACGGTGATTTACACGTCCCTTAGGATTTTCCAAGAGGTGTTAGTGAGACCGGGAGGTGATCTAGCATTCTTTAGGGTTTTCTTGAGTCAGACGTATTTTTAGGAACCCGGTAGCCATTCCATTGTCCAATTCCGAGCGTTGTGAGTTGCGTGTAGGATTCTAGACCTAGGTAGTTGTTTTCCATATTATCTCAATTTCTCTCTAGTTTTCGAGCTGTCTGTTCTGCTTCCTGTTCCTATTTGTGTTTCTGTCTTAGTTGATTTAATTGCTTTATTTATTTATTTAATTTAACAATAATTTTCTCAAAAACCAAATTATTAGGCTAGGAGTCGACAGAGGTTTAGTACCGAGAGTCGCCATATTGTGTCCACGGTTCGATATATACTCGGACTTACTTGCTCTGCTACACCGCGACCGGTACACTTGCCGTTAGTGTGTGGTTTTGTAGGTTTTTCCATTTTTAAAACTTGACCGATTTATTTACTACATCACAACTTTAGAATGTTTTGAGGAATTGACAAAGTTGTACAGAGACTTCACTCGAGCAAGATGTGCACACGTAGAATTAGAAGTAGGTTTTATGAGTTATCGAGTGTTGATGTTGTAAAAACAAAATTCTTGAAAAAACGACCTATTCCTTTACGGTACACACATTTTGTCACTTCATATTAAATTTGTCTATCCCGGGAAGCACCCGGGGGATAAACCAGTTTAATAATAATAATAATGTATTTGGTTCATTTGAGAATCTTTAGCCAAATTGAGAATTGAGAGAATCATTCTGGACCATACATCTCTCTAAGACAATTTTTTCTTTCTAAATCGCCCATTTTCATGCAAGAATTTTTTTTGCGTTTATACATATATGTATATACGTGTCTAAAACTGCAAAAACTAGTGGTGTACATATATATACACATACATGTTTTGTAATGTGCATACATGTACAAATGTGTATAAATGATTTCACGTACATGTATAGAAAGAAAGATTTGTGGGTAAGAGCATGTTCTTTTAATGTATATATGTGTCTATACGTGTTAGAATTTAAAAAATAAGTATCATACATATATGTTTTGACAATACACACACACATATATGTGTGTGTGTGTGGGAAAGTTAATTTGAGAACACATATATTTCGTGCGAACCGCGAGAACGCCATATAAAACCGTTTAAATTCAAAATTTATTTTCACACTTATCTTTATTACTAAAATACAATCTCAAAAAGATAAGTTACGTGTAAAAATTCAGACATATACGAAAATCAATTGTTTTTACACATGTGTAAATTTACTGTTTATACATGTGTAAAATATTTCATTTACACGTGTAAAAAGTTAATTTAAAGTGTTTTTTGCAAGAAAAGATGAATTATTTGGAAAGAAAATTCATTTATTAATGTTGTATTTTTATTATAATGATGTTTGTATTAAAAAAATTGATTTTGATGGATTTTTTCACTTGTTCTCACGGTTCTCACATATTTAGCGTTCTCAAGATAACCCTCCCATATATATATATATATATATATATATATAAGGGAAAGGGATACCGGAAACCCTCTAAAACGAGTAAACTCGGTAAACTCTAACTTCCCAAGTTTTTTATCATCTGAAAAAATTAGGGTATGTAATATACATGATTTTAAGAGTTTTGAGCCAAAAAATCAAAAAGCGCCGAGTGGATATTTTTAAAAAAAATAAATAAGTTTTTTTGTGTTACGTATGTTACACAAAAACAGACATGTTACATATGTAACACAAAAAACTTATTTATTTTTTTTTTAAAATATCCACTCGGCGCTTTTTTGTTTTTTTTGGCTCAAAACTCTTAAAAACATGTATATTACATACCCTATTTTTTTCAGATGATAAAAAGTTCGGGAAGTCAGAGTTTCCCGAGTTTACTCGTTTTGAGTGGGTTTTTATTTTAACCACCCCCTATATATATATATATATATATATAAAACTGGGAAATGTAATATACACATATGTATAAATGTAAAGAGAATCTTAAAGTTAACTAAAAACTTAGAGTTGCTAGAATTATGAAAAGATGTCAAAGAGAACCTCAAAGGGAAAAAGTTGAGCTAGAAGCTACGTAGAAAGATTTTTACAGCCAACAAGCAAACTTTGAAGCTATGATGTGAAGTATTATTGAATAAATACGTAATGGAATACTTCAAGATCTTTTGATTGCATTGTTATGTTGAGTTTGGGCATGTGTTAAATTATGTTATAAGATTATGTGTTATATTTATATTATTAGTGTGTTTATGTAATTAAGATTCTATTGCATATTAATGGAAATTTTAGTTTTTGATACGATAATGTTATAGAGTTGTATTTGACTTTGAAAAAGGCTGCATTTGTTATAACTAAAATCTTTAAAAAAGTTACAATTGATGTTGAAAAGGTTGCATTTAAGTGTAATGAAGGATGCATTTGAGTGTTACAAAAGGTGCATTTAAAATTAAAAAAAAAAGTTGCATTAGTGTAAAAAAGGGTTGCATTATCTAACAAAAAAGTCGCATTAGGTCTAATGTAACTTCGCCTAATGCATCCCTTGATAAAAAGTTGCATTAGGCCTAATGCAATTTTTTTTAAAAGCCTAATACAACATTTTATCGGGGTTGCATTAGGTTCATTTTCTTATAGTGAAATGACATTCAATTTTATGGTATCATTTTTTCTAAAAAAATGACGTATAAAAAAGTTACGAACGTTTAAAAATGAAGACGGAAATAGCATGTGACTTGCATGTCCATATGTTTTTGACAAGATTACTCTTTCAACTTATTTAATCTTTTGGACATATGTCATTTTCTAGTGGTTCTTACCTTTCTTATTTTTTATAGCTTTTGTAGAGTAACTCAACCCCACTATATTAATACAAAAATCTTTGCTATAAATTTTATTTAGGGTTCTAGGTTTCATACATCATATGACATCACATTCTGGAGTATGTGACAGCCTCCTATTAATGTGTAATATAAGCTAGATGTATGATTCCTAAATACCTTTTATTTAATATAATACCAGCGTTATACAAACAAAAAGAAATCAACTTTGTGCCAAACAATCAAGTACTGCCAAAACCCACCATCCAAACAATCTCACGCACAAAAAATTATATACACGAACACAACCCATTTATAGTAGAGAGAGAACATGCGAATCATATAAATATTTGTATCTTTTACCCATTATCCAGATGTAAACTTGACATTTTATTAATGGAAATTGTGATACACATAAGGTAATAATATAACCATTTACCCAGCTTTATATTTATTTCTCCCTTTATGCCCGGTCAGGGCTACCTATAAATGCATTATGAAGTTCTTATAGTTATTTACTTAAAATTAATTTTATATTAAGCATGAACTCATACACATAAAACCTAGGTCATATCTAGGACAGCAAGGACAATCATAGATTTTGTGTATCTTGTTGTAGTCGTTATAAAACTTCTTGTCATTGACAAAAATGAAAGGACTATAAAACTATTGTGTTAAAAGAATAAGTATATGTGGTCTTATTCTTTGTCAATCTAATCTTTGTTAGAATATTTGATGCTTTACTTTAATATCTTGCATAAGAGGTTGTGCAGGTTATGTAGCTGTGTAGATGGTTCGAGAGTTGATCATTGTAGCTGTGTAGATGGTTCAAATGTAGATCATTGATGCTGAGTTGATAATTGATCGAGTGTTCGTGTGAAGATGATCAAGTCAAGGTGTTGGGCTCCAGTATCTTCAAGTCCAGTCCAGTTTTTTGATAAAGTCCAAAAATCCAGAAGCCCATTAGAATGTTTGGTCCAGGCCCAAGAGTCTAGAAGCCCATGGCCTGGTCCAGTTGTTTACGTTTAAATGTGTGTTTCTTGTGAACGGCTAAGATTGAGTCGTTCACAATGGATGGCTCAGATATGTTTCACACGGATCCCGAGGTCTCATCTGATAGCTCGAGTATAAAAGCTTTTCGTCTTCAGTCATCCATCTAGTTGTCCTCATTCAGTCTCACATTATTTCTTGTGCTCTCTCTCTTTGTTCTTCTTTGATATTAGACGATTAGGGTTTCCAGATTACATCTTGTATTCTGTTGAGTTGGTTCTAATCCTTTGTCTAGTTTTTGATTAGTTTTGAGAGCTGTGAGAGTTTATTGTTTTTTTGATTCTTTGTAAGTCGTTTAGATCTCAAAGTTTGTTTATCGTCTTTTTTGATTCAATAATATTTTGTTCTTTGATCATGATACCATGTTTGTGTCATGGTATCAGAGCTAAAGGTTTGATCGGTTAGTTCTGAGACTATTAGATTGGGCTTCTTCTTGATCTGATTGTAGGTTGACTTAGATCTGTGGGTTCTTGGTATTGGATCCTGATTCAAGAGTTGTTTGAATAGGATCTAGGGTTTTGCTTCCGCTGTAATAAAGGTGCTCTGATCAGATCTTGGTTTAGTCAGCTGCTGTACAATCATAGTGGAAAAGAAGAAGAATCCTAATCTCTAGGGTTCTTGTTTGGAGCTGGAAAATAAGAAGGCGATGTGCTAGAGGTCGTAAAAACCCTAGCAAAGTTTGTTGTTACTGGTTAAACCCCCAATAAAAGGGTAATCAGTTGTTGGCGAAACCCTAACTTGGGTGCTTTGGTGAGATCTTTCTGATTTAAGTTTTTATTGCATTATTGTGTGTCTAGGAGCACTGTCCGGGTTAGGGGACCGGAGTTGGCTCATTTGTGTGTGAGTGTGTCATATAGGTCTAGGAGGCTCCCAAGTTAAGGCTTGCGCAGGCACCCTGCGAGTGTCCTGTGATCTGGTCCCTGGCTTGGCTTCGCCTGTGTTTGAGTTTTCTGTGTTTGTCTTGTCTTGTTTTCTTTGCTTGATCTTTTGTGCTTAGGGTTTTCTATGTATTGCTGATTCTTTTGTGATCTGTGTGAGATTTGTGAGTTATTGTTTGTTTTGTCATGGATGACAACGTTGAGCCTCAAACTGCTCTTGGTGGTGGTCAAGGACCCTTGCAGGATTCTGCCTCTAGTCCTAATACTGGAGGTGGATCTGGTGGGGGTCCTCAACCAGGACCCATTGTCAACCATGAAACTCTTGTGAGCAAGTTGGATGCAAGTGATCCATTATATTTACATGCATCTGACTCTAGTAATCTTACTATTGTATCTGTAAAACTAAAAGGGTCTGAAAATTACACTGTGTGGGCTAATGCCATGACTCTTGCACTTCAAGTTAAAAATAAATGGGGATTTATAGATAAGACATGTGTTAGATCTCAAACTGATGTAGTTCTTGCTAGACAATGGGATAGGTGTAATTCTATTGTTATGACATGGATATTAAACTCTATTAGTGAGGAGTTGTACATGGGACATGTTTTTTTCAAAACTTGCTAGTGATGTGTGGATAGAACTTCAAGAAACTTATGATAAAGTTGATGGTTCTGTGGTGTTTGATTTGTATCAAAGGATTAATTCATTTACACAATCTGGTATGCCTGTTTCTGATTATTACCATAGGTTAAATATAATGTGGAAACAGTTAGATCAAATAATTCAGTTACCAACATGTGTGTGTAATGCTGCTAAAGAGTTTAATACATTTAATCATATGATTAAGTTGATGCAGTTCTTAATGGGTCTTGATAATGTGTACATTAATGTTAGGACTACACTTTTGTTGAGAGAACAGTTACCAACTGTAAAGGAGGCCTTTGCTATTGTTTCCAGGGAAGAATCCCATAGAAACTCTAGCATAGGTCCCAAGAAAACTCAACCTATGGGGCTTATGGCCAAATCTACACAGGTTGTTGATTCTAATAAGAAAAATAAAAGTGCTAATCAAAACTTAAAATGCACACATTGTAACAAGACTGGTCACACTATTGATAAATGTTTCGAAATTATAGGTTATCCCTCTTGGATAAGACCAAGAGGTCCAAAGAGGGAGTCAACCTAAAAAGGTTCTCTCCAACAGTAGTAGTAGTGCTAACAGTAATGAAAAAGCTGATATTCCTGTTACTTCTTTGACTAATGATCAATTGTCTAAATTGCTTAGTCTAATAGGTGAAAAAACTAATGAGGTACCCCAAAGCTGTAATGTTACAGGTAACTTAATTGATCCTTTCTGTGCTAATGTGTGTGTTAAACCTGTATTTTGTTTTAATACTAGTGGAACTAAGTTTAAAATAGGTTGGATTATTGACTCAGGTGCAAATCAACACATGGTCACTAGTGAACATGATCTTACTGATTTTGTAGATGTGTCAGATTTAAAAATATATGTTAAACATCCTAATGGAACCAAAGCTTTAGTAACTAAAATAGGGAAGTTAAATCTTGGTAATGGTGTTGTTTTGCATGATGTGTTTGTTGTACCTGAGTATTGTATTAATCTGATCTCTGTGCATAAATTAGCAAAGGATAATAAGTTGTTTGTAGGATTTGATGAGAATACTTGTTATATTCAGGATTTATACACCAGGAAAACCCTGGTGACTGGTAACCAGCTTGAAGGGTTGTACTTTTGTGGTGGATCCTATGTGAATAATCAAGTATGTGTATTAAGTAGTAAGGTTTCTGAACTTTGGCATGCTAGATTAGGGCATCCATATGATATAGTTGTTAAGAAGTTGGAACCTATTCTTGGAATCAAGTTTGTTGCTAATGAAGGACCTTGTGATGTGTGTCACAAGTCCAAGAAACATAGGGAACCATTTCCTTTAAGTGAACGTAAAACTACCACTTTAGGTGAGTTGGTTCACTTGGATGTATGGGGTCCCTATAGGGTTCCAAGTAGAGATGGGTTCAAGTATTTCTTAACCATAGTGGATGATTACTCTAGATCTGTTTGGGTATGTCCTATGAAGTTGAAATCAGAAGTCTTTGAGAATATTAAAGAATTTGTTAATGTTCTAAAAACACAATTTACTAAAAATGTCAAAGTTTTTAGAAGTGATAATGGTCTAGAATTTGTTAATATTCAAATGATTGTTTTTTGTAAACTCTTGGTATAATACATCAAACTTCTTGTGCATACACACCCTAACAGAATGGAGTGGTTGAAAGAAAACATAGGCATCTACTAAATGCAGCTAGAGCCTTAATGTTTCAAAGTAACCTTCCTGTTCGTTTTTGGGTTGAGTGTATTCTAACTGCTGCCTACTTGATTAATAGGACTCCCTCCTCTGTGCTGAATGGTAGAACTCCTTATGAACTTGTCTATGGATTTGAGCCCTTCCTTAGTCACCTTAAAATGTTTGGATGTTTATGTTTTGTTACAGTTTTAAATGATTTAGATAAACTGAATCCTAGGGCTGAAAAATGTGTTTTCCTTGGTTATTCAACTGAGAAAAAGGGTTATAGGGTCTATGGGTTAGAAACTAAAACTATTTTTTACTCTAGGGATGTAAAATTTTATGAAAACATTTTTCCTTTCAAGGAATTGTCTGTGTTTGATAGCAATAATGAGAACACAGATAAATTTGTTAATTCACAAAACGTTTTTGACTTATTTGAACATGAAACATCCACACATTCAGACCTGCCCAATGATGATGGAAGGGAGATAGGTAAGCCTAAGTCAGATGCACATGAAACTCAGCAATCTGATGAAGTTCCAGTGACTGATAGTGAATTCTCTGGTTCACTACAGTCTAACACAGGGACTGAAACAGATAGGGCAGAGCATGTGGTGTATGACATTGATGATACTTCAAAATCTGAGGGTAATCAAGGTCAGAATACCCCACAAACATCTGTTAGAAGGTCCACTAGGAGTTCTACCTTCCCTAGGAGATTAGATGACTTTGTTATAGAAGGAAAGGTCAAATATGGAGTAGAAAAGGTAGTTAGCTACTCAAATTTGACTTATGAGGGCAAGGCTTTTGCTACTTTGTTAAACAAAAGTCTTGAACCTAGAAACTATAAGGAAGCATCTAAAGATCCTAATTGGATTAGTGCAATGAATGAGGAGATTGAGGCTTTAAATAGAAACAATACTTGGGAGTTAGTTGAACTTCCTAAAGGTAGAAGTGTTGTAGGTTGTAGGTGGATTTTCAAGATTAAGTATAAATCCACTGGAGAAGTTGAGAGGTTTAAGGCTAGATTAGTGGCTAAAGGATATAGCCAAAAGGAGGGGATAGATTTTGATGAGACATTCTCCCCTGTAGTAAAGTTTGTCACTGTGAAATGCATTATGTCTTTGGCTGTCCAAAATGGTTGGAAAATGTTCCAATTGGATGTAAATAATGCATTCTTGTATGGTGAATTAAATGAGGAAGTGTACATGTCACTTCCAGAAGGGTATTTTTCTGAGAAAGAAAATAGAGTATGTAGGTTGAAAAAGTCTTTGTATGGTTTAAAACAAGCACCTAGAATGTGGAATGAAAAATTGGTAGGTGTGTTAGCTGAGTTAGGTTTTAAACAAAGCAAATGTGACTATTCATTGTTTATTAAACTCTTTGATTCTGTGGTTGTTGTTCTACTTGTCTATGTAGATGACATTGTGTTAACAGGAAATTCTTTTGATGAAATTTTAAAAGTTAAAGAGTGTTTAAAACAAAGGTTTTTAATAAAAGACCTTGGTGAATTGAAATATTTCTTGGGAATAGAAGTAGTACCTTGTGAACAAGGTATTTGTATGTCCCAAAGGAAATATTGTTTGGACATATTAATTGAGTATGGCATGCTTGCATGCAAACCAGTGAATAGTCCAATGGAACCAAATCATGTTGTGACTGCTATGTGTAATGATCATGATGAAGAGTTGGAAAATATCACTGGGTATCAACAGTTAATTGGTAAATTGATTTACTTGTCACATACTAGACCTGACATTTCTTACTCTGTTCATTTCTTGAGTCAGTATATGCATAAGCCTTTAAGTGGTCACTTAAAAATTGCTATGAGACTTTTAAGGTACTTGAAAAAAGATCCTGGAAAGGGTTTGTTATTTTCACAAGGGTCTAAGTTTGAGCTGAAGGCATATTCAGACTCAGACTGGGCTAAGTGTATTCAAACCAGGAAATATGTAACAGGTTTCTGTGTATATCTACGAAACTGTTTGATTTCCTGGAAAAGTAAGAAGCAACCTACAGTGTCTAGATCATCTGCTGAGGCAGAGTATAGGGCTTTGTGTGCAACTGCATGTGAAGTGGTATGGGTTATTAATTTGTTGTCTGAGTTCAATATTAAGCTGGAGTTACCAATACCTTTGTATTGTGATAGCAAATCTGCAATTTCAATTGCAGCAAATCCAGTTTTCTTTGACAAGACAAAACATTTTGGTATTGACTTGTTCTTTTTAAGAGACTTAATTTCAAAAGGAGTAGTAAATTTTTTTGATATTAGGTCTGAAAATCAGGTTGCTGACATTATGACCAAAGGTCTTGGTCCTGGACAACATTTTGAGTTAAGCAAGAAACTTAATATGTTTGACCCATTTGCAGTTTGACTTTTTTGACCCACTTGAGTTGATTAGATTGAGGGGCGGGGGTGTTAAAAGAATAAGTATATGCGGTCTTATTCTTTGTCAATCTAATCTTTGTTAGAATATTTGATGCTTTACTTTAATATCTTGCATAAGAGGTTGTGCAGGTTATGTAGCTGTGTAGATGGTTCGAGAGTTGATCATTGTAGCTGTGTAGATGGTTCAAATGTAGATCATTGATGCTGAGTTGATAATTGATCGAGTGTTCGTGTGAAGATGATCAAGTCAAGGTGTTGGGATCCAGTATCTTCAAGTCCAGTCCAGTTTTTTGATAAAGTCCAAAACTCCAGAAGCCCATTAGAATGTTTGGTCCAGGCCCAAGAGTCTAGAAGCCCATGGCCTGGTCCAGTTGTTTACGTTTAAATGTGTGTTTCTTGTGAACGGCTAAGATTGAGTCGTTCACAATGGATGGCTCAGATATGTTTCACACGGATCCCGAGGTCTCATCTGATAGCTCGAGTATAAAAGCTTTTCGTCTTCAGTCGTCCATCTAGTTGTCCTCATTCAGTCTCACATTATTTCTTGTGCTCTCTCTCTTTGTTCTTCTTCGATATTAGACGATTAGGGTTTCCAGATTACATCTTGTATTCTGTTGAGTTGGTTCTAATCCTTTGTCTAGTTTTTGATTAGTTTTGAGAGCTGTGAGAGTTTATTGTTTTTTTGATTCTTTGTAAGTCGTTTAGATCTCAAAGTTTGTTTATCGTCTTTTTTGATTCAATAATATTTTGTTCTTTGATCATGATACCATGTTTGTGACATGGTATCAGAGCTAAAGGTTTGATCTGTTAGTTCTGAGACTATTAGATTGGGCTTCTTCTTGATCTGATTGTAGGTTGACTTAGATCTGTGGGTTCTTTGTATTGGATCCTGATTCAAGAGTTGTTTGAATAGGATCTAGGGTTTTGCTTCCGCTGTAATAAAGGTGCTCTGATCAGATCTTGGTTTAGTCAGCTGCTGTACAATCATAGTGGAAAAGAAGAAGAATCCTAATCTCCAGGGTTCTTGTTTGGAGCTGGAAAATAAGAAGGCGATGTGCTAGAGGTCGTAAAAACCCTAGCAAAGTTTGTTGTTACTGGTTAAACCCCCAATCAAAGGGTAATCAGTTGTTGGCGAATCCCTAACTTGGGTGCTTTGGTGAGATCTTTCTGATTTAAGTTTTTTATTGCGTGTCTAGGAGCACTATCCGGGTTAGGGGGACCGGAGTTGGCTCATTTGTGTGTGAGTGTGTCATATAGGTCTAGGAGGCTCCCAAGTTAAGGCTTGCGCAGGCACCCTGCGAGTGTCCTGTGATCTGGTCCCTGGCTTGGCTTCGCCTGTGTTTGAGTTTTCTGTGTTTGTCTTGTCTTGTTTTCTTTGCTTGATCTTTTCTGCTTAGGGTTTTCTGTGTATTGCTGATTCTTTTGTGATCTGTGTGAGATTTGTGAGTTATTGTTTGTTTTGTCATGGATGACAACGTTGAGCCTCAAACTGCTCTTGGTGGTGGTCAAGGACCCTTGCAGGATTCTGCCTCTAGTCCTAATACTGGAGGTGGATCTGGTGGGGGTCCTCAACCAGGACCCATTGTCAACCATGAAACTCTTGTGAGCAAGTTGGATGCAAGTGATCCATTATATTTACATGCATCTGACTCTAGTAATCTTACTATTGTATCTGTAAAACTAAAAGGGTCTGAAAATTACACTGTGTGGGCTAATGCCATGACTCTTGCACTTCAAGTTAAAAATAAATGGGGATTTATAGTTAAGACATGTGTTAGATCTCAAACTGATGTAGTTCTTTCTAGACAATGGGATAGGTGTAATTCTATTGTTATGACATGGATATTAAACTCTATTAGTGAGGAGTTGTACATGGGACATGTTTTTTCAAAACTTGCTAGTGATGTGTGGATAGAACTTCAAGAAACTTATGATAAAGTTGATGGTTCTGTGGTGTTTGATTTGTATCAAAGGATTAATTCATTTACACAATCTGGTATGCCTGTTTCTGATTATTACCATAGGTTAAATATAATGTGGAAACAGTTAGATCAAATAATTCAGTTACCAACATGTGTGTGTAATGCTGCTAAAGAGTTTAATACATTTAATCATATGATTAAGTTGATGCAGTTCTTAATGGGTCTTGATAATGTGTACATTAATGTTAGGACTACACTTTTGTTGAGAGAACAGTTACCAACTGTAAAGGAGGCCTTTGCTATTGTTTCCAGGGAAGAATCCCATAGAAACTCTAGCATAGGTCCCAAGAAAACTCAACCTATGGGGCTTATGGCCAAATCTACACAGGTTGTTGATTCTAATAAGAAAAATAAAAGTGCTAATCAAAACTTAAAATGCACACATTGTAACAAGACTGGTCACACTATTGATAAATGTTTCGAAATTATAGGTTATCCCTCTTGGATAAGACCAAGAGGTCCAAGAGGGAGTCAACCTAAAAAGGTTCTCTCCAACAGTAGTAGTAGTGCTAACAGTAATGAAAAAGCTGATGTTCCTGTTACTTCTTTGACTAATGATCAATTGTCTAAATTGCTTAGTCTAATAGGTGAAAAAACTAATGAGGTACCCCAAAGCTGTAATGTTACAGGTAACTTAATTGATCCTTTCTGTGCTAATGTGTGTGTTAAACCTGTATTTTGTTTTAATACTAGTGGAACTAAGTTTAAAATAGGTTGGATTATTGACTCAGGTGCAAATCAACACATGGTCACTAGTGAACATGATCTTACTGATTTTGTAGATGTGTCAGATTTAAAAATATATATGTTAAACATCCTAATGGAACCAAAGCTTTGGTAACTAAAATAGGGAAGTTAAATCTTGGTAATGGTGTTGTTTTGCATGATGTGTTTGTTGTACCTGAGTATTGTATTAATCTGATCTCTGTGCATAAATTAGCAAAGGATAATAAGTTGTTTGTAGGATTTGATGAGAATACTTGTTATATTCAGTATTTATACACCAGGAAAACCCTGGTGACTGGTAACCAGCTTGAAGGGTTGTACTTTTGTGGTGGATCCTATGTGAATAATCAAGTATGTGTATTAAGTAGTAAGGTTTCTGAACTTTGGCATGCTAGATTAGGGCATCCATATGATATAGTTGTTAAGAAGTTGGAACCTATTCTAGGAATCAAGTTTGTTGCTAATGAAGGACCTTGTGATGTGTGTCACAAGTCCAAGAAACATAGGGAACCATTTCCTTTAAGTGAACATAAAACTACCACTTTAGGTGAGTTGGTTCACTTGGATGTATGGGGTCCCTATAGGGTTCCAAGTAGAGATGGGTTCAAGTATTTCTTAACCATAGTGGATGATTACTCTAGATCTGTTTGGGTATGTCCTATGAAGTTGAAATCAGAAGTCTTTGAGAATATTAAAGAATTTGTTAATGTTCTAAAAACACAATTTACTAAAAATGTCAAAGTTTTTAGAAGTGATAATGGTCTAGAATTTGTTAATATTCAAATGATTGTTTTTTGTAAACTCTTGGTATAATACATCAAACTTCTTGTGCATACACACCCTAACAGAATGGAGTGGTTGAAAGAAAAACATAGGCATCTACTAAATGCAGCTAGAGCCTTAATGTTTCAAAGTAACCTTCCTGTTCGTTTTTGGGTTGAGTGTATTCTAACTGCTGCCTACTTGATTAATAGGACTCCCTCCTCTGTGCTGAATGGTAGAACTCCTTATGAACTTGTCTATGGATTTGAGCCCTTCCTTAGTCACCTTAAAATGTTTGGATGTTTATGTTTTGTTACAGTTTTAAATGATTTAGATAAACTGAATCCTAGGGCTGAAAAATGTGTTTTCCTTGGTTATTCAACTGAGAAAAAGGGTTATAGGGTCTATGGGTTAGAAACTAAAACTATTTTTTACTCTAGGGATGTAAAATTTTATGAAAACATTTTTCCTTTCAAGGAATTGTCTGTGTTTGATAACAATAATGAGAACACAGATAAATTTGTTAATTCACAAAACGTTTTTGACTTATTTGAACATGAAACATCCACACATTCAGACCTGCCCAATGATGATGGAAGGGAGATAGGTAAGCGCCTAAGTCAGATGCACATGAAACTCAGCAATCTGATGAAGTTCCAGTGACTGATAGTGAATTCTCTGGTTCACTACAGTCTAACACAGGGACTGAAACAGATAGGGCAGAGCATGTGGTGTATGACATTGATGATACTTCAAAATCTGAGGGTAATCAAGGTCAGAATACCCCACAAACATCTGTTAGAAGGTCCACTAGGAGTTCTACCTTCCCTAGGAGATTAGATGACTTTGTTATAGAAGGAAAGGTCAAATATGGAGTAGAAAAGGTAGTTAGCTACTCAAATTTGACTTATGAGGGCAAGGCTTTTGCTACTTTGTTAAACAAAAGTCTTGAACCTAGAAACTATAAGGAAGCATCTAAAGATCCTAAT
The DNA here is from genome assembly GCA_030844895.1 of Ambrosia x helenae. Taxonomy (NCBI): domain Eukaryota; kingdom Viridiplantae; phylum Streptophyta; class Magnoliopsida; order Asterales; family Asteraceae; genus Ambrosia; species Ambrosia x helenae. Next base: position 95,587,094 of record CM061232.1, on the reverse strand, counting down.
TGGATTAGTGCAATGAATGAGGAGATTGAGGCTTTAAATAGAAACAATACTTGGGAGTTAGTTGAACTTCCTAAAGGTAGAAGTGTTGTAGGTTGTAGGTGGATTTTCAAGATTAAGTATAAATCCACTGGAGAAGTTGAGAGGTTTAAGGCTAGATTAGTGGCTAAAGGATATAGCCAAAAGGAGGGGATAGATTTTGATGAGACATTCTCCCCTGTAGTAAAGTTTGTCACTGTGAAATGCATTATGTCTTTGGCTGTCCAAAATGGTTGGAAAATGTTCCAATTGGATGTAAATAATGCATTCTTGTATGGTGAATTAAATGAGGAAGTGTACATGTCACTTCCAGAAGGGTATTTTTCTGAGAAAGAAAATAGAGTATGTAGGTTGAAAAAGTCTTTGTATGGTTTAAAACAAGCACCTAGAATGTGGAATGAAAAATTGGTAGGTGTGTTAGCTGAGTTAGGTTTTAAACAAAGCAAATGTGACTATTCATTGTTTATTAAACTCTTTGATTCTGTGGTTGTTGTTCTACTTGTCTATGTAGATGACATTGTGTTAACAGGAAATTCTTTTGATGAAATTTTAAAAGTTAAAGAGTGTTTAAAACAAAGGTTTTTAATAAAAGACCTTGGTGAATTGAAATATTTCTTGGGAATAGAAGTAGTACCTTGTGAACAAGGTATTTGTATGTCCCAAAGGAAATATTGTTTGGACATATTAATTGAGTATGGCATGCTTGCATGCAAACCAGTGAATAGTCCAATGGAACCAAATCATGTTGTGACTGCTATGTGTAATGATCATGATGAAGAGTTGGAAAATATCACTGGGTATCAACAGTTAATTGGTAAATTGATTTACTTGTCACATACTAGACCTGACATTTCTTACTCTGTTCATTTCTTGAGTCAGTATATGCATAAGCCTTTAAGTGGTCACTTAAAAATTGCTATGAGACTTTTAAGGTACTTGAAAAAAGATCCTGGAAAGGGTTTGTTATTTTCACAAGGGTCTAAGTTTGAGCTGAAGGCATATTCAGACTCAGACTGGGCTAAGTGTATTCAAACCAGGAAATATGTAACAGGTTTCTGTGTATATCTACGAAACTGTTTGATTTCCTGGAAAAGTAAGAAGCAACCTACAGTGTCTAGATCATCTGCTGAGGCAGAGTATAGGGCTTTGTGTGCAACTGCATGTGAAGTGGTATGGGTTATTAATTTGTTGTCTGAGTTCAATATTAAGCTGGAGTTACCAATACCTTTGTATTGTGATAGCAAATCTGCAATTTCAATTGCAGCAAATCCAGTTTTCTTTGACAAGACAAAACATTTTGGTATTGACTTGTTCTTTTTAAGAGACTTAATTTCAAAAGGAGTAGTAAAATTTTTTGATATTAGGTCTGAAAATCAGGTTGCTGACATTATGACCAAAGGTCTTGGTCCTGGACAACATTTTGAGTTAAGCAAGAAACTTAATATGTTTGACCCATTTGCAGTTTGACTTTTTTGACCCACTTGAGTTGATTAGATTGAGGGGCGGGGGTGTTAAAAGAATAAGTATATGCGGTCTTATTCTTTGTCAATCTAATCTTTGTTAGAATATTTGATGCTTTACTTTAATATCTTGCATAAGAGGTTGTGCAGGTTATGTAGCTGTGTAGATGGTTCGAGAGTTGATCATTGTAGCTGTGTAGATGGTTCAAATGTAGATCATTGATGCTGAGTTGATAATTGATCGAGTGTTCGTGTGAAGATGATCAAGTCAAGGTGTTGGGCTCCAGTATCTTCAAGTCCAGTCCAGTTTTTGATAAAGTCCAGAAATCCAGAAGCCCATTAGAATGTTTGGTCCAGGCCCAAGAGTCTAGAAGCCCATGGTGTAACATTACGCATTTATACTTGTACGTTACGTATCATCATTAATAAAAATGTCAAGTTCCAGTATTATTGTTCGCATTTAATTTTTTTTGTGGCATTTTGGGAACCCTAATACTATATTAATTATATATATATATACATATATTGTGGAAAAATGTCAAATAATAAAAAGCTTGGGCCGGGACTCGAACCCGCGCCCCAAGCCGGCCCAATATACACAACATCTTAACCAGCTGATCTACACAAACACCTTGTTTCATTTCCAGTTTAAATTATACTTAACATGACCTTGGACCTTCACAGTTGACTTGGAAAGTCAACTGTGACAGTTATCTTCCATAATTAACAATCTTTGACGCGTAATTGATCCAAGATAGGAATGATTTCATGAATACCGGTCATCTACAAGTCAGCACACGATCAATTACCCTTTAAATCTTACCAATTATATGGTTATACGCGTAACCCATTCAATTCGTGGTCAACTATGCCAATTCGAGCACCTAGACCACCTCACTATAAATTGAACCCCTCAGAACCTTCACAACTCGCCACTCACTCTTTCTCAATCCCCAATTTTCTCTTAACAAATCCTCTGTTCTTGATTTGATCGCGTTTTTGATTTCGGCCCTTGACCGATCAATCCAGTATCGAAACGTAATTGTAAGTTTGATTTTTGTTGTGGGTTTCATTAATCGGCATATACACAACATTAACCCTATGGTTAATTGGGTTAATGTTGTGTGATTTGATCAATTGCAAATCTAGGGCTCGTTTGCATATTTTAGGGATAAACACGATTTCAATTCTGTTATTTATTTTATATAAACAGAAACCAAGCACAACCACTGGTCTGGACCAAGTGGTTGTGTCTGGTGCCCTCTGACCGAGCCACGCGGGTTCGATCTGTAACACCCCAACCGATGGTGGAAACATCGGGATGTCACGTATTGATGATTGTTTCAGTAGCACATGGTATAAATTGAATTTTAAATAATTTATTCAAAGCATAATAATCCAAAAATAAAATGATGTCTAGAAATTCAATACATAATATCAAATAACAAAACTTCAAATAGCTCCAAATAATAACTTCATGTATAATCCATATGCAAACTCAAGCCTCAGCTTCATTGTTACCTGAAACATGCTAATTTTGAAAATATTTTTGGGTCAACAAAAAGTTGGTGAGAATTACATAGGTTTTGATAATCGAATAAAAATGTTGTGCAATTCATGTGTCATGGCAAGTCTAGTCCATATGTGAAAACATACTAGAAGTAAATCGAGTGCATAATCAACCCTTGTGACTGTTATAATGTGGTACATCCCATACGCTCATGGTTCACTCGAATATGTTATGCGATAACAAACACCCACGCTACCTTTGTAGGAGGCACGTATCCGGGTGGGATTGTCAGTCCAATAGATCTATCAATGTATACCGTCGGCTGATCAATGTTAATGATTATGCTAGAATTGTGCTTACCCTAGTCATGTTCAAGACATAATGCAACATAGAAAAACACATAGACACATTGATGATTGAATTGCATAAATGATGTTGTAACATGTTTCACCCCAAAATCGGTGATAAATAGAAAAGGGGCTATGTAAAACTCACCTTAGAAAAATGTTATACTTCTTGAAAATTGAATAGTGTGTTGCCCAAACAATGCCAAATATCACCATATAATAAGGTAATAAATATGTCTAAGTCTATCTAGTCTACAAATGTATATGTTCTAGGGCTTTGAATTGGGGATAAATGCTCGTTTGATTAATATTAAAATGTTTGATAATTGAGAGAATTTTAGTAAATAAATAAACAAAAATCTTTTTATAAAATTTGAATTTAAGATGGTCACAATAATGAGTTTAAAGTATAAAAATAATTTTTATAAAATTATTTTCTTTAAAATAGAATATTAAATCTATTTATTACAAATTGTCAAAATTTAACTTTAATATTTAAAAATACTAAAATTAAAGAATTATTAGTTTAAAAATTATATTTCTGTTCCAAATAATCAGAAATAATTTGTATAAAATTTTGGTGCAAAAATATTAAAAATTGAATTTATTATGATTTAATTATGATTAAAACTAACAAAAATTGATTAAAAATATTAAATAAATGATTTTTAAGAAATAAAAATCATTTCAGAAAAGTTTATTGTTATATAAACTCAGAATAATTTTTGTGGAAATTTATAAAATTGTTTTGATATTTTAATAGAATTTTATAAATATAATAGAATAAACTTGATTTATTTATTAAATATATTAAATAAATAAATTTTTGAAAACTAAAAATTGTAAGTTCAACTTTTTCATTAGATTAACTTAAAATAATTTTTGTAGAATTATTAAAGGAGTTTTAATATTTTAAAACGAATTTATAAAATATAAGTAATATAATTAATTTTGATTGTTTGATTAAAAAAAAATAAAGAAAATGATTTGCCACAGTCGGGACTCGAACCCGCGTGGCTTAGTTGGTGGGTACCAGACACAACCACTTGGTCCAGACCAGTGGTTGTGTTGGTTTCTGTTTATTAAAAATAAATAACATAACAGAAATCGTGTTTATCCCCAAATCATACAACGAGCCCTAGATCACACAACATTAACCCAATTAATCATGGGGTTAATGTTGTGTATGTTCCGATTAATGAAACCCACAACAATAATCACACTTACAATACTGAATTAGACACGAATGACAAGTCAAGACTTCAAAGTCAACTCGAACAGAAAATCCAAGAACAGAGGTTTGTTATGAGAAATTAGAGGTTGAGAAAGATAGATTGGCGAGTTGTGAAGGTCCAGAAAGGTTCAATTTATAGGGTAGTGGCTTGGGTCTTCGAATTGGCAATCGTTGACTTTGTAATGACTGTTGACGCGTCGTGGATCAATTTTGGTAACAATTGATTGTCAATTGCCGTGTGTATGAGTCACAACAGGCCGGTAATCATGGTGCATTGCCAATCACAGATCAATTACGAGTTATTGATTGTGATTATGGTAAGTCGCGTCTCACAGTTGACTTTCTAAGTCAACTGTGAGGGTTTTTTTAAAACTAGTGTTATATTAATAATGAGCCGGGTTTAAAACAAGGATTATGGCTAGATCAGTTGGTTATGTGGGTGTGTATAATTGAACCGGCTTGGGACGCGGGTTCGAGTCCTGGCCCAAGCACAATTTTTTTTAAACATTTTTCCACAATATATCTATATATATATATATATATATAATTAATATAGTATTAGGGTTCCCAAAATGCCACAAAAATAATTAAATGCAAACAATAATACTGGAACTTGACGTTTTTATTAATAATGACGTGTAACGTACAAGTATAAATGCGTAATGTTGCAGTCTCCCCTACTTTTAGGAACTTCGTCCCGAAGTTGGAGTTGGAGAGTCTGGTGGAAAAAGATGTGGGTACTTAGACTTCATCTGGTCTTTACGTTCCCAAGTGAACTCTGGACCTCGTTTAGATTCCCAACGAACCTTAACGATCAGAATGCGACTGCGCTTGAGTTTCTTGACTCCTGTATCAACAATCTCAACGGGTTTCTCGATAATATGCATGGTTTCGTCAATCTGCACATCTTCAAGAGGAACATGGAGGTTCTCATCTGCTAAGCATTTCTTGAGATTCGAAACATGGAAGGTCAGGTGAACATTGCTTAGCTCAGGTGGAAGATCAAGTTTGTAAGCCACTTTTCCAACCCTGTCAAGAATTTTGAATGGGCCTACGTATCGAGGAGCTAGTTTTCCCTTTCTACCGAAACGAATTACTCCTTTCCAAGGGGATACCTTAAGTAGTACAAGGTCCCCAACTTGAAATTCCAAGGGTTTACGACGTTTATCAGCATAACTCTTCTGACGACTCCTAGCCTTGAGAAGATTATCCTGAATGAGTTGGATTTTGTCTGTGGTTTCCTGGATTAGTTCAGGTCCAGTGATACGGGCTTCACCAACCTCAGTCCAACAGACAGGTGAACGACATTTACGACCATAGAGTGCTTCGAAAGGAGCCATGTTAATGCTGGCATGATAACTGTTGTTGTATGAAAACTCAACCAAAGGGAGATGAGAATCCCATGCGCCACCAAAATCGATGACACATGCCCTGAGCATATCCTCAAGTGTTTGGATGGTCCGTTCAGTCTGACCATCTGTTTGAGGGTGATAAGCAGTACTCAGGTTCAACTTGGTACCCAAAGCATCTTGCAAAGAATCCCAAAAGTGAGAGGTGAAACGACCATCACGATCAGAGATAATGTCCAAAGGTATACCATGACGACATACGATTTCACTTACGTACATCTTTGCCAACCTTTCCACAGAATACTTCTCACGAATAGGTAAGAAGTGGGCTGACTTGGTCAAACGATCGACGATTACCCAAACACTGTCAAAACCTTTGGATGTACGAGGGAGTTTGGTGATGAAGTCCATAGCTATGCTCTCCCATTTCCATACAGGAATTTCTGGTTGTTCGAGCATACCAGGTGGTCGTTGGTGTTCAGCCTTGACCTTTGAACAAGTGAGGCATTTTGCAACGAAAAGAGCAATATATTTCTTCATACCAGGCCACCAATAAGAATAACGAAGTTCTTGTTACATCTTGTCGGCTCCAGGATGAATAGAGTAACGAGACTTATGAGCCTCGTTCATGAGAAAGGTACGAAGATCATCACGGTCGGGAATCCAAAGTCGATTAAGAAAATAGAGAAGACCATCGGGTTTGGTTTCAAGTTGAGTCTCAGCACCACAAGACATTTCATCGTACATGTTACCTTGGGTGACTGATGTATGTTGAGCCTGAAGAATGCGATCCTGAAGATCAGTACAAACTCTTGCACATTGAAGTTTGATACGCTCTTTATGACTAAGTGCGTCAGCCACAACATTCGCTTTGCCAGGATGGTAGCGAATTTCGCAATCATAGTCGTTAAGTAGCTCAACCCAACGTCGTTGCCTCATGTTAAGATTTTTCTGGTCGAAGACATGTTGGAGACTTTTGTGATCTGTGAACACCACACATTTGGTCCCATAAAGATAGTGTCTCCAAATCTTAAGAGCAAAGACAACAGCGCCCAATTCAAGATCATGGGTGGTATAATTCTTTTCGTGAGTCTTGAGCTGTCTAGACGCATAAGCAATAACCTTTCCTCGTTGCATGAGAACACAACCAAGACCTTGGTTTGATGCATCACAATAGACCACGAAATCATCATTACCATCAGGTAGAGACAGAATAGGAGCTTCACAGAGTTTTAGCTTGAGAGTTTCAAATGCTTCCTCTTGCTTTGGTCCCCACTCATAGGGTTTACCCTTGTGAGTTAAGGCAGTGAGGGGAACAGCGATCTTAGAGAAGTTGGCGATGAATCGACGATAATAACCAGCCAAACCAAGGAAAGAACGAACTTCTGTTGGAGTTTTAGGAACACTCCAATTCTTCACAGCTTCGATCTTTGCAGGATCAACATGAATCCCGTTCATATCAATGACATGTCCCAAAAATTGAACTTCCTTAAGCCAAAATTCACATTTCGAGAACTTAGCATACAGTTGTTCTTTCTTTAGGAGACCCAAGATGGAGTGAAGATGTTGTTCGTGATCGGATTTTGATTTAGAGTAAATCAAAATATCATCAATGAAAACGATCACGAATTTGTCGAGGTAGGGTCTACAAACTCGATTCATTAAATCCATAAACACTGCGGGAGCGTTGGTCAATCCAAAAGGCATGACCATGAATTCATAGTGACCATATCGTGTGCGAAAAGCTGTCTTGGGAATATCTTCATCGTGGAATCTAAGCTGATGATAACCAGAACGAAGATCAATCTTCGAGAAGTGGGTTGCTCCTTGAAGTTGATCGAAAAGATCATCAATCCTAGGCAATGGATAACGATTCTTGATGGTGAGTTTGTTGAGTTCACGATAGTCGATACACATTCTAAGAGATCCATCTTTCTTCTTAACGAACAAGACGGGGGCTCCCCATGGAGAAGAACTAGGGCGAATGAAACCTTTATCAGAAAGTTCCTGTAGTTGACTGGCAAGTTCTTGCATCTCAGAGGGTGCAAGACGATAAGGAGCTTTAGCGACAGGATTAGCACCAGGAACAAGATCAATTCTAAATTCCACTTGTCGAGCCGGAGGCAAACCAGGTAAATCCTCTGGAAAGACTTCAGGATAGTCCCGAATGATTGGAATGTCTTGGATACTTTTGCCTTTATCCTTATTCTCTATCACGTTAGCTAAGAAGGCTGTATACCCCTTTCGTAAGTACTTTTGGGCAGTAGTACAAGACATGAGCTTAAGCTCGCCACAAGGCTTCTCACCGTAGATCTTCAAAATCTTACCAGATTCGAGAGGGATGCCTACTATGACATCAAAACTTCCAAGATGCATAGGGATGAGATCGATAGAGAAAGTGTGATCGTCGAGGTTCAACACACAGTTACGAATAATAGAGTCGATCGTGATAGACTTCCCATTAGCTACCTCTACCACTAAAGGTTCCTCTAGATTAGTTTGGGGTAAGTTAAGTAAAGGTTCAAACTTCAGTGATATAAATGACTTATCAGCTCCCGAATCAAATAATATGGATGCATAGTGGTTATTAATGAAGAACGTACCATTCACCACTTCGTTGTTGTCACGAGCCTGGTTAGCATTGAGATTGTAGGCGCGACCTCGAGCACCTTGGTTCTGGTTGCGGTTCTGGTTTTGGTTGCGGTTTTGGTTCTGGTTTTGGTTTTGGTTTTGGTTACGATTGGGGCAATTGTTGATATAGTGATCAGGGCTGCCACACTCGTAGCACTGACCACGAGCAGGCCGGTTGTTTTGTTGGTTAGGAGCTGGGGCATTGTTGTTTTGGGCAGCAGGAGGAGCTCGGCAGATGTTCACAAGGTGACCATACCTTTGACACTTAGTACAAAAGCGACATGGCACCTGTGCTGGATGATGGTACTTGCAAGTATTGCACAAGGGGTGAGGTCCGGTGTATGGTTTCTTGGCTGGGTTTTGTGCTGCAGGTGGGGTGGTAGCAACCATGTAGTTCCTAGCCTTACGCTTCTTGTTGCTTGAGGTTTCAGGCTTGACTTCAATAGCGGGCTGAGGAGTGTCTTTGGCAACCGTCTTCTTAGTGCCCTTGCGGAAGAGAGTACCGTTCTTCACGTGATTATCAGTAAGAGTAGCCGCTAGATGTTTGGCTTCTTCCAAAGTGGCAGGATTTCTTCCCCAAATGGTGTCCTGAATTTGCATGGGCAGACCACCGATATACTTCTCGATGGCTACCGGCAGGGGAGTGACTTTGTGGGGTAACAATAAGCTAAGCTCGTGAAAGCGGGTGTTGTAGGCAAGGTTTTCCCCACTATCTTGAGCTACGGTGTGGAACTTATCTTCTAGCTTCTTAACCTCATTGCGAGGACAAAACTCTTCCTTCATAACCTCCTTGACTTGGTCCCATGTCATAGCAAGAGCAACTTCGGCCCCACGGGTGCGTTTTTCCTCATTCCACCAAGTGAGTGCTCGTTTGTGGAGAACACTCATGGCGTAACGAACCTTGAAGTTGTCGGGGCATTCACTGTTGATGAAGGTATTTTCAATACCCTTAAACCATTGTAGGAGTCATGTAGCTCCTTCTTCACCACTAAACTTTGGGGGATTACAAGAATTAAAGTGCTTAAGGGTACAGGCTGGGAGACCATTCCCGTTTCCGTTGTGGTTTCCATTTCCATTACCATTGCCGTTACCGTTCCCGTTGCCGTTACCGTTCCCGTTGCCGTTCATCTGGATGACTTGAGCTAGTAAATTGGGAACCAGAGTCGCGATTTGCTGCGCCATTTGTTGAGAAATGATCGCAACCAGTTGGGCATCGACACCATTGTTGTTGTGGTTAGCACCGTGGTTATGGTTATGGTTATCGCCACCTTCCTCGTGGTTCTCACCATTGCTATTGTGAGTGCTGCGACGTGGAGGCATGATCTGTAAGAGACACAATGAAATGAATGAGATTATATAAGGAATGTAATCATTTATTCATTAATTAAAACGAATAAACGAAAAAGTTGACTTATCAAAGATTCTAAATTCCAATAACATTTGAAGACATGCTTTAGCCTATAAGTGAACACTCATCCCGAGAATTTCCAGGTAGGCATCCGGGTCCCTCGTCTGATTGGGATATATGCGCAATGCCAGCCTAGATAGAAGATTCAGAATACAGGCGTTCACCCTTCCAAATTGCACGTGTTCGTTATTAAAATCTAGAACTTCGACGAGATCTCAAGGGGGTTCAGGTTAAACCTGAGGATTTTGTCCTATTAATCTAATGGTGGATCAGGATTGCAGCAGACGAATAAGAGTAGGTCACATGTAGGCTTAGGGTTACATAGGATAGGGATAAGATTAAGGAAGCAATTAGGATTTCAAGTAAGAGGAGCAAATACTGTTTAAGTCCCTAAGGTTATAGTCTAGATTATTTTCTAATAACCTAATTCCCTATAACCAAGGCTCTGATACCAATCTGTAACACCCTAACCGATGGCGGAAACATCGGGATGTCACGTATTGATGATTGTTTCAGTAGCACATGGTATAAATTGAATTTTAAATAATTTATTCAAAGCATAATAATCCAAAAATAAAATGATGTCTAGAAATTCAATACATAATATCAAATAACAAAACTTCAAATAGCTCCAAATAATAACTTCATGTATAATCCATATGCAAACTCAAGCCTCAGCTTCATTGTTACCTGAAACATGTTAATTTTGAAAATATTTTTGGGTCAACAAAAAGTTGGTGAGAATTACATAGGTTTTGATAATCGAATAAAAATGTTGTGCAATTCATGTGTCATGGCAAGTCTAGTCCATATGTGAAAACATACTAGAAGTAAATCGAGTGCATAATCAACCCTTGTGACTGTTATAATGTGGTACATCCCATACGCTCATGGTTCACTCGAATATGTTATGCGATAACAAACACCCACGCTACCTTTGTAGGAGGCACGTATCCGGGTGGGATTGTCAGTCCAATAGATCTATCAATGTATACCGTCGGCTGATCAATGTTAATGATTATGCTAGAATTGTGCTTACCCTAGTCATGTTCAAGACATAATGCAACATAGAAAAACACATAGACACATTGATGATTGAATTGCATAAATGATGTTGTAACATGTTTCACCCCAAAATCGGTGATAAATAGAAAAGGGGCTATGTAAAACTCACCTTAGAAAAATGTTATACTTCTTGAAAATTGAATAGTGTGTTGCCCAAACAATGCCAAATATCACCATATAATAAGGTAATAAATATGTCTAAGTCTATCTAGTCTACAAATGTATATGTTCTAGGGCTTTGAATTGGGGATAAATGCTCGTTTGATTAATATTAAAATGTTTGATAATTGAGAGAATTTTAGTAAATAAATAAACAAAAATCTTTTTATAAAATTTGAATTTAAGATGGTCACAATAATGAGTTTAAAGTATAAAAATAATTTTTATAAAATTATTTTCTTTAAAATAGAATATTATTTCTGATTATTTAGAACAGAAATATAATTTTTAAACTAATAATTCTTTAACTTTAGTATTTTTAAATATTAAAGTTAAATTTTGACAATTTGTAATAAATAGATTTAATATTCTATTTTAAAGAAAATAATTTTATAAAAATTATTTTTATACTTTAAAATCATTATTGTGACCATCTTAAATTTAAATCTTATAAAAAGATTTTTGTTTATTTATTTATTAAATTTCCCTCAATTAACAAACATTTTTATTATTAATCAAACGAGCATTTATCCCCAATTTGAGGCCCTAGAATATATATATATTGGTAGACTAGATAGACTTAGACATATTTATTACCTTATGTATAGGGTAATACTTGGCACATTTGGGCAACACCACTATTCAATTTTTTTCAACAGATATAACAATTTGCTAAGGTGAGTTTACATAGCCCCTTTTTCTGTTTTACATTTTGGGGTGAAACATGTTTAACATTTTATACACTATCATTTACTTATTCTATCATTTGACTGTAACAAAAAGACACAGTACAATAATTAACATTGATCAAGCCGCCTGTTTAGATTATAGCGCTATAGGTCTGACAAACCCATCCCCCCGCATAAATTCAGGGATGATCGATAACAGTAACAACATTTAACTAACTTGCGAGTTAGTCATCAGTCGACACAAGGTTTGATTGTACAAAGACGCATTGTTACATGTCGGAATCATACTCTATCATCATACAACTGTGATTGTTGTACAAACTATTGTTATCAACTATATTCAAAAACCTATGTATTCTCACCAACATTTTGTTGACCCAAAATATTTTCAACTTTAACATGTTTCAGGTTCTACTTGCTTGAAGATTTGAGTTAATACTTGAAGATGTGTGCATAGTATTATTCATTTTGATGTACGAATTCTTGTAGAACAAATTGTATGTAATTTATTTAAATCATTTAATGAAATTTATTATTCACCATGAGCTACTGAACAATCATCAATACGTGACATTCCGATGTTTCCGCCATCGGTTGGGGTGTTACACATGGCCTGGTCCAGTTGTTTACGTTTAAATGTGTGTTTCTTGTGAACGGCTAAGATTGAGTCGTTCACAATGGATGGCTCAAATATGTTTCACACGGATCCCGAGGTCTCATCTGATAGCTCGAGTATAAGGGTCTGTTTGGTACGGGGTAATGGAATGGATGAGGGAATGGAATGGACGAGGTAATGGAATGGGCAAGGTAATGGAATGGATCATTACCATTCCATGTCTTGTTTGGTTGTCATGTGGGAATGAAACAAAACATCACTTTGTGTTGTTGGATAGACAAGAAAAGACGAAGGAATAAAATCGGTGGTTAGCGGCGGTGGTGGGTGGTGGTCAGTAGCGGTGATGGTGGGTGGTGATATGTTGTGGTGGTAGCGGCGGTGGTGGGTGGCGGTGGCGGTGGTCGGTGGCGGCGGTGGAGGTGACGATGGAAGGTGGAGGTGGATGGCCATAATGGTGGGTGGGTGACGATGGTGAGTAGTGGCAGTGGTGGATGGTGGTGGTTGTGTTGGTGTTGGTGTGTGGCGGTAGCGGGGTGGTGGATGGCGACGGCGGTGATAGGTGGTGGCGACGACGGTGGTGGGTGGCGGCAACGGTGGCGATGGGTGGAGGTGGATGGGGGTGATGGTGGGTGGGTGATGATGGTGAGTAATGGCGGTAGTGGGTGGAGGAGACGGCGGTGATGGGTGGTGGTGGATGGCGGCGGTAGTGGTGGGTAAAGGAAATTGTGGTGACGATGCTAGGTGGTGGAGGCGGCGGTGGGTGGATGATGGTGGTGGGCGGTGGTGGGTGGTGTTGGATGGTGGCGACGGTGGGTGGGTGACGGTGGTGGCGGTGGTGGGTGGGTGAAGGTAATGGTTGGTGGTAGTGGTGGTGGGTGGTGACGGCGGTGGTAGGTGGTGGTGGCGGCGGTGGAGGGTGGTGACGGCGGTAGTGGTGGGTGGTGGCGATAGCGGTGGTGGGTGGTGACGATGGTGGTGGGTGGTGGTGGTGGGTTATGGTTTTATTAGTAAAAGGGTGAATGAGAGATGGAATGAAAAAAAAACATGGGGATGGATGGAATGGTTTTGAGGGAATGGAATGCCTTGTGGAATGGGTGATTCCATTCCTTTAACCAACCAAACACACTATTTTTCATTACCTCGTAATGATCCATTCCATTCCCCCTTTCATTCCATCATACCAAACGCTACCTAAAAGCTTTTCGTCTTCAGTCGTCCATCTAGTTGTCCTCATTCAGTCTCACATTATTTCTTGTGCTCTCTCTCTCTCTGTTCTTCTTTGATATTAGACGATTAGGGTTTCCAGATTACATCTTGTATTCTGTTGAGTTGGTTCTAATCCTTTGTCTAGTTTTTGATTAGTTTTGAGAGCTGTGAGAGTTTATTGTTTTTTTGATTCTTTGTAAGTCGTTTAGATCTCAAAGTTTGTTTATCGTCTTTTCTGATTCAATAATATTTTGTTCTTTGGTCATGATACCATGTTTGTGACATATTGTCTACGTTTTATAAAAGTTCAAGAAGCATAGTATTTGCGAGCCAAATTTAACCCTATATGCACGTTTATAAGCTAAGACAAAATACATGTCGTGACAATATTGAAACCTTATTTCAATTTCAAAGAAAGCTATCATATCCGACATAAAATATACATTACTGATATTACGTAAATGACATTAATGCACGGTGCGGACCCAAAGCCATAAACAAAGAGACAAATGGTGTCCAATGTGCACTATGAACATGAAAGAAACAACCATTAAAAGATAATGTATGAATCTTTCTTGGAACATCAATTTAGTACGTATACCATGTTTGAAAAAATCAAACTAAAGACATTGTAAAAGGAACACTAGATATGTCATTATTTTGTTTTTGTCCTCTTGATGTTATATCTTTTGAGTCCACATTCAGAGGAGAACGTAATTAAATTGCGTTTTATCTGCTCCAACTGATTAGTATTGATGGGGACGCATGAGTTTTCCCTAACGAGCTGTTATGACTTCTGATGAACGGAAAGAAAAATGATATGATATGATATAACGTGTAATTACACATATTGGTTACACTTGAAAATAGTTAACTCAAACTATAATGATGACGTGGCTTTTGTTGTGTTTAGCAGGATAGACTTTGTGATTTAAAAGGGGATAGCGGCGCAATTTGTTGCCCGCTTACCCACCATTTAAATGTAACTTGTTTTGTTTAAGGAATGAGATGTGATGGATGGTTGGTTTAGAATTGGTTCTTTTTGAACCTAAACTTAGCCTAGGTTAACCATTTTATATGGGTTAGTGTTCTTTACTTGATAAACCTATTTGAAAACTAAAATTCTTAAATATAAATAAATTAGCAAATAACAGGAAGTGAAGTACATAATGATAATGAAGAGGATGATGACAACGACACCACTACAAATAAGAGGAATTTTACTAATGTCAACATCCATTAGCTATCCGTTGGTTGCAATATCCATTAGTGCAAGTATGAGGGAAAACAGGTGTGGGTAAAGAATTCACAGACATATTACTAATGGAGGCTTCATTGAAGGATCACTAATGGATACTTAATTGACGGATTATTAATGGATCATCAATAAACTATCATTGACGTGTCGGTGAAGACCTTTTTACCGAAATACTAGGGCTGTAAACAAACCAAACGTTCGGCGAACAGTTCGTGAACTGTTCGGCCGGAAGGTCGTTTGTGTTCGTTCGTTTAATAAACGAACGAACACAAACAAATTTTTTTTATTCGTTTAATTAAACAAACGAATATGAACAAAGGCCATGTTCGTTCATTTTTATTCATTTATATTTTTTTTATTTTTTTTATTTTTTATTTTTAATTTAGGTACTTCAAATTCCCATTGGTAGATTATTTAAAATATATTAGTATATCACATTTTAATATTAGTTCACCTATTTTGATTAACTTGTATTTTTTGTGGATTAAATGAGAATTTCAAGCTTAATTTGATAATTTTATGTTTTTATGAGACATTATGTTATGGTAATTATATTTATATGGTCAAGATTATGTCAAGTATGTTTGGGTAATTATATTAGTATATTTTGGTAACAATGTTTGTGATAAAAAATGTTGATTTTATTTGAAATTTAATATGTGTTAATTTGTCCCGGGTTTTGTTCATGAATGCTTGTATGTGTTCATTTACATCAATTTGTGTTTGTTTGTGTTTGCTTTTGTCCGACTCCTAAGTTGTAACAAATAAGCATAAACGAAAACGCAAATGTTCATTTCTTTAACAATTGCACACAAACAGAAAATCTCGTTCGGTAAGTGTTCATGACAGTTCGTGAACACGTTATTCCCTTAACAAATAAACACGAACAGAAAAACTCGTTCGATAAGTATTCATGAACAGTTCGTGAACACGTTATTTCCTTAACAAACGAACATGAACCAGGCCATGTTCGTGTTCGTTTGGTTCGTTTACAGCCCTACGAAATACCACTGATGGTTTGTTCTGTCGGCGATAATAACTTTCAATAAAAAAGTTAAATAAAATTTATTGACGGCGAGCCTTAACGATATTGGCTTTTTCTAGATACTTGTCGGAGATTCGTTGGTGATTACGATCACAAATAGATTAAAGAATTTTTTTTGAGGGTTTTGTTTAATCCGATGATGCCTCAGTATTTTTTTTTTTCCAAAGGCAAAAGTGTATTTTCTAGTAACATGATGATTTGATAGATGTGTGTGTTAAAGCATTATGTCTAGGAATTGAACTCAATACATGATTAAAGCCGAAAACGATTTTGCAGCCATGTTAAAGCATTATTATTAGCTCACAAAACCCACTATCACACTTTCTTATTTTTCTTCCTCTAATATAATCCAAGTGCACACTCCATTATTGGGAAATCAAGTCAAAATGCAAACTTATTTGGTATACTCATATTAAATGTGCTCTATTATGTATTTATGTGTACCTTACATGCTTTATATTTCCCAACACACGAAAAATTGTCCATTTATTTTAGGCTAAAACCCCACAAAAGTCATAATGGATTAAATTCAAACTATCAATGGCCCAAACACAAACAAAATACACTATCTATCTCTAGCTACCTAGGACCTTATATTGAATAAAAAACAAATAAATAAATTATAGGAATAAATGATTTCATATGACTAAAGTTTTTAACATAATGTTAATGTTAATTAATGAAACCGTGCACCCCACCCCTTATGGTGTGGTGGTAATGGTGATGGAATTCTAAAGGTAAGGTTGGGAGTTCAAGCCTCATAAGAGGCAAAAAAATGATGTATTTAAAAATGTGATGTAGAAAAAGGGGAGGAAATCTAGAATCGATTTTAAGTAAATAACTACGTATATCCTCATACCTAGGGTTGTGGAGATATGTAGAGTGACAAAGATTCAATATGTGAATTATAAGCACTTTCATTATCATTAGCCATTTTTTACAAGGTCCTAACAGGTGCATTATATGCACAGTTCAACTAAGAATATAAAACTATATACACCAAGAAACCTAACCAATTGCAAATCAACATCCTTTTCCATTTGCTTCCTTGACCTTTCAAAGCTTTAACTTTGTCTTCAAGCTGGTGGTTTGCAACAACAAGGTGGACATTATAAACTTCAAGGTTGTTCTTAGCTTTTAACAGACCTGGTATGATGTTTGTACACCTTTGGCACTTCAATTCATCACACCATCCAATAAATCCACACCGTGACAGCTATGTAATGAAAATCAGAAACTTGAGTGTATAACGTACCTGGTCAGGATAAGCATAAAACTTTCGACCTGGGTTTCTATTTGTCCACGATGTACGTACAATTGCTGGTTTTCCACAATGGCAGTACACAGGGTCCATGATCGATTGAAGTGCTTGCCCTAATTTGGGTTTCTTGAAGAACCCTAGATGATCTGATCAATCTCCTCTAATTCGTTATAGATATATAGGTGGAAGATGAAATGGGGAGATGAAACGATCAAGTTACCATCACGTGTCAGGCACATGATCCGATTTAACGTTAAAACTTAACCAAGTTAGTGCCTTAGGACAGTGGGTGTAACATTTTAGATCGTTAAGGATGAATCTCAGCAACTGAAACGCGAAAAGACAACCACTGAAAAACGAGGTAAACCTAAAGGACGAATTCTGTAATTTTTCCGTTTTAAATTGTTGCGTTTGGTGTTTTTTTTAATATAATTCAATGCAAACATCATAGCCATAATTTAAAACACAATGACTAGATAGACTTCTCACACTTTGTACAGAAATCTATACATATATACATATATGTGTATATATATAAAATCTCGATATGAATGCCATGATGTGATGTGTTTCAAATTATATAATCTCGACATGAATGTCATGATTTGATGCGGTACAAATTTGTCCTATAAAGGATGCAAAGCAAAATAATGACCAAATCAACCATTTGATTGTATATTCTAGATCTCCCTAATTGTCTGGTTTATATATGATATCATTACTTTTGGTTGTCGGCATTCCCATGTTAAAGACAAAGATAAGAGGGAAATTTGAAAGCAATAACATATGTGATAAGACTAATTTTTATTCTTTTATTAATATCTTGACAAGAAAAAAAATGATATTTTGTCACTTATAAACATAATAAAGCTATAACAGAATTGTACACGCCTCGTCTACATGCATGAATCATGATTATATAACACGTTGCTAGATTTTATAATTATAAAAAATTTCTATTATATGTGCATTAAGAAATAGATTCACAATAAACGACACGCAATGAATAATCTCTAATTTCTTTACTTGTTTAAAACCAATGTATTCAGAACTAGACTGAACTATCCGGTTGAACCAAAAATCAATTATCTCACTGGTTTGGTTTACATACTACGAGCCACTGGAACCGAGTTAATCGACGAACCACATCAAATGTGAAATTTTTGTTAGGCTTTGATGTTTATAGAGAGGCAAATGCAACCCACATGGGACTTCCTAAGAACGCATTTAAAAGCCTTGTGCATTGGATCCGTGAATGCCCCACAAAATAAAAATAAAAATAAATCATAAAAAGTAGTAATGAGTTAAAAAGGGCATTGTTTTTATATTGGATGATTGTTAGGAGCCCACCTTGGGTGTGAGACAAAATGGGTCTAATCAATAATATGGTACCGAACAAGTTCTCCAACTTTTCATGGAAATTAAAAAAAAATGCATATAAAGACAAGAATACCCTTGTCCAAATCTTCAAAATTGTTCCTTTTGTTGACTTTGTATCTTATGATGGCAATAACATGAATGCAAATTTTTTATATAATCGTTAACTAGTATGAACTAGATGCCCTACCTATGTGTTGCAGCGGGACACGTTGATAACAGTGTGGTGTCATGCGTGGTTTATGGGTCGATGCCACCAAAACAAATATAGAAACCGTTTGTAAGTTAGTTAGATTGTGTAGTTAAGCAAGTCTTTGTGATAAAACTATATATAAATAACCAATAGGCCTCACCACAGGGGCGTCAGACATATTACAAAACGAGGGGTGGCGTCCGCTACCCCTAAACTTTTACTGCGTAGTGTAATTTTTTCCGTATTTTTATGTTTTTTGAATTACGTTACCACGGAAGATTATGTAACGTTACCTCTCAATTTTTTTAAACCCAACACACTCTCAAAGTTTTTAATATAAGCTTAACATAAAATAGGTAGAAACTTATAGGTCATAAGACCAGGTGTAATCGTTGGTGAATTGGGCATGAAGTGGGGAATTTCACCCCTATTCACCTTGGAACACCGCCCCCCGGTTAATGGGGCGTTAAAGGGTGCCCGGCGAAATATTTCGCGTGGTGAAATTTTGGAGGGGCCAATAAATGGCTGACACTTCATTTTTATTTTTTTTAATTCAAATTTAATACCATTATATATTCACACCCTTTCACACACCAAATTTCACCCACCACTATACCCCTTGCCCATTTCAAGCTCCTTTCACCCACCAAGTGGCCCCACATTGCCACGTGTCGAAAAACACCCCTTTCACCTACCAAATTTCACCAACTATTACACATGGTCTAACCCATTCTATTTGTAATTTATTAATTAAATATACAAGCTCATTGACCATGGTTAAAGTATTGAACATGAGTGCAAACGAGCCGAACAACTTGTAAGCTAGTCAAGATCGGCTTAATAAAAAGTTTGAAACGAGCCGAGCCTTATTGAACCCGAGACAAGCTTGAGCTTAAAACAAAGCTCGATTATTTTTTGAGCCCGAGCACAAGCTTGGCATGTGAAGCTCGTCAGGCTCATAATATTAGTTTTATTAATATTTTATATTATTTACCCTTAATTTAAAGTTGTTTAGTAAACGAGTCGAACCGAGCTTTTCACTTATCGAGCTTGCTAGCCTAAACGAGTCTATTAGTTATATTATTTTTATTTAATATATAAACTAATAAATATCAAACGAGTCGAGCTCGAGCTTCAGAAACTACCAACGAGCCGAACCGAGCTTTTCACCTATCGAGCCCGCGAGCCTAAACAAGTCTATTATTTATATTATTTTTATTTAATATATTAAGTAATAAATAATAAACGAGTCGAGCTCGAACATGAGACACTACCAACGAGCCACGATCGAGCTCAAGCCTACTGATGTAAAATGTTTTGACAAATCATTGGTTAAAATATAGCGCTAATTAAGAAAAAAATATATTGGTTATGAAAGTATGGTAAACAAAAAATTGAACATTATTTATTATCGTGTTTTTATTTTTGTTTCGTTTACATTGTATGAAACTACCTAGTACAGAAAAAAAAACGTTACCCCTAAAATTTTAGTCTAGATCTGTCACTGCCTCACCAAAAAGTCTAATGTACCTCACGATAAGCATTGGAAACTAAATCCAATGAATCATGAATTACTAAAAACTAAATCCTATGAATCATGAACTACATACAAACAAAAAATGAAATTGACATTGCCCACTTTTTTTTTCTCGTGAAACATCAAACATGAAGTGTATATAATCTTGAATTTAAAGAGACAAAACATACTTGATACCAAAATTAACATGTTCTTGAATGCCATATTCAAAGCAGCAAATGTCACTAAAGTTGCATCTTAGCACCTTGTATTCCTTGACCTTCAACCTACCTTCAGAATCCGCATTACTTTATCACCACTAACAGTTATATAGCATGCAATCTTTCACTACACCTGATCCCGAATGACCTGACATCGTACTTTGTAGTACCAAACAATCAACACATGTAAGCATAATAAATCACAATAGAAATCCATAGTTTCAAGTAGTTAAAAATATGAAGTTCAGACTGGTAAAACCGAAAGCTGACTAAAAAAAAATTCAAAAAGCACATATCTAGTCAACAATTCAAAATCAAGTAATAAGTTAACGAAATAGGGATGCCTAGGATTGTTTATTGGAAAATCAACCTTTAACCCAAACATCAGCTCTTTGTCATGAAAATTTAGAAGAAAATGGCTGGCAACTTATACTATAAGCTTCAATGAACTCCACCATATATGCAACACACAGGCAGCCCATAAATCATTCAACAATATCAAGACAACTATTACTATAAGTTATTTATAAAAATTAGTACAATAAGCTTATTTTTTGTGCCGCAAGTTGTGGCGACACTATCCGTAACATGAGAAAGTAATGACTACAATTAACTTGATTCATTTAATAAAACGAAGCGGTGGACAGACACACAAATTTTTAGCATAACATTAAAATGATGAAAAAGGTCAAAAGTGCTTGGTAAATGTTTATAAAAACGTACCAGATCGTTAAAATTTACCGTTAAACCCAGTGGTTCAAACCATATTAAAGAAAATACTTTCGTTTGTGAAACTCGTCAACTTATAAAAACTGAACCAGTTGATCGGCATAAGAAAAGTGTTATAGAACTAACCCAATTTGTTTAATAGAACTAACCCATTCGACTCGTTTACCTGCTTAATCAAAAGTGATGACCCCTGTTTACCAAATCTTACCACTCCTTAAAACTTGCCTGTTTAACCTACTGGTTTGACCCTTGTTAGGAAAATATACTTGAAAGTTCGCTACTAACTGCTAACATTGTCATCCTTGCTCGAACCCGCAAAATCTATACAAAGCACATGGATACTAATAGAAACTCATAAGATACGCTCCTAATGCATTATGCAATGACTACCCAAATCAACCACTAATCAACAATGTAGCTAATTAATGATGCAAAAATCATAGACATGGATATCACAATGCTCCTACATGCTCCTACATCCATTTACAAAAACTAAATCTACTGAATTCATAACTTGAAAAAGGTAAATTTAAACCCATTTAGTAGATTAAAGTCAACAGCTACAAAATTAATATCACTAAGATAAATTCAAATACATACTTGCAACATGATCATGCTCAAATCTAGTCCTATCAAAATACAAATAACAAATCAAATATAACACGTAGAATAATTATAATAAAGTTATAAAAATACTAACCCATTTGAATTGAATTACTACAAATCTCTTAAGAAGCTTTCAGTTTCCCGTCTGCAAATCAAATAAAAACAAATCGACAAAATTGGAATGAGAACCTTTATTAAATACCAATGTATCAAATCTTTGTAACAAATCAACATATGTCAAAATGTCATCTGCAAAATAAGGAGTAATGTTAATTAGAAGACGAAAAACTAAAGCCAATCACAAAAGGAAATGATGATTAACTGTATCAAACCCCGGTAAACATGCATACCTTAAATGATAGAATGCTACTTGAACGCGAATGCAGATTCGAGCAATAAACCAAATAGTGAAGATAAACAATCGATTCCCCCAGACGTCAAAAACCATCTGCCTTTTTCTCAGCAACCACAATCACATGACAACACTGCCAACAACCGCTGTCACCCCAGCCCACTTACAACCCATTTGTGACCAAATCTGTCAGCCCAAACCACCAACCCCGCCGATCTTCACTACTGCAAAACCACCACGGCCAGCTGTGTAACAACATACTCAAAGTTAAAAGCTGGTCTAAAACTACAACCATATATTTACAATCTGATGCTCAGAAGAAAGCAAGCAAGCTACCTTGGAAATCATATCCCTTTCACTCAAATTAGAAGCAGACAATGATAGCTACAAGAATTTATATAATCCATCAGAGAAACAAAAATAAGGTAATTAACAACCATAAACTTTATTACTTTAAGACAAACTTATAAATTAAACATAAAAATATAAAACTTTTCCTAGAAGAGAATAATGTGGTCAATTAATTAGCAAGAAGTGCAAATGAAACGATTTTTATATGACCAATCAAAGCATTTTGCCAAACATATAGTGTTTTTGTTTCCTAGTATAAAATAATAAAAAACCTCGACTTGGGTGTAGAGGCCGTGATAGCCGCGAGTCTTGAGAAAACCTTTAATGGAGCAGGTTGTTTCGCCAGCGGTGATAATGGTGTGGCTATGGTTGCTTTGGTGGTGGTCGATAGTGGAAAACCGGAAGGAGGGAAGCCCTAACCCTAACCAAACTCATCAGAAGAAGAAGGGGAGAGAGACACGGAGAGGTGAAGAGAGTTTTCTCTCTTGATAGAAATGATAAAAAGAAAGTTGGATGACCATGAACACGTGTCTACACATGGAGAAACCAGCCCACATCCACAAAACCAACCAACACATTGGTTTGTTAATACCACCAGTACAACCATTAAAACATGCAATACAACACACTACTGCATAAACACTTTGGTAATTAGAAGTATTTAAATGTGTCAATAGACACGGGTCATCCTGTAACATATAAACATAATAATTAATACCCTCTTGAAGTTTGAACACCCAATTAAGGTTATGAATTATGATACTCTCAAGCTGGAATCAAAAGTTCAACACTGACAAATAGAGAAGGCATAAGTCCCCTATTATATAATTTATGTATTTTCATGCACTAATAAAATGTAAAGGTGATTAAAGTTAGCTTTTACATATTTAGGTAGAAACATAATATCACAATTTATTTATATGATACAAGTAAAACTAAGCATGTATTTGTTTACTATGTTAAAATTCCGTGTATTAAACATGTTGATTAAATGTAACTTTTGCAGATGCATTTATGCGACTAGTGCTTCAGATTGTCCAATAAACTTGTTTTTTGTTGATAGTCGAATGGGCGAAGGAGTTTTAGTTTGGTCGAAGGAGACTCAGAAGGTGCGAAGGAGAGGTTTTGGTCGAAGGTAGAATAGGTTTCTTATGTATGGCTTGGTTCGACCGGATGAAGTGGTCGAACCTGCACATTCGCACTTACAAAGTGGGCGAATGTGCAGACTATATATATGTCAAGCTGATTTTTTGAATGGAACTTTGAGTCATTTTGTTCCCTCCACTTTCTGATTCTCTCTCTAGGATATTATTTAGCTTAATTCACGTTCATACCTTGTTGTTTTCACTTTATCAACGTGTAATTGAGTCTTGATTATTAATGAAAAAGCTTTGAATGATGATTTACTTGTTTTGATCTGATTAATTATCATTTTGTGATTGGTTTAGGGTTTCCGCACCTAAATCAAACTTGTTTGATCATTTCTTTGTTGATTTGTCGATCCTTATAGCATATACAAAGTGGTATCAGAGCCATTATGGATCAAACAACCACAAATTGATAGTTTCTCAGTTGATTTGGACCCAATTTTGGTCAAAAAGTTTCTGTTTTCATAGAACAAACTGATTTGATGAGTTTTTGATTGATTACAACTTGTTTTCATGGTTAAAATGGATAATTCTCTTTGTTAAACTTGTTCCAAATCAATTCCGATTCAAAACCTGATTAAAATCATCAAAATCTATCAACATTTGATAAACATGATCAAAATTAACTGATTTTCAAAGAATAACCGTTTTTGAAATACCAGGGGTCGAACCTAGAGAGACGGTCGAAGGTGTGAATTAATTTGGTCGAACGAGTGAATTTGTGGTCGAAGGTGTTGTTTTTGTGGTCGAACGTAGAGATTCATAGCATATTTGTGTACTTTCGTCCATCTGTGTTACATTCGACTGATCGAACGGTCGAAGGAGGGACAAATCGGTCGAAAGAGAAAACAAACGGTCGAAAGAGTTTGTGTGTTATCACAGTCCACATTCGTACCTTTCAAAACGGTCGAAGGAGAAGAAATTTCCTCATTCGACCATACGATAGTGCGAAGGAAAAACCTGTTTTAAAAATTTTCTAATCTTTTCGTGTTTGAACATTTATAGGTTAAGAAGTGGAACTTTCCAACTACGCCAAGACCTAATCAAGCACCACAGCAGCAGACAACAAGAGATCCATGGTCAGTTGCAGCTCAGAAGACTAGTCCACCATCCCAGCCAATCAATTACATGGCTATGACTAGTTCTACTCCTCAGCAAGTTGTGCAACCGTTACAGCAACCAATTGGCGATTATTGGGGAGTAGCAGCAGCTGCCGTTCACTCACAGACGACCAATGCCATATCTACACTCATTCATGATCTATCATCAGGCAGTGGCAATCGTCCACCAAAGCTCATGGATATGATGGATTACAACACATGGAAGACAAAGTTTAAGATACATGTGGAGGGACAAGGCTTAGAGGGAGCTGAGGCATGGCAGATGATAGTGAAAGGTTATGTTGCTCCTATTCTGGAGAACACTGGTGAACCTATACCGTTGGAGAATTTGGCTGATGATGAGAAGAAGAAGTTTGCAATCGAGAAAAAGGCGTTTTCTCAATTATCTCAGGCGATCAACACTGACTTGCTGCATCAGTTTGGATCGTGTACTACTTCAAAACAATTGTGGGATATGCTGAGAAACAGACATGATGGTAATGAGAAGACTAGGAAGCTGAGAATGGAAGAGCTTCGTAAAGAGTTTGAGAACTTTAGTTACATGGGTAATGAGACTTTAAAAGAATTGGTTCCAAGGTATTGCCACTTACTCACAGAGCTTTCGAGCTACGAGATTAGCATACCGATGTCTGAACTGGTGGATAAATTTGCTGATGCTTTACCACCATATTGGAACCAACACATTGAAGTGTTGAAAGAAAAAGATGCATACCAGTATTGGACTATCAATGAGTTCATACAAAAACTGGAGAACAAAGAAATGGAGGAGAAGAGAAAGGCAAAGAGAGCACAGATTCCACAGAACCCAGAGTTGTATGTGAGTGGTACATCTACTTCTCTTTCTACTTCTAGCTCTACTTCAAGTGTTGCACCTCATATTGCTTGCGTATCTAATGTTGTTGAACCCACCAAAGCACCAATCAACTATCTTGCCCAAACTTCATCATACACACCACAATCTTATCAAACACCAAATTTCATTCCACCTTTTTCACCTTTACAACAAGCTGCCTGTTACACTGCCAGTCAACCTCAACAACAACCATATAATCCTCACATGAACCAAATGCAGATCACTCAAACATAATCAAATCAAAGTCCGATTGTGTTAGAGACTTCTAATCTTAACAATGTTACTGTTGAGATTGCTCAACAGCATGTAGCATTAGTATCTGCTATGGTTGCATCATACAACGGTTTAGTTGCTAGTCAGATTGGAAACAACAATCTAACCAATGAGGACTATGCACAAATCGATAAAGAGGAAATGGAGCTTATGAATATACAGTGGGCATTTGCTAGCATCATGAGAAGAGCCACTGATTTTATCCAGAAAAACAGGGAGAACTGACCTTTCGACTTCTCCAAACACCACTTACGGCTTCAACAAAGCCAAGGTTACATGTTTTAATTGTGGTGAGAAGGGTCATTTCAAGAGAGAGTGTACACAGCCGGCTCAGCAAGGTAATCGAAACCCGTTCAACTCAAGCTACCAAAACAGACAAAACCAAAACCAGAATCAGGTATCATACAACAGTCCCAACATCTCTAGATTTCAACCTCAAAACAACTACCAGAACCGTCAAAACACACAACAAAATACCAATACTAGACAATCCACATCTCAAAACCAACCACAACAGAATCCAAACCGAACCATTGTTCCCATTTCTACCCCTAACACTCAAACCCAAACCCAAGCTGAAAATCAAAACCAAGCACTTGTGATCCAAAAGGATGAAGGTTTTGATTGGACGGGTATGCAATTAGGAGTTGAAGAGATTACTGCAGGAAATGTGGCTTGTGTAGCACAAAAGATGAGTTTGGATGAACATGTGGAGATGGAAGAGGATGTTGTGATAGAAAAATTGACGGAGTTGAAAATAGAAGAGTTGAATGAGGATGTGAATGATGAGTGTGAAGACAAGAAGTCTGGAATGATTCTTGATTCTGTCACAGATGTTGGAGAGCATTATGATTCAGCTTATTCGGACTTGGAAAGTGATTCTGACTCGGAAGCTAGTGTGAACTCACTAGACGATGACATCGATCAGTTGCTAGCTGAAGCAGATTTCCTTATGACTCGCAAGTCGTGCATGGTGGATGATGCTTGCACAAAGATTGATTACTCAAAATTCTTTGCAGGGAAGGAACCTTATTTCGCACTGATGGCAATGACAGAACCACCTAAACCGGTAAGTACTGAATCTCAATCTAAAGTTTGTGTTAAATGTTCTGATTTTGATAGATTGACAGAAGAAAATAAGCAACTCAAGGTACAACTTGAGAGTGCTAAAATAAACTGTCAAAATTATCAAAAAGAATCAAAAGAATTCAACAAAGTACTTGATGGTTACAAAAAGGATGTTTCTGAACTGAAAAAGACTTTGTCTATAAAGCAACTTGCCATTAACAACTATATAAATGAAATGGAAAACACAAAGTTAGAAATGGCAACCATCAAGTGCTTCGCTGAAAAAGTGAATAAAAAAATAGAGAGCTATAAGCACATTGCTTATGTAGTTGACCACATCATCGAAGAACCTTCACAGTCAAGTAGTGCAAACTACAAAGCTGTCCCATCTCCAGTGTTGTTCGAGAATCATAATTTACATGCAATAGCACCGGAGAATCTAGTCAAATTTGACTCCACATCAGATAACGAGTCCAACACATCCAGTGTCGGAGACCCGTATTCTGATGTGAGACCTGTTTTGGGAAACAATGAAGGTGTGGTAGCTGCAGATGATTCTGATGAAGAAGATGAACAGTCTGAGATAGTTGTTGAGAATGAAAGTGATATTCCTGATGAAAATCATATAATCACTACTGAACCAATCTCACCATCTCAGATTGTCCATCCCATGGCTAATGCTCACAGAAAGAATCAACCAGCAAAGAATGTTGCTAAGAAAGTTGAGCAGTCTGTTGATAAAAATGTTGAAAAGAAAGCTGTTAAGAAAGTTGAGAAAAATGTGGTTAAATCTGTTGATAAGAACATTGAAACTAAAACTGAGAAATCAAATGAAATGAACAACGAATCATGTGATAAACCTGTAAAAATTTTCTATCGGATTCAAGGCTCCGATAAGATTATGTCTGATGACGAATATCCGATTCAATTTGTGAACTATTCCAAAATTGAAAAGATCTGGCAGGAAAGTACAATTTGGTTCCCAAAACATGAACGAACCAATGATATTCCTCCAGCCATTTTAAAGAAAATTTATTCGGATAATTCTAAAGACGCAAAGGTCAATGTCACACAATTCGTTAAACCAGTAGACAAGTCAAACAGTTTCATTGAGCCGACTTACTCAAAGGACCCAGCTCCTGAGAGTTTAAGGAAACAGTGCATGGTTGATCAATATCCCATTGCGAGTTTTTCTAAGTCGAACATTAAGGAAAACTATGAAGAGTACCGTGCGTGTTTTAAGTGCGGGGAAAGGGGACATTTACTTGCCACCTGCCCGTATGTACGACACAAGAGGCACGAGGTGGAGATGAAGCAACGACATGATTATCCGGTTGATAATTACAGTTATCCACAAAGACGGTTTTTCCCTCAGCCAGCACCTTATTATAACCAAAACAATTTTTACAACAAAAGGGAAAATCGTTCGATGACTTATGACAAACGCAACCGGATAGCCACTGAGAAACCATTGAAGAAACCATTGATGAACACAACTGCTGAAAACAAGAAGGTTTCTGCTAAACCTAATGCCAAATCAGCAGTTGGACCTGTCTCTGTTAAATCAGAGAAGGTAACCAAGAAGGTAGCATTCAAAGACGAAGTAAAGAAACCGGCTGAGACCTCAAAATCTTAGATCCGGATCTTGAAACGGTCTGAACAGTCTTGGTCATCAAAGGAGTCTGAGGGTGCTTCAACTTCACGGAATGTGAAATCTGAGAAAAGAAAGTTGAGTGTGAAAAGAAAGGGGTTGATAAAACCCAAGATGTTTGTGAATCTAATGAATCTTTGAAACAACCAGTTCAAAGACCCAAGACCAAACAGGCTTGGGTCCCCCGAAAGATCTAATTGCTTTATTTGATATGTGTAGGGAGCTCCAGCTGGCCCTGTTAGCAGTCTCTGGATTGTTGATAGTGGAGCTTCTGGCCACATGACAGGGGATCTCACGCTACTTTTTGATATCAAGAACATAAATGGAGGTTACGTAGCGTTTGCAGGAAATAAAGGAGGCTACATTACGATGGAGGGTAGTGTTAGCAATGGGGTAGTGACATTTGAGCGGATATCGTATGTGAAACAGATAGACTACAATCTACTCAGTGTCAGCCAAATCTGTGATAAGCAATTCTCTGTTTATTTTGACGACAAATCTTGCTACATCTTGAAACCAGGTTTTGAACTTCCAAAAGAGTGGGTGATGCTAAAGGCACCGAGAGTAAACAACTTGTATATTCTCGATATGTCCAAAGCTATGACCACCCATGGCCAAGTCACGTGTTTCCTCTCTAAAGCTACAGAAAAAGAATCTATTATGTGGCACAGGAGAATCGGACACATTCATTTGAGAAAGATGAACCAGTTGGTGAAGAATGAACTTGTCACGGGAGTTAATGTGAAACATTTCCATTTGAATGACAAGTGTATTAGTTGTAAAAAGGGTAAACAGCACAAACAGACCCATAGACCAAAGAAAGTTAATTCCGTTGAACTACCGCTTGAGCGTTTGCACATGGATTTATTTGGTCCAGTCAAGCGTAAAAGTCATGCCGTGGAATTGTACTGTCTTGTGGTGACTGATGATTATTCAAGATTCTCATGGGTTATGTGCTTACACCAGAAAAGCGACACGTTTGACAACCTAAAAGTTCTGTTTACTCGTCTGGAGAATATCTATGGTCTAAAGATCAAACGAATCCAGAGTGATAATGGGACGGAGTTCAAAAACGCTCAGATGGATGATCTTTGTGAAAACAAGGGAATTCATCACGAATACAGCGCTCCGTATACACCCCAGCAGAACGGTGTCGCAGAACGGAAGAACAGGACTCTAATCAAAACGGCGAGAACAATGCTTGCGGACTCAAATCTTCCAGTCATGTTCTGGAACGAAGCAATTTACGCAGCATGTTACACTCTAAATCATTTTTTAACAGTGAAGAAGGTTGGCAAAACTTCTTATGAGCTGTTGAACCGACGAAAGCCGAATCTAGAGTATCTAGAACCATTTGGAGCCCCATGTACAATGCTTAATCCTTCGGAGAAGTTCGCACCAAAGGCTGAAGAAGGCTATTTTGTTGGATATGCAACCCCACTAAAAAGGGTATTCAACAAAAGAACTAGAAAAGTCGAGGAGTGGGCTAACGTCGAAGTACAAAGATACACTCAAAATGTACAAGGAGGCGGTCCAGACTGGATGTTTGATTACAAAGACTTCTTTGAATCATTCAATCTAGATAGCATGGTTGAAGAAGCTGTACTCCGTTTATATTACGAGGTCGAAAACGCAGTGACTTCACCGTTAGTGCGTCCGATCACTGTAAATCCTCAAGCAGCTTCTAATGATACCACTGCTCCTTAGATGGAAGAAGAAGTGTTCCAAGAAGCTTCAACAACGCTTAATTCATCAGATTCAGAAGATGAAGACGATGATGCTACAAGTGAAGCTATTCTGGACAATGCTACAGTGACACCACTAGTGATCCCAACTACAACTGATGCTTCAACATCAAATGTGGGAAATAATCTGGTTTCTACAGAGAATTTGACGACTCAAACGGGAGTGCAAGTACCTGATTATCCGGAATCTCGGATACATCGGATACACCCGCTTGAACAGGTTATTGGTGATCCTGGTAGCAACGTTATGACAAGAGGGCAATTGAGAAATGCTCAAGCACCAGAGAATATTGGCAATCTTGCTTTATATGCCAAAATAAAAAAATCTGGTTTTCAAAATGACTGGTCTTTCGCTTGTTATGTTTCGCAGGTCGAGCCGCGGACGTACAAGGAAGCTCTTTTGGATGATGCTTGGGTGGAAGCGATGCAAGAAGAGTTGTTACAATTTCAGAAACTTGGAGTTTGGACGCTGACAGATTTGCCCCCGGGAAGAAAGAAGATCGGAACCAAATGGGTTTTTAAGTGTAAAAAGGATGATAGAGGAGTTATAGTGAGAAACAAAGCTCGTTTGGTTGTTCAAGGTTTTCATCAAGTTGAGGGAATCGACTACAATGAAATCTATGCACCTGTTGCACGCTTGGAAGCTATACAAATGTTTCTGGCGTTTGCATCCTGGAAGAAATTCAAGGTGTATCAGATGGATGTAAAGAGCGCATTTCTTTACGGTGTGGTCAAAGAGGAAGTTTACGTAAGTCAACCACCAGGCTTTGAGGACCCTATTCACCGGGATAAGGTTTATGTTTTAAACAAAGCGCTCTATGGGTTGCACCAAGCTCCGAGACAATGGTATGAGGAGCTGAGCACGTATCTTCTCTCAAAAGGATTCAAACGCGGATTGGTAGATTGCACACTGTGTAGAAGATGACTTGCTTCTTGTGCAAATTTATGTTGATGATATTATTTTCGGGTCTACTAACGAACTTCTGTGCAGGGAATTTGAAAAGGTTATGCAGGAAAAGTTCGAAATGAGCGCAATGGGAGAAATGCAGTTTTTCCTAGGCTTGCAGGTGGAGCAAAGACCAACGGGGATCTTTATTCACCAAATCAAATACGTTTCTGAAGTCTTGAGCCGATTCCAAATGGATGATTCGAAGCCGATGGATACCCCGATACAACCTAATCACGGGATTGGAGTTGACGCTAAGGGGGAGCTGACTGATCCATTTACATACAGAGCAATCGTCGGATCTCTGATGTATCTCACCGCGTCTAGACCGGATATAATGTTTGCAACATGTCTTTGTGCACGATATCAGTCGAAGCCGAAACAAAGTCATCTTGCAGCTGTCAAGCGTATCCTTAGATATCTGAAGGGTTGTCCATCGAAAGGACTTTGGTACCCTCATGATGATAATTTTGACCTAATCGCTTTTAGTGATGCAGATTGGGGCGACTGTGACAAAGACAGCAAATCCACAACGGCTGGATGTCAGTTTATGGGGAGCAGGCTCGTGACCTGGCAATGCAAGAAACAGACCGCAGTTGCACTATCCACATGTGAAGCAGAATACGTTTCAGCATCGAGCTGCTGCTCACAGGTTCTTTGGATCCAACAACAGATGGTGAATTACGGTTTGCAATTTCTTAAAACCCCTATTTACTGTGATAATGAAGCCGCAATCGCATTAACAAAAGACTTAGTAAATCACTCAAAGGCTAAACATATCCGGATTAAATATCATTTTATCCGCGATTGTTATGCTAAAGAGTTGATCGATATGGTCAAAATCCACACTGATTACCAACGCGCAGATCTTTTTACCAAAGCTTTTGACAAATCCAGATTTGATTATCTTTTAAAAGCTAATGGTATTAAAGAAAAACAAGACTGATCACCACCTCAGTCTATCACTTTTTAGTTTAATTTTTTACTGTTTTTCAGAAAAACTTTGAAAATCCAAAAACATTGAAAAATTTCAAAATCCATAAAAATTAGAAAATTTCTTTGCTGACTGCTATATCTTCTTCCCTTAGATTAATGCCGTCAGATTTCTGTGAACAAACGATATCTGGGCAGTCACATATTTGAAATGCTCCAGCTTATCCTTGGGAACAGTAAATTAATTTTTTTTTATAAAAATCAGAAAAATCAAAAATGATTTCCTGGAGTAAAAGGGGAAATGATAGTACATCAGTGGGGATCTGACACATTCTAAGTAATGTACTGCTATATAGGGCGTGTGTCTGAGTCTGGGTGATGTGCTGATAGGCTTCGTAGACCTATTACTGCGTGTCTGATACATACATATCAAACGAATTGATGTGTGGATGAACTCCTCATTGGCATATGGTCTTAGTACCGTAATTTCGTTTGATAGGGTATTTGTACAAAGCTCGGAGGTTTAGGGTCGTTATGTTATTAGTTGTCTGGGGATAGCCTTTCTGATCTTCTGCTGTAAGTCATTACGGACCTAGATCAGACAGGGTGTCTTTATAAAAGAGCTTTATGCCAAATCCTAAAGTTACCGAATTGAGGAACTTTTTATGTTTTATGATGATCAAAGATTATCTATTACATCGTATTAATCACTGATGCAAATCATGATTAATATCAGTCCTCAACTAGTAAAGTGCACATGTTACTTTGCTGCATTAATTTGCTGACCTGTATACCTCTGTGCATTCTACTTTGTAAATTACAGACGACGAAAGCATAATCACGCTTTACAATGAGTCTTTGTGCATTTACTTCTTGATACGGGAGTATGTCGTGTGCGTGGGAACCACAGACAATTATGTTTATACTATAAATAACAGTATCAGTTTAAAGCACTGCACAAAAGTCTGCATGTGAGTTTATGTTGATCACAATATCAGCAGTTGCCAGATCACACATTGTCTTTAATGATAATAATTCAAAAGATCAACGGTGTGATCAGATTTCTCAATAACTGATATGATCCCTTTACCAGAAATCACAAAAACATTTACTGTTTTTCATTTACATTTCTGCATTTTATTTTCTCGTCAAAAATTACAAAACTCAAAAAAATTTTAGGTGTGTTTTAGCATAAACTTTAGAAAATCCAAAAAGATTTTACATTTCTATCTTCTTTTTGATAACTGATGGTGGTTGATGTCGATTTTCTAAACCTGGATGAACCATTTGAGCTTTGTAATCTTTTAAATATGAAAATATGAATGTTGGTTGCTTAAAAGTTGAAAAATAATTGGAACGGGACTCGATTTTGAGATTTGAGAAATTTATCAAAAATCCCAGTTCTCGTTCGCCCATTCGTTTGGTCGAACGTGGGATTTTTAATGCTCCTTCGTATGTTTATAACGGGCGAATGAGAGTGTTCTTGAACATCTGTCTCATTCGAACCCTTTTGCCTCATTCGAACCTTTAACTAGGGTCGAAGGAGACAAAAGTGTCTCATTCGACCGGTGAGAATGGTCGAAGGAGCTTGCCTATATATACCCATTCAGTCTCATTCGAACCTTCACAAAAATTTTTCAAAATTTCTGAAGTGAAGTCCACTTGTTGGCCTATTGTTTTGCCATTTATCAAAGTGTTCGTCTTGTTCTTCTGATCATTGTGCACTATTTCTTACAGGTTAATACATCAGTTTCAAGGATTAATCGATGGTTTTCAGTTTTGAGCCCTAGCTTTCTAAAACCTGATTAATTGATGTTGTTTGTTACAATTGATGGATAGGATTCAATGCTTAACAGTTTTAGGGGGAGATAGTGCAAAATCATTGGTTTAATCATCATCAGTTTGCATAATCGATCCTTAAACCCTAGTTTTTGATAGAAAACAGTTAATCATTGAACAAATGTTAAAATTGATTGTGTGGAAACTTTAATCGGTGTTGTTACTTGCTGAATGAATCAATATAACAAGTTAAAAGCAACAGATTATCATAATTGAAAATTTGAATTATGAACAGTCTCTTTCGCCCATTACGAATGGTCGAAGGTGACTAATTTGGGCGAAGGAGATGTTTAAATGGGCGAATGAACAATTTTTGGGCGAATGAAACTTTTTATCAAAAACCCTTACATTCGTACCTTTATATTTTCACATTCGCACCAAGATTTTCTCATTCGTACCCCCGTTTGGGCGAATGAGAAGATTAATTACCAAATTTTCAAAGTTTGAATTTTTTTTGTCGATTTTAACATGTTTCTTTGTTTTGTTTTCCAGATCAAACCATGTCTGAACAGGAGAAGCCTACTGAACAAGCCGGATCATCCTCACAGTCTGCAAAGAAAGTGACTGAAGAGCTTTTAACATTCGAGAATGCGCATAATCGCTGTGCGTATCTTGGAGAGGTTAAAAAGCATACTGAGTTTATTGAGATCATAGAGTTCTTGAAGAGAAGTCGGGTGATAGACGCGATTGCTACACCTACCATTATTTACAGAGACATGATGCAAGAATTCTGGACTGAAGCGAAGTTGGATTTCTGGAATTGCGAATCGTCTGTGATTAGCAAGATCCAAGGAAAGATGGTGATTGTATGTGAGCAGGATATTAGAGAAGCCTTGAATTTGCAAGATGAGAAGACGGATCCTAAAGAGCTTAGTTTTATGGATCAACGAAAGTGCTTTCTGAGGATGAAGTACAATGGACCGATTACTGATGGTTCATTGCATAAGGGAAAGCTGTGTCCACAGTTCAAATACTTGGCACATGTTCTGATACACGTTTTTGGTTCAGCTGCTGGAGGATATGATTTGATGCGTAAAAGTATTAGCTCGATGATGGTGGCACTGGTATTGAACAAACCGTTCAATGTATTAGGGATGCTAATGGAACATTTATTGGAGCCTGTGAATGGTACGAGGAATCTGAAGTTCTTGCTGTATCCTCGATTCCTCCAGATGGTGTTTGATCATAAATACAAAGATTTGAAGAGGGATCCTAAGCACATTGTTGTTCAAGAACATATGTCAATCAATACACTTGCCAGGATGAAAGCTTAC
Organism: Ambrosia x helenae; assembly: GCA_030844895.1. NCBI lineage: Eukaryota > Viridiplantae > Streptophyta > Magnoliopsida > Asterales > Asteraceae > Ambrosia > Ambrosia x helenae. Next base: position 95,551,624 of record CM061232.1, on the reverse strand, counting down.
AAAGGATTGTCAGTGAATGAACGTCCACCTGTAAGACGTTTATTTGGACATCTAGCAAGGATTGATTATGAGGATCCAGGTGAAGGGAAGTGAGACATGCTAACAGTGATTCAGATCCAGATAACCCATTACATCCTGTTGATCCAGATGCGAAGCGAAAGAGACAGGTTGTTAATGTTGGTGCAAAGAGTGGAAAGGGTAAGGAAAAAGAGATCAGAATAGAGGTTGTTCCTGAACCTGCTAAGAAGAAGAGTACACCGAGAAGAAGCAAGACAATGGCTAAGAAGGGAGTGCATATTGTGGATGAGGCGTCGATTGATTCTGAAGAGACGCAAGAAGATGAACACTGGGATTCGGAGAATGAAACTGTGAAGGTTACCAATCCCAAGGCCACTGTGGTTGGTGAATCTGCCAGTTTAAACCAGTCTGTTGAAGATCAAGGTAATAAGAGCCCAATTCCTGTTGATGAAGATGAAGAGGGTCTTAATGTAGAAGAAGATTTTCCTGGTTCACCAGTACAGGCTGTGAAATCAAAGAAGAAGCCTCAGTACAAGAAACAAGAGAAGGTATTGAAACCGAGTCAAAAGAGATTGAGGGAGATTGAATCACTCATTGCTGGAAAGAAACTACCACCAGTTTCTAGTCCCAAGTCACCGGTTACTGCACCTGTATCTAAGAAGCAAAAGACTACAACTACTTCTAGCACAGAACAGGGAAATGAATTACCTGTTGATGAGTTCAATGAAGCGTTAGACAATGTGCTCAAGAAGATGAGGAAAGGCAAACTGCCTGAAGTTGCTGAGATGCCTGTTAAAAAGAAGGTCACAGTTGATAGTGATGTGATGACTGCTGTGAACCAAAGGCTATCTGAAATGATGAGCATTATCAACAAACAGCAAACCGAGATTGAGCAATTGAAGTCGAATGATAAAAAGATGTTGGAAGTTGTAGTCACATCTCATGATAATAGTGAAGAGTTGAAGGAAACAATCAAAAAGTTGAAGAAAGAGAACAAAAAGTTGCTGAAACACGAGCAGAGGAACACCAGAAGGTATATTGCTCTAAAAGAGGAGAATAAAAAGCTGAAGGAGAGTAACAAGAACATGGACAATCTGATAAAAGACTTGTACTCTCGAGCTCCTCTACTTCAAGCTGGTGAAGAAGATAAAGACAAGAAGAAGAGAAAGTTGATTATGAACCATCTGACGATGAAGAGGATGAAGATCTTGATGAAGATGCTGGTAACGATCCTCAAAAGAAAAAGAAGAAAGATGATGGAGATGATGGTAGTTCAGATGGTGGATTAAGTGATGTAAACAGCTCTGCTTTTGATAGTGATGATGACTATGATGATGACAACGCTGAGAAATATAAGTATGAGAAGCGTGATTCGAGCAAAGGTGGAGAGTCAAGCTCAAAGACTCCAGGTGAAAATGTAGATGATGACATTTTCTGGAATGAAAATCTACAGTCTTTATCTGAAGAAGACAAACACATGTATCGCCAGATGCTTACAGATCGAGTCTGGACGATTGACATGACAAGCAGGTTTCCAGAAATATTCGAGTCTAGTAATAAGCCGTATGAGTTGGAGTTTGATGACCCAGATCTAGAAGATGGAGAGGTTTCTGCGGCGGTTTCTAAGGAAATACTTGAAGTTTAGCTAGACAGGTTGGAAAGACTTTGGAAGAGCTACTTGCTGATAATTTCATTCCAAAGATACCTGAAAAGGAAGCCGATAATCATTCAGATGACCGTGACGTTCCTGCATTTGAAGAAGTTGAGATGGAAGACATTACAAGTGAGGAATATCCACAATACTTTAAGAATGATCAAGATTCTGGATTTCTTGAATTTTCTGATGAAGTGCTAAACCAGGCCGAGAAACTTGCTAAGGAAAAGAGCAAATTGTTTGAAGATGAAGTGTTCAAAGGGCATGATAAACCACAGTTCGGGCAATCTGATAGTTTGAAAGAACTTTTGAGGAAATTGAAAGAGAAGGAGAATAACCGTCCTAAAGCTGAGATACAAGATAGCTTCTACAAACTTCACAGTGGAATTTTCAAAGGTCGTGCGTTGGCCTGGAAGTTTGTTAAGCAACTGAAATGCATAGAAGTCAAGTGGAGAAGGGAATTCTGTACTTTAACAGATTCCATGACCTGAAGACTCTCCCTTACTGGGCTATTCGTGATATTTGTCGTCACCGTATAACGGGAGCGTCAAATAATCAAATTACATACTTTGCTGAGAGGATGACGAGAGAGAGCCGAACTAAGTGGGATTTATTTGCACCTCAATATCCAAAACGAATCGTTCATAAAAAGGATATTGACATGATTACTGGAATGCCCAAAGTGACGCTGAAATATAAGCCACCGCGAGTGTTGAAGAAGATTCCTTTGATGCCGATTCCACAACACTTCGCCAAAGACTTTATTTGGTGGTACTATGATTGGAAGATAGCAGAGGCTGTGATCGTGCTGAAAGATGGTGAAAAGAACTTCAAGAAGATACACATTTTTGATCCCATGTGGTTGATTAATTGTTCACATGAGGATATAATAATGTTGTTCTATAATCCGATTTATTCTGAGGTTAAGGATGCTGAACAAGCAGGCAAATACCAACGTGTGGTATTTCTATGCTTTGCTTATGATATAAATGCTGGATGTGATTATGACAAGAAGCTCGGGAGGTTTGTAAAGATACAGAAGGTGCCTGAAGTGAAAAAGACGAAGCCGAAGCCATTTCATGAACCGGTGCTGACTAAGGAACAGAAGATTCAGCGACATATCAAGTTGATGAACATCAGAATGGACGAAGAACGTCGACAACAATCCAAGCAATAGTCGAGGGGGAGTTTATAGATGCATTTATGCGACTAGTGCTTCGGATTGTCCAATAAACTTGTTTTTTGTTGATAGTCGAATGGGCGAAGGAGTTTTAGTTTGGTCGAAGGAGACTCAGAAGGTGCGAAGGAGAGGTTTTGGTCGAAGGTAGAATAGGTTTCTTATGTATGGCTTGGTTTGACCGGATGAAGTGGTCGAACCTGCACATTCGCACTTACAAAGTGGGCGAATGTGCAGACTATATATATGTCAAGCTGATTTTTTGAATGGAACTTTGAGTCATTTTGTTCCCTCCACTTTCTAATTCTCTCTCTAGGATATTATTTAGCTTAATTCACATTCATACCTTGTTGTTTTCACTTTATCAACGTGTAATTGAGTCTTGATTATTAATGAAAAAGCTTTGAATGATGATTTACTTGTTTTGATCTGATTAATTATCATTTTGTGATTGGTTTAGGGTTTCCGCACCTAAATCAAACTTGTTTGATCATTTCTTTGTTGATTTGTCGATCCTTATAGCATATACAACTTTATACTAAGTAATAACAAGTTATATCTTTAAAACACCCCGTATATTGCACGGGATGCATAAACCCGTGTATTATACTGTTTGAATAAATAGAATGAAACCAATTAACACATACAGTCATCAAGATATGTTTCTAAAAAATGAATTTGATATAATATTTATTGAAATTTTTTACTTTGTTTTTGTATTAAACGAGCTGACGCTATTTCGCGCATTGCAGCGGGATGTTGATACAAAAGTCTTTAGTATGTTGATTATAAATAATGGATTAATATGTCGGATTTTAAAGGTGTATAGTAGTTTGTAAAATCAATTAAATGATTATCATTATATTATTCTATTTAATAAATATTATTTAATGATAATTATAATGATATAAAAATATATGAATTATAATGATATAAAACCATACAGTGTAGTTGTAAGTTCTTATACCCAATGTTTTTAGAACCAGACCGGACGTCGAACCGATCTTCTTACTGGTTCACTGGTCAGACCGGTTGAACAGGTCGGACCGGATTTACGAACCGATGATATTATAAATATTATAAAATATATTTAATATTATAATTTGTTAAAATCTTTTTTTTTTAGACATTGTCTTCTTTGTATTTGTTGCCAATATAGACAATATTCAATCTAAAAAGGCTAAAGATGGAATTTTTGTTAACCATTTACAGCTGTATTCACATTATGATAGTACAAAATATTTGTTTTTCTTTATTAAAAAAAATCACACCTTTCAAAAAAAAAAAAAAAAAAAAAACCCCACAACTACTGAATACTGATTGCATTGGGCTTTGCTATTTACATAAACTGACAAAAAAAAAAGATATTCTTCCATTCCATACATATCAATACTGTTATACAACTTTTATCTCCGCGCAAACCTTCACCACCAACCCACTTCAGCGATGATGATGAAGATATAAATACACCTGCAATGGGAGATGAAAGATGATGATTGATGAAGATGAATGATGATGCTTGATGAAGATGAGGATGATTGATGAATATGATCGATGATGATGATTAACGATGATGGTTCATGGTTGTTTAAGGGTTTGGGTGTTTGGTGGCTGCGAATATGATAAAGAAAAAAAGCTCCGGTCCGGTCCAAAAACAAAGCGGTTCCCGGTCCGACCCCTAAAATGCACACTATCATGACCGGACTCGATGACACCTCCTTAATTAAGCGTGAGATCGTGTTCTTCGCGTCGTCCGGCGGTGACCTGAACTTCTGAATATCGATCCGACGGTTGACTTTTCGGAGGAGATGCAACGGTTGTTGTTGTCGGAGGGGTTGCAACGGTATGGCAGGCATTGGTGACGGTTATTTGGTTGTAAGTGGAAGAAAGTGGCGGTGATTAATGGTGGCGGTTACGATCGATGACTACAAGGACACTTACGTGGAAGAAAGTGGTGGTGATTAACGGTGGCGGTTACGATGACGGCAAAGATAACGGACGTAAGTTGATAATTGTATTATAGTATAATAGGGTTAGATGATGAAATGTTAAATAAGTATTAATGAATGGAATAAAAAATAGTTGAGATAATAAATATTAAACAAAGAAGAGATTAGTGTGAAAATTATGATTTAATAGTATTATTAAATATGGGAGAGAAATAAAATAATTATTAGTTAATATTGTTTAATAGTTGGGAAACATAACAATTAAAATGTAATACTAGTGGGTACCAGTACGTTACGGCAGGAGCACAACATTTAGATTGGTTATTTTAGGACGTGGCCATTCGGTTCAGTATTGAGCCACAACAAACCAAGTTACTTATAGGGCATGAGACTTTAACCTATTTGTTATAAATAAACAAATAAATAACTTCTATCTTAGTACTTAAAACACTCACTTTTTTTCTAAGAAGTTCCCGATCCAAGCTTCTAACCAGCCACATTAATGCAAGCCAACACCTTTATAATTTGAGAGGACTCAGTTTGGTTTCTTACTATAGGACACAATATCAATTTTTTTGATAAAATACAAAGAAAGAAGGTATAAATTCTTACATGCACAACTTGCTCAAAGAAGATTATCGATGAAAGTTTAAAATCTATCAAAATTCAACACAAAAGTTCCTATCTAGTTTTGGAGCACTATAATATCTTTGTCTTTTATTCTTTAAACATCTATTCAAATCGCTAGTTGTCATTAGGCACCAACAGATTATCAATACGATTTAGTCCTTTAAAAGTAAAAAATGGCCTTTCTATGTGTCTGCAATTGTTGGGTCTGCTGACCTGGAGAGGAACAGATGATTGGAATGCCAAAACATACTACTCAATTGATCCTTAGCAATAAACAACATTTACAAGATACTTCTCCCAAAAGACTGTTGACCATAACATCTGCTGTACCCAAACAACTGCTGTGACAACTGCTGCTGCAAAAGACTGTTGGATAACAACTGCTAGAGAAAACTGCTGACAAAGGTCTGATGAAGAACAACTGCTGATCAAAGTGCTGAAGACTAAAGGTCTGTTGAAGCCAACAACACTTAGGCTCCAACAGATGATACAAGACCATCAAAGTTTTCTCAACAGCAGTTTACCTTTCAGAGTTTTACAATGTAACAGTAGTTTGTATACAACAGATGTTTTATGTTTGTTATTCTGTTATAGGTCGTTGTCTTAGGTGACGTCAACTTAGATCATCAGTGGTTAGATTTGTCTATAAATAGAACAGTGCTTGTACTGTTCTATTTATCACTCGAAACATTCTCTCAGACAAACAATCATAGAGTGATCAGGCTGAGGGGGAGTACTTGTACTATTGATTGTAATCATTAGATTTATGAAAGCTTTCAATTGAAAAACATTTACTCTCTTGTTTTGATTAATAGTTTATTATTCCGCTACACTTTCCAATTATAATTCACTTTGTTCATTACTTCTTTACTTAAACAATCAAAACAATCAAACTCAGATCCTAACAGGAATGTATTTTATGATATTTTCCTCAATACTACCAATTGTTATCATACCTACGTCAACTTTGATTTAATCAAACATAAGCTCTAAAGAATCAGGGCCGGCCCTAAAAAGTCAGTTGCCCTGGCCGAGCTGCAAAAAGTGTGCCCCTTAGCCCTAACTTTAGGCCTTAACGAAATAAATAATGTAAGCTATTTTTTAAGCTACGATTAAAGTAATATCAAATTGACGGATCAAATCTTCTTTCCGACTTAGGTTGTAGTCTAATGGTAGAGGAAACAACCCCTATTGGGGAGGTTGGGAGTTCGAATCCCTTAAAGGGTGAAAATATAAATGGATGAAAGTTTAGCAATTAATTTTTTTTTGTTTCATAACAAAAACAAAAGTTAAAATAGAAGTCAAAATCAACCGGTAAAAAACAAAAACAACTAAGTGTGAATCCTTTTCATTTTATCTTCTTCATCCTCTATAGTCCTACACTCATTAATAAACCTGTAATTTTTTTTCTCAAACCATTTCATTTTCTTCTATAATTCTTAACATCTCTCAACATTTCTTTACTTTCTGTTTTATATAAACTACTCTTCACTTTGATTAATACTTAATTAACAATTTTTAGGCTCAAACGTACAAAAATCCATCAAATTAAGGACATCACTGTTAAGAAAACTTGGTTTACCGAAGGGTCAATATGCCCTTGAGAAATTGGGCCCTGGCCGGGATTCCTCTCCGCACCCCTTAAGGGCCGACCATGTAAAGAATCATCATAATAAAGAAAACAATATGAACCTAGCTTATGTCTAAACTAATACACATGTTAACGGTCGCATAGCCTTGAAATACTAACTATACAATGTTGAGCTAGATACTTAATAATGCCTTTAACACCCGAAGACATAAGGTTTGAAGTGAAGCTTGGGATAAAAAATTTCATCTAATAGACTCTTTGGAAGTTGGGTTCTTCTCCTCCTCATAGCAATCTTCTATTACTTGATCATGAGAAAGTCGGCCCTCTAATCTAGCTTTAGTAATCAAATTGAAATAATACTCAGTATCATACAAAATACCTAAAAGTAGTACACCTTAGAAAGACTTTTGTAAGCAACTCAATTAGAAGCGAGGTTCGAATTGTGGTATGTAACACCTGCGAGCGAAGGCGTTATTGGCGATGTCAAGAACACTTTCGAGAGATATTTGTGAGTTTACCCAACTAAATTAATTCTCATGATTGTGATATAAAATAAACTATTAAAAATACAGGTTTAATGATTTGATTTAATTTAATTCCTAAAGATAGTCATTTAAAAAATATCGGTTATGGCAATAGATAAGATGAAAGTTGAAAGGATCCTTCCAGCAATGTTAACTAGACATAAAGGAAATTGAAAATGAAAATGGTTACTACATTTCCGTTTGCAATCTACAAAAAAGAGAATTAACTATATTCATTTTTTGACGTTTCAGCTCCACGATGTGTTGGTTTCGTTATATATATGATGTTAACATTTAACTCTTTTGACATGTTCCACCCCACTAGTGTTTCGACACTAGTACTCTGTCCCTAGTTTTATTATTTTATCTATATAATTTACTTTTATCAAAATCTTAGATTCTAATAATGATTAAGAACTCGTGCAATCTGGAAGGGTGAACGCATGTATCCTAAGTCTCTTGTCTACGATTGGCATTTCGTATAAATCCCAATCAACCGAGGGACCCGTATGCCTACCTGGGAATTCTTTGGATGAGTCCACTTATAGGCTAAAGCACATCTTCCCAAACATTGTTAGAAATTTAATGAGTTTGATATGCAAAATGTTTTCATTTAAATCATTTTATATGATTAAATGAATACAATCCTTGTATTTTAATTCATTTTGGGTCACTTAAGATTTTTGCAAAATTTTAAGTGTGGGGTGGGCCGTTGCCGCTTATTTCATGCATCTAGTGGGTCATTTATTATCATTTATGCACTATCTGATACCCTCTTAGCCTCTTGATACCTATAGCGCTACTCAAAGTCATTTAGGACAAATTAGTAAAGTCTATTAGACTTATCCAAGTGGACACTATTAGGCATCTCACCGAACAGTTCACACCAAAGGATAGTCAAAATATGACTAAATTTTAAAAATCCAAAAGTCCACTTAATATATATAAATAAAAACAGAAAAATAGGTTGCACGGCAAGTAGAAAATACCCCTAAAATTATACTTAGAATCTAGACCTTATCCTACCCGCTTGTCCGTGAGAGTTTCTTGAGCCTTATCGAGCACCACACTTATATATATATATGTATATATATATATATATCATTTATTGCTCACTTCATTTTCTTGAGAGATATCCGACCTTAGTCCTACACGGTTAGAACTTGTGTGTCTTATACATTTCGAGACCGCACGCGAGGTGAGAGAGTGTGAAGATGATCAAGGCACCTAGGATACACCGTTCAATTTTTCATTAGCCTATCACATACATACCCCTCACCTAGTTACCCCTCTTGAGCCTTAGACTTTTTGTTTCTTCCATCACATCAAGCCCCTATCATGTTTTGGCAAAGGAAGCTGGTTGAAGACAATCGAAACACTCTTGGGCAGTCTTGGAATGAAAGGAACAGATCAGACGTCACGATTTCCACCAAGGAGGTTTGACAAAAGAAAAAAGGATAACCATGAAGAGTCATCACACCCAAGAATAAACTTCACTGCAAGCAACATTTTACAAAAATAAAAATAAAAATAAAAAAATAAATTTTTTTTGAGAAATAAGTCAGGAAAAAGCTCCACAATAAAAGGGCTTGGAGAAAACAACTTTGTTGAAAGATTGATTTCTAGGACATTTCTGGCAGGATTATTAGGTTGAAAACCGAACAGTTCGCAAAGTAGGGGCATCAGAGCAATTAATCTTCCAGGGAGGAGTTTCATGTAACATCGCATGGTTTTTACCTTTTCAGGTATGCTATATTTAACAAATTCCAAATTCGCCTTTACTCGCTTCTTTTATGTTACTCCTACCAATTCTTGACGAGTCGTTAATATAACTTATCCTAATCAATTTAAAAACTCATTTAGTTAAGATCCTAATATATATTTATTTATAAAACATATATTTTCTTAGCATAATACTTTCATATAAAAAAAATAAAGAAAAGAAAAAAAAAAGAAAAGGAAAAAAAAAACGTGAATTATGTTTCATACTTTCCTTGCCTTTTTGACAAACAATAACACACAACATAAAATAAATGTTGTGCTCGTTATGTTTTTTTAAAGAACTCGATGTGCACAGCAAACATTAAACAACTAGAACCATCCCCTTAACAACCAAACTTAACCCCCACTTAATCTCCTCCCAACCACCTTAATAACTCTATTTAATACCCTACCACCTTAACCCATCTATAAATACACCTCCTCTCCACCCTTTAACCTCTTGTTCATCCTTCTTCTCTTTTAAAACTCTCTCTAATCTTCAAAGTTTTGAGCAAACTTTCTGAAAACACATCAGTAAGTTTCTAAGCTCAAACCTCCATTTCTTTTGTGTTTTTCCTTCTCTTTTTCTATCCAAAACTCCTTGGAGAAGCCTCTAGGATCTTCCCCATATTTATCCATAGAAGTGTGATAAGGGTAGAGCACCTAAAAGAGGTCCCAAAGGTGTTTGTTTTCTGATTTGTTTTTATGTCCTAAGATGTTTGTTGTAAAGAAACCAACCGAGTCCACTAACAATCTAATGTTAGAGGGATTTGTTCTATGGTATTGGTTGACCAAGGAGAGCCAACGCTCATCCAAAGGAGTCACCAAACTTTACCTAAACTTCTTGGTTATACTATATATTATTATAAACTACTTTCAATCTTCTATCTTATTATTCTATTAATAATCTTTTGGAAGGTTTGTGGTTACACCCTACCTTACCAACTCTCTTGACCCTTCTTGTGCCATGGATTAATCCACACTAGAAAGGGGAAATCCCGTGTCCAAAACCCACGTTTATTCCATAAGCGAAGTGGTTATGACATCAACATATCAATCGGATTCACATTCTTAACCTTATACCATCCGAATCATCTATGATGATTTTGTGCTTGATCTAACTTATTCTCATGACCATCCGGCTTGCCCTAAAGGCAATTTATGTTTTGGTTTGCCTAAAAGGCTTGCCTGAGTCTCTTGAACCTAAAATCTAAACTCGAACCTAAGACCCTCTAATTCTTTAATTCTAGTTAATCGGAGCTAAAGCTTAATCTTCCAGGACTTACTTTTGGAACCCTGTCAAGACGCACCCAAAGGTGAGTCATACTTGTCCCGTTTTCTTTTATCACTTTTGGGACCAACATGTATTATATACAAAACACAGTAATGCTTTCATAAACACACATGCTCAATCTATTAAACATACTTATATGCTATTTATCATGCTTATGAATCTTAGATACTTAAACATACATCATTAACTATTATTAGCCCACTTAACATGTATAGCGCTATAGGAGTAGCACACCGCCCCGTTTATGGTCATTATTAAGATTTAAACGGCCTAGCATGAATATGTTAGGTATACGCTGTGGATTCGCGGGTTTGAGTTATCTCTTTTGTATGATATGTATATGCAATGCTATAGTATGAGATTCGAGTAAACCATTCTAAATACTATGTATGTAAACCAAAACTAGTATGCTCACCAATGCATTATGTGTTGACGGATATTTTATACACGTTGCAGGAAATGTTTGATGCAGGATTTTCAAGAAAACGATTTAGGATTGGACTAGAAACTCACAACTAGTTTAATTTTCTATGTTTCAATGTTGTATTTTTCCTTTCTATGAGACAATTTGTATTCTGTTATCTTTTAGACAATGATTATGCTATGAATGAAATTTTATCTTTAAATTATATTGTCACAAATTCTAGTGTCATGAAGTCTTTGAACAATCTATCACAAGTCGCGCCTCGATGTATTCCGCCATCGGTTAGGGTGTGACAGATTGGGACTTAGGAAAAATTGCCATGTTTGACCTAGACTATAGTTAGGAACCTTTTATTGACCATCCTTTTATCATGCTAAATATACTTGTTCTCCATAAATTGCTTCTACTCCATTCTTTTGGCCTATAAAATTACCTTCCTTATGGTGGATTTTTCTACATTCGAAGACACTCGTATACCATAAATGAAAGGAAATCACCGAATTAGGCGTGAAACCCTCACTTTGGTGATAACTTTCAATCCGCGTAAATTCTTTGTGTTTTTGAAACTACGCCAAGATAGGAGTGATATCCTCACCTTGGTGGAAATTTCACAATTCTCGTTCTAGTGGACACTTACCAATTGAAGGTTAGAATTAATTTTCTTACCACGTTGGACAAAGTGTACAAACCACACTCAAAGAAACGACCTCGCTAAGATAGAAGTGAAATCCGTAACTTAGCGATTAGTTTCAATCCTTGATTATTTTTTAATCTCGACAAAGTCTCAAATTTACTAATGACAAGGAACATGTAGTAACTGGAAGGGTGAATACCGTTAACCGAAAGTTTGGGTGAGAGTATTTCCACCTATTAGGCCAAAGCATGTTTCCAAACTCAAAGGTAAATTCAAATCGCTTTGGTTAGTTTTAGTTCCGTTCTGGAACACTCCAATTGTTTTGTTTAAAACAAGCCTCTCTTTTTATGCTAATATTACTTTCAATGTTGTTTTCATGCTATGTTTTCACTATATACATTCGATTTATTATACACGCACTTGCACTCAAGACTCACATTACGAGCTACTCTTGCAATCTCCAAATAATACTAATAATCGCAAACCAACATTAATCAAAGCTCCTTTATATTGTCTAGATGCACTATACTTGCTTATACTTATGTGTTATGCTTTATAAACAATGTGAAACTTCATGCTACTTGAATCATTTGACACTATGTGCTTTATATGCTTAATTCATTTCTAAAAACAAAGACAAAATGCAATCTTTATGCAAATAAACCATTGATCAAAGCTCATAATCCTTTCGTTTACTGTTTAGATGTCTTCCATGTCAAACTGAAGGAACTCAAGGCAAAGCACTAACAAGAAAATGCGATCTTTCATGGCCAAGCAAATGGTCAAGGTCATACCCGATGTGGTTAGCAAGATCCAAGCCTCCTCAAGCCCTCATGGTTCTATTGACTCAAAGATTGAATCATCCGAAACTACCTCCTTCACCTTTAAGCAATTCAACCTACATCGACCCGACTCTTTCACGGGAAACGATGGTGCTACCGCAATGCTCGAATGGTTTGACCACATCGAGCTTGTTTTCATCAATATCGAATGCCCCGAGGATCTCCGCACTCGTCACGCCACTAGTGTCTTCAAATCGAGGGCACTTGAGTGGTGGAAAAGCGAGAGAGCCACCCGTGGGAACGAAGCCGCTTTAGCTCTACCGTGGGAGGAACTCAAGCAACTCATGATTGAGGAGTTCTGCCCCGCGCAAGAGATTGAGCGACTCGAAGATGAGTTTTGGAAACTCAAGCAAAACAGTGGTGATAACCCAACCTATACCAATCGTTTCAAGCAACTCCTTTTCCTTGTACCTCACCAATCCAACACCACTAAAAGAATCATAGCTAAGTATCTCAAAGGCCTCCCAATGAGTGTTCGTGATATCATTGAAGGAGCCTAACCAACCACCCTAGAAAAAGCCATTCGTTTAGCTTCCAAAATATCGGATAACCAAGTGAAAGATGGAACCTTAACTATCCCAAACACCATCAAAACCGTCAACCAAACCACCACTGTTCCACCCGAGAAACCAAAAGACACCAAAACCCCACTAGCAAACAACAATGGTCAAAAACGCAAATCCCAAAACCACAATTATGCCGTTACTACCCCATCAACCGAAGCTCAAGCTCCAACTCCTCGTAACCAAGTACATTCCAAGAAACCTTACACCGGCTCATTCCCAAAATGTAACACGTGCCATTTTCATCACCTAACAACCTCTACTTTCCATTTCTGTACCAATTGTAATCGCTATGGGAACCTTGTCCAAACTTGCAAAACCAGCCATAGAACCCAAAACAACCAATCTCAAGTTGCCAACCAACCTCGAGCTGCTAACCAACCTCCTCTAGCCATCGGCAATGGCCGTGCATGTTATAAGTGTGGTGATCCTAACCATTTTGCTCCTCAATGCACCTGCAATAACCCGGCTCAAGCTCAAGCTCCGGCTCAAAATCAACCACCAAGGGGTCGTGCTTTCAACCTCAATGCGACCCAAGCTCAAAACGAGAATGATGTTGTGAACGGTACGTTCCTTGTTAATGGATCTTATGCTTCTATACTCTTTGATACTGGTGCGGATAAGAGTTTTGTGACTCTAGAATTTGAACCTTTACTTGCTTGTGCACGATCTAAATTAACCGAACCTTTCACCGTTGAAGCCGCAAATGGTGAACCCATCTCTATTGATTTCATTATCAAAAACTGCACCTTGAATCTTAATGACCATGATTTCTCCATAGATCTAAACCCCATGCGATTGGGAAATTTTGACATCATAGTAGGCATGGATTGGCTTGCAAAACATCGTGCCGAAGTTGTTGTTTCGAAAAATTCATCCGTATACCGCTTCCTAGCGGTGACACTTTACAAATCTATGGTGAGAAAGCCTCCAATGGACTCAAGCTCATGTCTTGTACCAAAGCTCGAAAGTATCTTCGTAAGGAATACGTCGCATTCTTGGCTCATGTGGTAACAACCAAAGACAAGGAAAAAGGCATAAAAGACATACCTGTCGTTTGTGATTTTCCCAAAGTCTTTCTTAACGATCTACCCGGTCTTCCTCCTGCTCGTTCTGTTGAATTTTGGATTGAAATCATACCTGGTGCTACACCTGTTGCAAAAGCTCCATATCGTCTTGCACCTTTCGAAATGCAAGAACTTGCTAGTCAACTCCAAGAACTGCTCGAAAAAGGCTTCATACGCCCAAGTACTTCTCTATGGGATGCTCCTGTTTTACTTGTCAAAAAGAAAGACAGATCTTTCCGTATGTGCATCGATTATCGTGAGCTTAACAAGCTTACTGTCAAAAACCGATATCCTCTTCCACGCATTGATGATCTCTTTGACCAGCTCCAAGGAGCTACTTGTTTCTCAAAAATTCATCTTTGTTCGGGATACCATCAGCTTCAAATACTCGAAGAAGATATACCAAAAACCGCCTTTCGCACAAGGTATGGTCACTACGAGTTCATGGTGACGCCTTTCGGTTTAACCAATGCACCTGTAGTGTTCATGGATCTAATGAATCGAGTGTGTAAACCGTATTTGGATCGTTTTGTGATTGTTTTCATTGATGACATTTTGATCTATTCCAAATTCGAAGACGACCATAAACGACATCTCTATTTGATTCTAGAACTCTTATGTGCCGAACGACTTTATGCCAAGTTCTCTAAATGTGAATTTTGGTTAAAAGAAGTTCAATTCCTTGGGCATATTGTGAACGATAAGGGTATTCATGTTGATCCTATCAAATCGAAGCTAAGAAGAATTGGATTGCACCAAAATCTCCTACCGAAGTTCGTTCTTTTCTAGGATTGGCGGGTTACTACCGTCGGTTCATCTCTAACTTTTCCAAAATTGCTACACCTCTCACAGCTTTGACTCAAAAATCCAAACCTTTCATTTGGGGTCCTAAACAAGAAGAAGCCTTTGAAACCCTCGAGTCCATGCTTTGTGATGCTCCTATTCTAGCTCTTCCCGAGGGAATGATGATTTCGTGGTTTATTGTGATGCATTGAATCAAGGTCTTGGTGGTGTTCTTATGCAACGAGGCAAAGTCATCGCCTATGCATCAAGGTAACTCAAAATCCAAGAAAAGAATTATACCACTCATGATCTCGAACTTGGTGCCGTTGCGTTTGCCTTAAAAATCTGGAGACACCACCTTTATGGTACCAAATGTGTTGTTTTTACCGACCACAAAAGCCTCCAACACATTTTCAATTAAAAAGATCTTAACATGCGACAACGACGATGGGTCGAATTGTTAAACGACTACGACTGCGAAATTCGCTACCATCCTGGTAAAGCGAATGTAGTAGCCGATGCTCTTAGTCGAAAAGGTCATGCAGTCCTATGCAACATCCGAGAAACCGATCGTCTTCGTAGCTCTCAATTTCAAAATGATCTCTTCAATCGTATTCGAGACGCTCAGCACACATCGGTCAATGAAAATACTCTATACGAAGAAATGTCTTGTGGTGCAGAGTTACACTTGGAGTCCAAGGCAAATGGGATTCTCTACTACCTTGATCATATTTGGATTCCAAATCGTGATGACCTTCGTGCTCTTGTAATGAACGAAGCACACAAATCCTGATACTCCATTCATCCCAGTGCAGATAAAATGTATCAAGATCTCCGTCGCAATTATTGGTGGCCCGGTATGAAAAAAGGACATTGCTCTCTTTGTGTCCAAATGTCTCACTTGCTCCAAAGTAAAAGCCAAGCACCAACGACCATCGGGTTTGCTCGAACAACCCGAAGTCCCTATGTGGAAATGGGAAAGCATTGCTATGGATTTCATTACCAAGCGCCCCCGAACATCATCCGGTCATGATAGCATTTGGGTGATCATTGATCGTTTAAGAAAGTCAGCTCACTTCCTCCCCATTCGTGAAGATTACAAAGTTGAAAAGCTAGCCCATATCTACACCAAGGAAATTATTTGTCGTCATGGTATTCCTCTTTACATCATCTCAGACCGTGATGGTCGATTTACCTCCCGTCTTTGGGAAACATTTCAGACTGCCATGGGAACTCAGCTTAACCTTAGTACAACTTTTCATCCTCAATTTGATGGTCAAACTGAACGTACAGTCCAGACTCTTGAGGACATGCTTCGGTCTTGTGTAATCGACTTTGGTGGAAACTGGGATTCTCACCTACCATTGGTCGAGTTCTCTTACAACAACGTTACCATACCAGCATCCAAATGGCTCCATTCGAAGCTCTCTATGGCCGAAAGTGTCGTTCTCATATATGTTGGCACGAGATTGGTGAAGCACAAATCACTGGTCCCGAAAGCATCCAGGAAACGACCAACAAAATCATCCAGATTCATGATAATCTTTTAGCTGCTCGAAGCCGTCATAAAAGCTATGCGGACAAATGGCGAAAGCCCCTTAAATTCAATATCGGTGATCAAGTACTCCTCAAGGTATCTCCTTGGAAAGGGGTAGTTATATTTGGAAAGAAAGGAAAGTTAGCTCCACGGTATGTTGGACCATTCAAGATCTTTGAGCGAATCGGGAAAGTAGCTTACAAGCTCGAGTTACCCCAAGAACTCAACAATGTTCATCCTACCTTTCATGTTTCAAATTAGAAGAAATGCTTAGCCGAAGGGAACATACATATTACTCTTGACGACGTACGAATCGACGAAACCATGCATTTCGTCGAGAAACTAGTGGAAATTAGGGATCGTGAAGTCAAACAACTCAAACAAAAACGTATTCCTCTAGTCAAAGTTCATTGGGAATCGAAGAATGGACCCGAATTCACTTGGGAACATGAAGAACAAATGAAGAAAAAGTACGCATATATTTTCAGTCAAACCGATTGATTAAATTTCGAGACGAAATTTCCTAAAATAGGGGAGACTGTAACATCGCGTGGTTTTTACTTTTTCAGGTATGCTATATTTAACAAATTCCAAATTCGCCTTTACTCGCTTCTTTTATGTTACTCCTACCAATTATTGACGAGTCGTCAATATAATTTATCCTAATCAATTTATAAACTCATTTAGTTAAGATCCTAATATATATTTATTTATAAAACATATATTTTTCTTATCATAATACTTTCAGATTAAAAAAAATAAAGAAAAGAAAAAAAAGAAAAGGAAAAAAAAACGTGAATTATGTTTCATACTTTCCTTGACTTTTTGACAAACAATAACACACAACATAAAATAAATGTTGTGCTCGTTATGTTTTTTTTTAAAGAACTCGATGTGCACAGCAAACATTAAACAACTAGAACCACCCTTTTAATAACCAAACTTAACCCCCACTTAATCTCCTCCCAACCACCCTAATAACTCTATTTAATACCCTACCACCTTAACCCATCTATAAATACACCTCCTTTCCACCCTTTAACCTCTTGTTCATCCTTCATCTCTCTAAAAACTCTCTCTAATCTTCAAAGTTTTGAGCAAACTTTCTGAAAACACATCAGTAAGTTTCTAAGATCAAACCTCCATTTCTTTTCTGTTTTTCCTTCTCTTTTCTATCCAAAACTCCTTGGAGAAGCCTCTAGGATCTTCCCCATAATTATCCATAGAAGTGTGATAAGGGTAGAGCACCTAAAAGAGGTCCCAAAGATGTTTGTTTTCTGATTCATTTTTATGTCCTAAGATGTTTTTTGTAGAGAAACCAACCGAGTCCACTAACAATCTAATGTTAGAGGGCTTTGTGCTATGGTATTGGTTGACCAAGGAGAGCCGACGCTCATCCAAATGAGTCACCAAACTTTACCTAAACTTCTTGGTTATACTATATATTATTTTAAACTACTTTTAATCTTATTATTCTATTAATAATCTTTTGGAAGGTTTGTGGTTACACCATACCTTACCAACTCTCTTGACCCTTCTTGTGCCATGGATTAATCCACAATAGAAAGGGGAAATCCCGTGTCCAAAACCCACGTTTATTCCATAGGCGAAGTGGTTATGACATGAACATATCAATCGGATTCACATTTGCTAACCTTATACCATCCGAATCATCTATGATGATTTTGTGCTTGGTCTAACTTATTCTCATGACCATCCGGATTGCCCTAAAGGCAATTTGTGTTTTGGTTTGCCTAAAAGGCTTGCCTGACTCTCTTGAACCTAAAATCTAAACTCGAACCTAAGACCCTCTAATTCTTTAATTCTAGTTAATCGGAGCTAAAGCTTAATCTTCCAAGACTTACTTTTGGAACCCTATCAAGACGCACCCAAAGGCGTGTCATACTTGTCCCTTTTTTCTTTTATCACTTTTTGGACCAACATGTATTATATGCAAAACACACTAGTGCTTTCATAAACACATATGCTCAATCTATTAAACATACTTATATGTTATTTGCCATGCTTATGATTCTTAGATACTTAAACATAATTCATTAACTATTATTAGCCCACTTAACATGTATAGCGCTATAGGAGTAGCACACCGCCCCCTTTATGGGTCATTGTTAAGATTTAAATGGCCTAGCATGAATAAGTTAGGTATACGCTGTGGATTCGCGGGTTTGAGTTATGTCTTTTGTATGATATGTATGTCCAATGCTATAGTATGAGATTTGAGTAAACCATTCTAAATACTATGTATGTAAACCAAAACTAGTATGCTCACAAATGCATTATGTGTTGATGGATATTTTATACATGTTGCAGGAAATGTTTGATGCAGGATTTTCAAGAAAACGATTTAGGATTGGACTAGAAACTCACGACTAGTTTAATTTTCTATGTTTCAATGTTGTATTTTTCCTTTCTATGAGACAATTTGTATTCTGTTATCTTTTAGACAATGATTATGATATGAATGAGATTTTATCTTTAAATTATATTGTCACAAATTCTAGTTTCATGAAGTCTTTGAACAATCTATCACAAGTCGCGCGTCGATGTATTCCACCATCGGTTGGGGTGTAACATTTCACAAGCCCAGCATCCAGATCTCGACATCTTCCCATCATGCCTCAGTCGCTACCCGATCCAGACATGACAGTAGACAACTATCCTATCCATTTATCACTCTATCATTTTTACCCGATCAAATACCTTGTGATTAACGTTTTCTCGCCCATATACAGCGACGGAGATTTGATTTGCATACGAGCCTATGACTTGTGTCGGCTTTGATTCGGACTTGAGTGTTCACCTCCAAAACTCACCAAAAAGATAAGCCCGAGTGTTGAGTGAACCTTGTGAGAATGTATAGGTTTGAGCCTATTTTAGGGGTTAAGTAGGCGTGTCATGCAATTTTTATTTTTCCATCATAAAATAAAACAAGTGGCTTGAGGATTTTTATACCTTGCTATTTGCCTTAGGTAAACTTTTGTTTGGTTGCTTAAGGACAAGCAATAGTCTAAGTGTGGGGTAGTATGATGTGTTGTGATTTTAACATATAAAACATGCATAATTAGTCTCATAATATGGCAGAATTAGGGCTTAAATTACTGATTTTGGCTACTTAATCATTCATATTCGTATGTTTCAGGAAATTGGAGCTCCACACCGAAAACAAGTGATTTTTGGGTAAGAACAACTAAAAAACAAAGATTCCTGAGGATACGAGACTCGCAGCATGTTCCATGTATGTGTGAAGACCTTTTTCGGGCTTAAACGATAATCAGTCCGGGACACTAGAAGACAAAGAAGCAAAACTCGGGAAGGAATTGAAGACTTAGATGTTGTATCAGATGCAGCAGCACGACTGTGCACCTGTCCCGGGTCAACAAGTCAACATTTCCAAGTCAACAGAAGGCAAACAGTCAGATTTCTGGGTTGCACGGGCGTGACAATACCTTGTGCACGGTTGTGCCAGCTGAAACGTGCTCCCCAAGGCTCAAACAGACAAGACTGACAACTTTTCTGAAGAGCACGACTGTGCCAACACTTCGCACGGGCATGCATGCCTTGAAAACCGACATATTCTGCTTGAAAGGACTCTGCAACAGTACCTGCTATTGAGCATGGCCGTGCCAAAACACCTGGCACGCCCATGCTTACCCTGATTTTTCTATAAATAGCAATGAATTGGTTTGGGTGGGAAAGATATTAAAAGTTTTTAATTAAGGCTGGAGAGGTTAGGGAGGGGGCCGGAGATGGAGTTACATGGGAGAGATAAGGTTTTGAGTTGGTGAGTTGGTTGAGGGATGGAGGGAGGATGCCGATGGCGGTGGTGGAGATGAGGAGGAGAATGGTGATGGTGGTGGAGACGAGTCATGTCACTTTCTATCTTTTTATAATAATAATAATAATAATAATAATAATAATAATAATAATAATAATAATAATAGTGGCAGTGGCAGTGGCAGTGGCAGTGGTGGTAGTGGTAGTAGTAGTTGTTTTCAAAAGGTCCCTTAATAGTAATAATAGTTTTGAAAATGTCCCTTAGGTTTAGTTGTTTTACATTTTTTTAGTAACTCAGTTTGCCACGTCAGCCATTTTTGCCACATAGACTAATCAGGTTAAACCTCCGTTAGTTTGAGTGTGATGGAACAACATAAGTTGCAAGTTAGGAATGCCATTGGCTAACGTGAAAATTAGAAGTATTATCCGCCAATAGGTGAAAGTTGAAAGTATTTAAATCCATTTCACTTTTTTATATGGTTAAAGAAAAATTATAGAGAAGTTCTCAACTAATAATAGTAATTTTTTTGTGTTGTGTTCAGATACTCATCAATTATTTATCAAAATAATACTTATGTTTTGGCTACCATTAGTTGACACTATCATGAGTTGACACTATCATTATTCAACCTGTTTAATACATATGTTTCGAACAACAACAACAACAATCGAACCCGATAAATCTCATATTTAGCAGAAATTATCTGTAGGTATGCGGAGGGTCAGATGTTGACAAAGCGACCGCTTCTAGAGAGACCACCGGCTCAAAACAAGCAACAATCAAACAAATCGGACTATAAATATATAAATAGCAGGCTACCAATAACACAAGACATGGTGACAGAGTAACATACTAAAAGAAATAGATTTAACGTCATAAAACAGTATATAAGTAGATCAGAGGCGTCATTGAGAATTTACATATCATGTTCGGGCCATTAAAAAATGCCTCTTCAGATCCTTAGGCTTTAAATAATTAAATATTTAAAATAAAATTTATGTACGATCAATTGTATAGCAATAAACGTAAAATTTAGCATAATAATAGTATTAGGATGAGTGAAATTAAATACCGTAATAGTTTAGTATCTAACCGACGGTTCGTGAATCTCTCCTTGCATTCTTTATAAGGAATTTGCTTCGTCTAAAAACAGAAAGTGAGAAAAAATAATATAGTTCGTTAACTATATAAATATAATATAAAAATACTATAAGTTTGTAATAAGTATAAAATAGGGTAAAAATAAGCAACTGGTTAAAATAAAAAACAATGGCAAACGATAAGTTAGTGTTAGCTTATGTAATAATCTATACTTTTAATAAAATGTATCTAAAATATATGGGTGAGACTAACGTAAAAATGAGCTTAGTGTAAAAAGTATAAGAATGATTATTAGCAATAGATTAAACTAGATAATCAGGGGTACGATGGTAAAATCAATGTCTCATTAAAGTTTCACCCCCATTTTTAAAAGGGCCATAACTTTTTCATACGACATTTTTTTAAAGCTATATCATAAAAACAAGCTTTTCATCCTTTTTTATTTGCATACCATATTGTCATACTTTAAAAAGTGAAAAAAAAATTGCTGGGTTGATAACTTGCGTTTTATTGAGGGTATACTTGCGTTTTAGAAACACAAGTTATACCTGATAAGACGTGATAAAATGCAAGTTATAAATGATAAAACACAAGTTATATATTCTAAAACGCAAGTTATACCTGATAAAAAATGTTAGTTATATGTGACAAAAAACGCAAGTTGTATCATGATAAATTGCAAGTTATTAAACCAACTATTTTTTTAAAGTATAGCAATAGGGTATGCAAATGAAAGAGGATAAACAGCTTGTTTTTTATGGTATAGTTTTTTTAGAAAAATAATGTTGTATGAAAAAGTTATGAACGTTTAAAAAAATGAGGGTGATACTCAACAATTGTGGGTTATACTATTTTACCATTCTCCTTCTATTTTACAAACTCAGCGTATACTTTTCTCATTTTAATCTCATACATTGATTTATTTTGATTAAAAGCCCAAAATTATTCTTATACTCTGTATGTTAAGTTTCTTTTTATGGTAAACTTTCTCAAAATGGGTTATGTATCTACAGATAACAAAACTTGTAAAAAAAAGGGAAGACCATATACTATATAACAGTTGAGGATACAAAAACTTAGAACAACGGTTGAAAAAACATGCTAAATAGCAAATACAAAATTAGATAGGAAAAAAAGAAAAAAATCAAATATTTTGAAATAAAATATTGTTGAGGGCCGTTATCAATCATGCAGAATTCAAATTAGTACAACTTTTAGTACAACGAAGATGAGATCCAAACGTCACCTTATCCAACCGGCCAACTACCAAGAACTCCGAAGAAGAAAGCATGAGGAATAACAGAGACTACGTAACAGGAGCAAGGGAAGCAGATCTAAAGAAGAAGAATGGCAACTGGTCCGTAACAAGAAAGAAGTCATGAAAGAGAAGAGGCTGAGGAATTCTACTTCGTTCTTTGTCTCTAACCTCCCTGAAGAGTGTACCGCAGAGAGGTTATGGAGGGCGCTCCAACACTTTTCCAATCTTTAAGATTCGTTCATCCCGGCTAAACGAGACAGAAATGGAAGTATGTTCGGGTTCCTGAAATTCTCCGATGTTGTTGATGTGGAAGAGTGGATCGAGTTACTTAAAGAGGTTAGAATTGATGGGGCTGTTTTAGTGGTTAATCTTGCCAGATTTAACCGTTATGGAGGCAAAAACATGGTTGAATCTGGCTCTCGTTGTTCGATTTTCTCTAGACTTAATCCAGCCGAAGGAAAGATCAATGATGGTGACCAACCGGTAAGTGGGGGACATGTTAGTGATCGGAGGAACCATAATACGACTACGACGTTTAGGTCGTACAAGGAAGCTTTTCACAATTGTAATGAGGATGGCACAGTGAGGTTCGATTTTGAACTCCCTCTGATGAAGACGAAGGCAAAAACTGAACTGGGAAGGTAAAGCACTTATTGGGGAGATTAGAGATTCTGGCTTACTTAATAAGCTTTCAGAGTCGGCTTCAAGCCTAAGAGATTGGAAGGTGAATGTCAAATATGTTGGCGGGATGCTTGTCATTTGTACCTTTACCTCGACATCTATTGCTGAGACTTTTCTTTCACAGGCAAGTGGGTTTTGAAAATATTGGTTTTTCGATTTGGTTGTCTGGAATGGTGAAGATAAGGAGTTTCAAAGGCTTGCCTGGATAAAGGTTACAGGGGTTCCGCTTGCGCTTTGGGACATGATTGTTTTCAGTAAGATCGGGGAACGATGTGGAAGGCTAGTTGTTAAACCTAATGCGGATGCTAATGACTCGGTGTTATCCAGTAATGTTATGGCTATCATTGTGCAATCCGGCCAAAAAGTTCGTTCGGAAGTGTCTGTTGTCCCAGGGGACCATAGGTTCAAAGTTTGGGTTGAAGAAATAAATTGTGAGTGGGCTCCGAATGCCCTAAAGACGGTTATGTTCGGCAGGGAGAAGTCCGGAGAGTTGCCGGAGAATGAAGCTGGTCCGAGAATAAAATCCGTTATTGTCAGGGAGGAAGAGGATGAGTCGTTTGATGAAGGTCCGACAATTAGATCCGTTATCACCAGGGAGGTAGAGGAAGAGTCAGACGTCGCTCAGGCTTCCCAAAATAATAGCTGCATAGGGAAGAGTCGTAATGGTATTTCCATGCAAAGAGATGATGAGAGGCCACGTTCTCCCAGGCAAGATAATTACTGCTCTAGAGATGATTTGGTGGACCATGTATTTTTTTAATGACAAAGTGGGTCAGGCCCATATTCAAGGTGACAATAGTTCTACCCATCCTAATGATTTGGACAATGGGCCCAGTAAGGAAGTGGGTTTAAATAACCCATGTTTCAGCAGGAAGAATAACTTTGATGATAATCACGATACGGCTGTTGTTCAAGACAAATCGAAGAAAGTTCATTATATTACCCCGGATTTGAATAGCTCGTTTGATTCAGATCCCTTCGAGCTTGATGATACTATTAGAAGGGACGTCGAGCAGAGAGCTCTTATAAGGAATGGAAATTCTCATGCGGTGAAGGCGGATTCTCCGGTTCTAGGTAGGGATTCGCCGAACGAAGGTATTTTCGATTCTGATGAGGACACGGAGTTTGATTTTGATGTGGATGAGACGGTCGAGTATGGTGAATGTCTGGGAATCAAACTCGGCAAATTCAACAACCATGTTAAGAAACTGGTTCAAGGGGAACGGGAAGCTAAATTGGTCCAATGACTTATTTGTCTCTTAATATCAGGGGGTGGTTGACACTGAAAAACACTTGTGGGGTAGGGAGTTGAAACGTGAGACCAGGGCTGATTTTATTTGTTTACAGGAGTCGTATCAGAGTGGTCTAACTCCTTTTTGTTCGAAATTTTGGGATAGCACGCCGGTTCTTTCTTATACGGTGGATTCAGTTGGTAGGTCCAGGGTTTGGTTTCGTTATGGAATCCTAATAAGTTTAAAGTAGCCAGTATTATTAAAGACCGTCACAATCTTCTGGTCTCCGGGGAAATTGTGGGGGAAAATGGGATGAACAATGTGCTAAACCTTCACGCGCCTAATGACGCCGGGGTTCATAGGGATCTGTGGAATAAAATTGTGAACTTGGTTTCGTTGTATCAAGGGAAGTGGATTGCCCTTGGGGATTTTAATGAAGTCAGGAGAGTGGAGGTACGAGTCAACTCGGGTTTCGATCTGGTCGCCACTGCTCATTTTAATGATTTTATTCGGAGGCTTGGGTGGCTTGAATACAACATGAGGGGACGTAATTTTACCTTTGTGTCTGACCATGAATTGATTAAACTTAGTAAATTGGATTGTTATTTAGTGTGTGGTGATTTTATGTCGTGTTGGGCGAATCCTTCTCTGTTTGTTCACCCAAGGCAACTTTCCAATCACCGCCCCATTTCTCTTGTGTGTGATGAACGTGATTTTGGACCGCCCCCTTTAGATTTTATAACAGTTGGATTGGTGATAAAGAACTTGAAGACATTGTGGTTTCTTGTATGAGTAAAATGAAGTTGCAGGGTAAAAGTGATGTTGTTTTTATGGAAGTATTGAAGACCATTAAAATCAACATTAAGAAGTGGAGGGCTGTCAAAAAAGTTGAACAAAACAAGACTTTTGTGGATATTTCTAAAACTGTGGAGGAGTTGGAAAAGAAGGGGGAAACGTGCTTGCTTAGGGTGGAAGAAAAAAGACAAAGGGTTGATCTAAGAAGAAAGTTAAGAAAGTTATCAAAAATCTCAAATCAAGTGGCTTAAATTCGGAGATGAAAACTCGGCGTTTTTCCATAAAGTGGTAACGGTTAATAAAGCGAAGAACAAGCTTGATGGTCTTGATGGTAGATGGGTCACCGACCCGGGGTCATAAAAGAGGAAGTTAGAACTTGGTTCAAAAAACAGTTCGCGGAGCCGATGAGAAGAAGACCTCTCTTTAAAGATTTAGGTCTACCTAAACTATCCGCTAGTGAAGTCGAGGGATTGATAACTCCTTTTAATAGTGAGGAAATTTGGGAGGCGATAAAGGATTGTGATGGGAACAAGTCTCCAGGACCAGATGGGTTTACAATGAAATTCTACAAGAAATTTTGGGATATTTTAAAACCAGAGATCATTAATGTGTTTAACGAATTCCATGAATCGGGTTGTATTAGCCCGGGGTGCAACTCTTCTTTTATAGCGTTGATTGCTAAAAAAGTTGACCCTCAAGATATTCCCGATTATTGGCCGATTTCCTTAGTGGGTTCGGTGTATAAAATTATCTCCAAAGTTCTTACCGAGAGATTGAAGGGCGTCTTGGACAATATCATTAGTCCAAACCAATCCGCATTTGTAGGGGGTAGAAACATCCTTGATAGCCCCCTAATTGTAAGTGAGGTTATTTCGTGGGCCAAGAAAAACAAGGTGAAAACGTTAAATTTTAAAGTTGACTTCCAAAGGGAATACGATTCGTTGAATTGGAATTTCTTGTTCAAGGCATTGGAGTTCATGGGCTTCCCGTCTAAATGGATTTCTTGGGTTAAAGGGTGCCTCAAGTCCGGTAGGGGTTCGGTGTTGACTAACAGGTCCCCCACAATGAAATTCTCTTACAAAAGGGGGTTGCGCGAAGGTGACCCATTGTCCCCTTTCCTTTTTATCTTAGCTTTGGAGGTCATGAATATGTTTATGAAGCAAGCAAATTCTTTGGGTTTATTTCATGGGACCCAACTTCCTAATGGTGGCCTGATGTTAACTCACCTATGTTATGCCGATGATGTCATTTCATAGGCGAATGGTCTAAACACAATGTTGTAAGCCATAATGGATTCCTTCGTTGCCTTTTTTTGACTTCCGATTTAAAAGTGAATTACGAGAAGAGCCATTTGTTTGGAATCGGGGTTGAAGTGGAGGAGGTTAATAGCTTTGCCGGGTTGCTCCGATGTAAAGTTGGAAGGCTCCCGTTTACTTACTTGGGTGTTCCCTTGGGGCTAATACGAAACGGGTGGTTTTTAGGCAACCTATTATTGATAAATTCAATAAAAAACTCTCTTTATGGAAGGCGAGGAATCTCTCTTTTGTGGGTCACTTAACCCTTGTGAAGGCGGTGCTTGGGAGTGTCCCATCTTATTATCTTTTTTTGTTCCAAGCTCCTAAGGAGGTCATAAAGAAAATGGAAGCCTTGAGACGTGATTTTTTATGGGGGAAAATGGGGATAGATGCAAACTTAGAAGGGTCAAGTGGGAGAAAATTTTGAAACCAAAGACTCTTGGCGGATTGGGAGTTGGAAGTATTGAAGAATTTAATGAAGCTATGCTTACGAAATGGTGGTGGTGCTTCAAAAATGAGTCGCTGAATTTGTGGGTTGGGGTCATTAAAGCCATTCACTTCTCGCCGCGTGACAATCGTATTGTGCCATTCAACAAAAAAGTTCCGGGCATTTGGAAAGATGTTAGCAACATGGAAGGCAAATTGTTCAAAAGAGTCATTTTGGTTAAAAATAAACTTATTGTCAAGTTGAGAAATGGGTCTAAAACTAGCTTTTGGCTTGACTGTTGGACCTTAGCTGTTAGCTTCAAATATATGTTCCCAGGCCTCTTTAATTTGGCCAACAACAAAGAGGCTACTTTGGCGGATTGTTATGTGTCTAATGGGCGTATAAAAGGTTGGGCTTGGAATTTCTCGCGTGTGTTGCAGTCTTCGGCAGAAATGCGGCAGCTTGCGGATGCGTCCAACATCCTCCAGCAGATGAATCTTACTTTTTTGAATGATTTTATGGGTTTGGGAAAATAAGGAAGGGGTCCCGTTTTTGGCGAAACAAATGCGATTCGAGGCGGCTGCATTTGAGACAGATCAGTCGAATGTTCAGAAATTCTGGTGGAACTCGTGGGCACCTTTAAAAGTTAATTACTCTTTGTGGAGGGCGATTTTGGGTAGAGTGTTGACTAAAAAGGAATTGGTGAACCGAGGTATTGCTCTTCCGGATGCTTTGTGTTGTAGATGTGGGATTGCGGATGAAGACTCAAGTCATGCTCTTTTGAACTGCCTGTGGGCTTCTTCGATTTGGTGGAACATTCTTCGGTGGCTCAAAATCCCATGGCCGTCAGGAACATTCAACTTAGCCGAGTGGATCGAGTGCTTGAAAAACTCCCCGGCTCCAAGAAGTGGAAAAGGGTGGTGTATACGGTCATGTTTGCTACCGTGTGGAGGATATGGTTGGCTAGAAACGTTAAGGCGTTCGAGGATAAATTTATTCCGGTCTCTACTACGGTGGACCTTATCAAAGAAGACGCGTTCATTTGGATATCCCACCGTGTAAAAGCCTCAAACATCTCTTGGTCTGACTGGATTGTATTTGATGTTTCTAGTATGGTGTACGTTTCGTTTTGCTTTTTGCGTGTTTTTAACTTCCAGCTTCTTGCTGGCTCTTTATATTTAGCTATAAAGTGGTTGTCGTTCAAAAAAGTACAACTTTAATTAAAAAAAATCAAATATAAACTTTTCTTTTACTTCATCTGATAGATTTCCTAGTTTAAGTCAAAAGAAGTTTCTAGATTAGGGGTGAATGATATATTAACCTTGTAATGCAAGGTTTGGTAACTAGAAGGACTTAGTTGTCAATCTTGTTAACTAGGTTTTAGAGATAGAATTTCCTAGTTTAAGTCAAAAGAAGTTTCTAGATTATTATAGTTCCTTGGTGGACAAAGAATAAAGGCTAGTTTCCTTGTTCTCCAAGGATTGTAGGCTTATAAATAGATTGATGATTTTGTAAGTCATGTATTCAATCACAATCAAATAATAAGAAACAAGTTTGGCTTAATTCATGTGGGTCTTTGGTACCGATTTCTAACAATTGGTATCAGAGCTCAGGGTTGGGTAACAATACGGTCGATAACGATCAGCAAGTCCGGCTAGAAAAGAACCGATTGACAAAAGTGATTTGCGATCGGAAGAATCTTAGCGACGGGTTTAGTTTGATCGGAAGCAGGCTGCGGCAGAAGAAGACGTGTCGTGCATAAATCGTTTACAATGGGAGACGATGCTAATCGACAGATCGTTACAGCCAAAAACCACAACACAACATCTCTCCAAATCCCACTGTTAACTCCGGTGAACTATACGGTTTGGGCGATGAAGATGAAGGTAATCCTGAACGTTAATAGTGTTTGGGAGATGATAGAACCAGGGACACCTGCTAACGCGAAGAAAAACAACATTGCGATAGCACTTCTATTCCAAGGAATACCCAAAGATTTGGTGCTCCAGATCGGAAACCTGACTACGGCCAAGGAGATGTGGGAAGCAATTAAAAACCGACACCAAGGAGCCAAGCAGGTGAAGGAGGCGCGACTTCAAACCTTGACGAATTCGAAAACCTAAAAATGAAAGAGACCGGTACGGTGGACGAATTCTCATGCAAAATTGCAAGTATCACCTCTAAAGCATCAACACTCGGAGAAAGAATAGAAGAATCGAAGCTTGTTAAGAGGTTCTTAAATGGATTGCCGAAGAAGTTTATTCACATGGTCGCGTCACTTGAGCAGGTGATTGATCTTAAAACAGTCACGTTTGATGATGTGGTTGGACGTCTTAAGGCCTACGAAGAGAGGATAGGGTCCGAAGATAATCAAACCACGAAGCATGAACATCTTCTTCTTATGTACGAGGAGTGGGAAGCCAAGAAGAAGAAGGAAAAGAGCTTCGGCCGCGGAAGAGGAGCGTCAGCCGAAGGTTCATCTTCATAAAGGGGTAAAGGAAGAGGTCGAGGTAGAGGTTCGGGTCACGTAAGAGAGAAGGAAACCACTAAGAAGACAACAAAGGATCGTTCGAAACTTAAGTGTTTCCGATGTGATGAGTTGGGCCACTTTTCAAGCGATTGCCCCACCCGAAACAAAACCGAAGAGAATAACTTCACCCTTGAAGACGGACCGGTGCTCTATATGGCAACCCATGAAGGAGTGTACTTGAATGAAGACCGAGTTGACTTGAAGAAGTATGATGAGAGTCCGCGAGAAAACAACACTTGGTTTCTCGATAATGGGGCGAGCAATCATATGACGGGAAACAAGGATTGGTTTTCGAGTTTAGACAACCGGATAAAAGGCAAGGTTCGGTTCGGAGATGGTTCATGCGTGGAGATCAGAGGCCGCGACACAATTATCCTAGAAGGCAAGTCGGGTAAGTAGTGGATCTTGAAGGATGTTTACTACATACCTTCACTGAAGAATAACATAATCAGTGTCGGGCAAATGGATGAGTCAGGACACAAAATAACGATCGAGCATGGCGTATTGTGGATGTTTGAACCAAACGGATTGGTTCTAATGAAGGTACCTCGTTCAACCAATCGTGTTTATAAGACTAACCTAAAAGTTGTTGCGCCAGTCTGTTTACAGGTTAACATGCATGGCGAGTGTTGCTTTGGCACGCCAAACTCGGTCATCTTAATTTTGATGCGCTGAGGACACTATCAAGAATCTCGATTGGGCTACCATTCATCAAGAGACCATCCGCAATATGTGACGCATGTGTGATTGGAAAGCAAACAAGGGGAGCTTTTCCAAAGGAAGTCAAATATCGCGCGTCAAAGCCGCTTGAGCTACTATATGCCGATCTATGCGGAGCCATCTCACCAATGACTCAAGCAGGAAACCGGTACATGCTACTGATTGTAGATGATTACAACAGGTTTATGTGGGCTTACATGGTGAAAACCAAAGACCAAGTTCCTGGAATTCTAATCGAGTTCATCAAAGGAGTGGAGAGGAAACTTGGGATAAGCCTAAAAACCTTGAGAACCGATAATGGAGGAGAGTTCACATCGCATGTACTAGGAGATTTCTGTAAGGAAAGAGGAATTTCAAGGCAATACACGGCTCCCTATACCCCTCAACAAAACGGGGTAGTTGAAAGACGAAATCGCACAATAATCGGTACTACTCGAAGCATCCTAAAGTCCATGTCCATACCACAAGTCTTTTGGGGAAAAGCAATCATGCACTCAGTTTATTTGTTGAATCGCTCTCCAACGAAGGCATTGCAAGACTTAACGCCCTATGAAAAGCTCAAGGGAAGGAAACTAGATCTTTCATATATTAAAGTGGTCGGGTGTGTAGGGTTTGTTAAAATCTTAACACCTGGACAGAAGAAGTTGGATGATAGAAGCTTGCTAATGGTGTACATGGGTTCTCAACCAGAAACGGGAGAGAATACGCATTGGATGTTTGACCCGAGCAATGGACGGGTACACATAGTTCGAGACGGGGACGTAAAGTTCAAAGAGACGGAAGAGTATGACTGGAAAGATTACGTGTCCCGCACTGATACCGAAGAGAGCGCACGGACAGACTTCGTCATTGAGTCCGAAGCGCCAGTGCAGCCCACAGAAGAAGACGTGCACGAGTCCAAAGCGTCTGCGCAGCCTACAAATAACGATGCGCACACAGGTGATTCCGCGCCAAGAATGTTTGACGAGGGCGCAACGTCAGCGTCAGCACAGGTTAACGAAGAAGGAGGATCTCGCGCATCACCTGCAGATCTGAACGCGCAGTCCGCGGAGGCTTCTCAACTAAGAAGGTCGAATCGAACCTCAACCATTCCAAAGAAATTTGCAGACTTTGAGGTCGAAGAAATACCAAGATTAACGCATCAATTGAATGGAGATGATCAATTGTTACTATCCTCGGTTGACGATGAACCAATTGTTTTTCAAGAAGCGATAAAAGAAAAGCATTGGATGAAAGCTATGGAGGAAGAAATAATTTCAATTGAGAAGAACACTACTTGGAAGCTGGTAGAGCCGCCACCGAAGATTAAACCCATCGGGGTAAAGTGGGTGTTCAAGGTAAAGAAGGATGCGCAAGGAAAGATTTCGAAATACAATGCCCGCCTGGTAGCAAAAGGATATGTACAAAGGTATGGGATTGATTACGAAGAAGTGTTTGCGCCGGTTGCTAGGATCGAAACCATCAGGTTCCTACTAGCCTTGGCCGGGAACTCGGGATGGGAAGTGCATCATCTTGACGTAAAATCGGCATTCTTTCACGGTGAGTTGAAGGAGGAAGTTTACGTAACTCAACCAGAAGGATTTGTGAAGAAGGGTCGAGAGAATCACGTTTACAAACTTGTTAAAGCTTTGTATGGATTGCGTCAAGCGCCAAGAGCATGGAACATCAAACTTGATTTGGCTTTGAAAGAGCTTGGATTTGCGCGGTGTAAAAGGGAACAAGCGGTGTACCGAAGGAATGTGAACCAGCGCTTGTTGATTGTCGGCACGTATGTTGATGTCTTAATTATCACCGGATCGTCCAATGAAGATATTAGCTCGTTCAAAAGGCAAATGGAAGCAAAGTTCGAGATGAGTGATCTTGGAAGGTTGCACTATTATCTCGGAATTGAAGTTGAGCAAAGTGACAAAGGAATTTCATTCAAGCAAACTGGATATGCGACCAAAATTCTAAAACAATTTGGAATGTGGGAATTTACAAAGGGCCGATATTCTTACTAAAGCGTTGCCACGTTTGAAGTTCAATGAGATAAAAGGACTCGTTGGTGTTACAAGATTAGGGGGTGAATGATATATTAATCTTGTAATGCAAGGTTTGGTAACTAGAATAACTTAGTTGTCAATCTTGTAAACTAGGTTTTAGAGATAGATTTCCTAGTTTAAGTCAAAAGAAGTTTCTAGATTATTATAGTTCCTTGGTGGACAAAGAATAAAGGCTAGTTTCCGTGTTCTTCAAGGATTGTAGGCTTATAAATAGATGGATGATTTTGTAAGTCATGTATTCAATCACAATCAAATATTAAGAAACAAGTTTGGCTTAATTCGTGTGGGTCTTTGGTACCGATTTCTAACAATCTTCATCTTCATTTTATCTTCTTAAATGTACCCCAATATTTTCGGACCCTAGCCGGTTGGCCTCCCCGGCCCACCCTAGGGCCGCCATGACGCAGATGTCATCTGTGTATCGAAGTGAGTAGGCATAATATATTGTGTTTTTTAATTTTTTTGTTTAAAAATCATCAATTTTATATATCACGCAAAACACATGACCACCATTTTCGTCAACTTTTCTAACATACACTTAAAAGGTTATAACTTCTATCGGCTGTTTTTGGTTTCTTTAGGTGGAAGGTTTTAATTGTGTTTAACATTGTTGTATACTTTAGGCTGTTTATGTTTTTTTTTTTTTTTTAATATTTAACTCGTATAGAAATGTTAATATACCACATTAACTAATTCAAAGATAAAAGAGTAATATAAGATGAGACGATACATCCCCTTTATAGTTTATTCGTTGGGAAAAATATGTGATTGACATGTCTCCAGTCTCTTTGTTGCAATGTCGATGGATCTGATTCACAACCTTGTGGTCTCTAAAGAGATTCTTAAGGCTTTCCTTGTCCTAATGCGTAGGCACAGGCTAGTCATCACACTTTTATAATGGTTCCATGGTTTTAATCTTATGCCTTTTTAATTCATATGGACCAATTTTAATTACATTTCCATCATGGGAAAGGTGATGTCATCCTAAGGTTAAACTATAATGGAAGAAGGAGGGGGGGGGGGGGGGGGGTAGTGATCTGTAATGTAAAAGTCTCTGCTCATAGAAGATATCTTCGTGTCGAAAACAGTGGCGGACCCAGAAACTTTTTTATGGGTGCGGAATCGTATACCTTATATAGGTCGTTTATCCATCAGGTGGTCCGGGTCGGTCCACTCGTATACCAAAAATAATAATACTAAAATTATATATTTAACTAAAGGAAACCAAAAGCAAAAAAGTAATTTAAACGTCATTACATTATGCATAACAAAATTATAAATCTAAAGTTGTTCTCTTTGGATCTTCATTTTTTAAAATCTATCTATAACATCTCCGATCTCTACATTTCTAAGTAAATCCTTTTCAATAAAAGCAATACAACTATCATTTAAATTCTCATCACCAAATCCTATTACGCAAATTGTTCTCCACAAACTTCATTGCGGAGAAGCTTCTTTCAATGGTTGCAGTTGCGACGGGTAATGTGAGAGTTAGCTTCAATAAATGATACACCAATATAAAGTTAAGGTGTTTCTTTGTTTCAACCATCAATTGTACAAGACTTGATAAACCATTCAATTTGGCAAATCTTGTATTACTTTTACATTATTAATGTAGCTCTCAAGTTCAACGGGAAGTCTTCTTTTTTATTCATCTCAAAATCATGAGGATACATCTTGGCTAATCGTATTAGTTTTGTAACATCAAATGCACCAAAACTACAAGGACTCAAGCTATGAATATAAATAAGTAACTCGGATGTCACCTCGTCAAAGCGGTTTCCAAACTTTTGGATTTGCATATCTAGAACCGAATTAAAGCATTCAAACTTATAATAGTAGCGAAGTGTGATGTTTATTTTTTTTCTTGGCATCCTTATGTCAACATATTCACCATCCATGTTTACCACTTCAAGTTCAAGCTTATCACTAAAACGATTAATTAAATCTAAGAATTTGTCAAAACCTCAAATCTAAACTTTGTAAGTTGGTTCTTGGTAGTAGAAAACTAATGAAACCGCATTCAACAAATCTTGATCTTTCCTTTGAAGACATTGGGACAATGTATTTGTCATGTCTAAAATATGCAACATCAAGTGTAAGTAGAATACAAACTCGTATTTTTTCACTTTCCTTAAAAGTCCATCCGCTTGGCTACAATTAGAAGTAATGTGACTCGAATTTTTAATATATACAAGCACTTCCATAACTGGTGTATATAAAGTAATCAAACGAGAAAGAGTCTTACAGTGGGAACTCCAACGTGTATCTCTGGCCATTGAAAGTGAGATTTATTGATTCAAACCATTCCTGGTGGTAACAATGTTATTTTCCACGTATTTTTTTTGGCTTTTGTGAAGCTTGTCTTGTCTTTTGCAAGATGCACATATGATATTTGTCAAAGACCCTACCACTTCAAAAAGTCTCCAAATAGCCAAGTGTTTTGTTGCAATCGCCACAACAAGTTGAAGTTGGTGTGCAAAACAATGAACATAGAAAGCCGAAGCATTATCCTTTAAAATCAGAGCTCTTAATCCATTAAACTCACCCGACACGTTACTTGCGCCATCATAACCTTGGCCTCTAATCCTAGCCAAACTCAACCTATTTTGGCCTAATAAATTATCAATGGTGGATTTAATTGTTAATTCGGACATCTTTATGACATGAACAAACCCAATAAATCGTTTCTAGACCACCCCACATTTATTAACATATCGAATAACCACGGCCATTTGTTCCTTCTTAAGACACATCACTTGATTCATCAACTAGTAAAGAAAAAGCATCATCTCCAAGATCTTTAATTAAAGATTTGTTTTAGTATCTCTTGAGCAAAACAATGTTTAAGATATTTTAAATCTTTGGACTTATTTGGTGGATATTATCTACTTTGTGCAACATTCCCCAGATATTCGCCTTCACACTTCGAGACTTGTTTGAGTGGCATAAACATCTTCACGGTAATACGTTAAAGAGAGAGGTCATACACGGCCTCATTATCATTTCCTGTTGGCGCATATGGAAGGCTAGAAACGAAGTCATTTTCGCGGAAAAAGAGTCTAATGTGTAGGTGATTATGACGGAAGTGAAGGCGCTATGATTCTTATGGTTTAAACATAGGCATAAAAATTGTAATATGGATTGGAGAAGTTGGTGTAACTTCGACATTGTGTAATTGGTTTTTTGGTTGCGGCTCGGTCTCATCTTGAGACCTAGTGCATGTTTGTGAATGAAGTTTGCCTTTCAAAAAAAATATCATTTGGTTATTCCCCGGCGCATTCCCTAAGATAATCTTACCAAGATCTTCATTTATTTTACCCATTAATTCTAAAAGTTTCAAGAAATTTCCTTTACTAAATGATTTTTTTTGATTCATCATGACCACGAAACGCTGCTCTTTGATTCATTAATTTTTAGGTAATTTCAAGGGGTGCTACTCGAAGGGCACCCTATGGATGAAGCGCTCTCTCCCCCAGTTGCGGATCCAGGAATTTTTTTCACTGGGTTCCTTTTTTAGGTGTTTCATTTTCATATGACTAAACATAAAAATTTCGGCTTGGTTCAAGGGTTCGGGTCGGTTTTCCGGTTCGGGTCGGATAAGGTTCATCACATAAAAAAATATGATGTAATAATGAAAAAACATTGGCATTAGAAATTTAAAGCACATAATATAAATACGATTGTCTTTAAGGATAAAAAACATACCTATAGTTGTTCCCTACGAGTTTTCATCCTTTGAAAGCGTTGCATTACATTCTCGACCGTAACTTGTTGTAGTAACTCCCTTTCAATGTAACAAATGCAAGTATCGTTCAAGTATCCATCACCCATCTTATTACGTAATTCCGTCTTCACATACTTCATTGAAGAAAAACATCTTTCAACACTAGCCGTTGCAACCGGTAAAACTAGTGACAATTTTATTAAACGATAGACCAACTGATAATCAATATGTTTTCTTGTTTCCACCATCCTTTTGGCAAGATCACTTACCCTGTCCAGGTTGTCAAACCGACTATCTTCTTTCACATTAGTAATGTAGTGGCTAAATTCATACATAAGCTTGTCTTTTTCATCCAAAGTAAAATCAGACAAATACATCTCAGCCAACTTTAGCAAGTTCAGTTTATTGAAGCCACTAAAATTATAACACGGGCTCAAAGAACTCATACACGTTAGCAATTCAGTGGTTACCTCATTAAAACGATCTCCAAACTCTTGAATTTGCATGTCTAGAACCGTGTTGAAATTGTTGACCATATAATGGTGACGATTGGTGATGTTGGTCTTTCTTCTGTTATTTTTCGGGTCAACATAGTCGTCTTCCATGTTAATCATCTCGATATCATATTTTTTCACAAAAGGTTGCAACATCTTTCAAAAGTGAGTCAAAGCCTTGAAGTCGATACCTTTGTAATTCTTCTTTGGTTGATTTAACCAACCCAACTGCATTCATAATATCTTGATTCTTTCTTTGAAGAGCGACACACAATGCGTTAGTAACTCCCAAGATAGTCTTCATCAAATGTAAATAAAATACAAACTTAAAACTCTTCATTTATAATTGAGATCCATTTGCTTGACTTCTGTGAACATCATCGGATCCCTCATTTTCTATATATTCAAGCACGTCAATAACACAAGGATATAAAGCAACCAAACGAATAAGTGTTTTCTCGTGAGAACTCCACCGTGTATCTCAGGCTCTTGCAAGTGACATTTCTTGATTTTTTTCCACGTCCGGTTTCAACCTCCGGATCAAATCCAAACATCTCTCTTTGACTTTCTCTTAGCAAATCTATTCGTTTGCAAGATGCACAACAACATTTGTTAATTCTGAGATTTCTTTAAAAAAAATTACAAATTTCAAGATGTTTCTTTGCAATAGCCACAACAAGAAGCTGAAGTTGGTGAGTAAAACACTGAACAAACTATGCCGATGAATTTTCTTTCAAAATCAAAGCTTTCAAACCATTAAACTTGTTGGAAAAATGGTAGTGAAAATGATTTTTCACTAATTTTGGACAATAAATAATGTATTTATATATGAGTTATATAGATAATTATTTATAAGTTTGTGTTCTATGGTGTGAAAGTTTCACAAAATGAAGCAAACCATGTCCAAAATCGGAGCTAAGATGAATGAGATATCAAAGCTCGAAGTTGAGTTGTTGAATTGAATATTCTTAAAACTTTGGTGACTCTAGTATAAAATTATGTCTTTGTCATAAAAGGGTTGTTTTGATTTGACTCTTTCAAGACTCATTATGGAGCTTTTGATTATGACTCATAATTTTATTAAATTTGACATTAACATGTCATGAATCATATAAAGGTTTAATTTGACTCATAAAACTATTTTAATTGTGTATAAATATGACAATTTAATATAGAGTTTTGAGATGAGTATAAAAGGGATATCTTATGAGTCATTTTAGATACATATGAAAATGTTAGAATAACATAAATAAAATTAGAGACAAAAGATACTACTACTAGAGGAAATTTTTTGTCAAAAGTTATTCGATTTTTTGAGAGGAGTACTCTCTAATTCTTTCACTATCAATATCATATTTTATTTTCCACATAAATCAAAAACACCTAACCGGGTGTAACCTCGGGCGTGTGAGCCATCTCCGGCGGTACACATACTGTTCCGGTTGTTGTAACCTGGGAGACAGGCCGTCTGAGAGGAGGCGCGGAATCTGTTTTAAGGGCTCCGTGTCAAACACGATCCTCAACTAAAACCGTCAAAGATTAGTTTGTTATTCTTGCAGCGGTGCGCTACACAAGATGGTTCGGTTGAAGTGTACTAAAGTATTCGACTTGGATCAAGATTCGGTACATGTATTTGTATTTATTTTCATTTACATTTAGTTTTGTAATCGGTATTGTACTATGTTATTTCCTACCAATAACGAGAGTATCGTTATATATTTATTTTTATTATTATTTTAATAAAAAGTGAACCATATTTCCTACAATCTTAAAATAGACTTTTGTGTAGATTATCAGTATAATCTAAAAACCTTCTTGTTGAGGATTTTTTGGGTTCACGAAAGTGTAAATTATTAATTGGGATTTTTGTTAAAATCTTACAATTTTTTTTTTGGAAATATATATTTAGTACATAGACTCGGATTAATTTTATGATTGGAGTACAATCTTTAATCCGAAATACCGTGTTTACAAAACGAACATTTGATTCTTGCTTTTTGTGTTCATGGGTTTGTCGTATTCATGGGTATTTTCGTTAAACCGATTTTATACAAATATAAAATGTGCTTTAAATGTTTTAATATACATTTTTTTCTAATGAGCATATTAGGAAATAATTTTGTAAACCCATGAAAAAATATTTGCTAAAGGTTATTTCTAACGAGCGTGTTAGAGATTAATCTTGGTAAAATATCTTCTAATTAGTGTATTAGAAAATATTTTGGCAATCCATACAGAAACATTGGTGTACATTTCGATCTAACGAGCGTGTTAGAGATCATTATTTGGAGAAATAGTGATTGTCATCGAATGTCTTGAAACACATTTATTTCTAACAAGCGTGTTAGAAGTGATTATTATTATTTTTTTTGAAAAATAATAAGTTTCAAAACATTTATAATTTCTAACGAGCGCGTTAGATATTACTAATTATTCTAAAATAATAAGTTTTATAACCTTTATTTTCCTAACGAGCGAGTTGGAAAATATTATTTTCGTAAATAATAAGGTTTAAGATATGCGTATTTTCTAACGAGCATGTTAGAAAGTAATTATTTTAGTAAAATATTAGTGGTTTCAAAATGTTGAGAGCATTTAGATTTCTAATGGGCGTATTAGAAATTTAGTTATGTAAACAAACAAGTTTTGAAACATGTATATCTAACGAGCGTGTTAGAATTGACGACATTGAAAGAATAATGTGACATCAAGCATTTCTATTGAGCGTATTAGAAATGAGTATTTA
The DNA here is from genome assembly GCA_030844895.1 of Ambrosia x helenae. Classification (NCBI taxonomy): domain Eukaryota; kingdom Viridiplantae; phylum Streptophyta; class Magnoliopsida; order Asterales; family Asteraceae; genus Ambrosia; species Ambrosia x helenae. The sequence goes on along the minus strand of CM061232.1, from coordinate 95,512,332 downwards.
CAAATCACAAGTAAAATTTCTAACGAGCGTGTTAGAAATTGATGCTTTTGTAAATATGAACAAGCTAGACGTTTAACTTTCTAATGAGCGCGTTACAACGGCTTATAATTGTTTATTTCTAACGGGCGTTTTAGAAATGGTAGTATATATATAAACCAATAAGTTTTGAAACGAGTTTGGTAATCGTTTATTTCTAACGAGCGTGTTAGAAATGGTTTATTTATATAACCAAAACACCATATAACGATGAGCGTAATCGTTTATATTCTAACAAGTATGTTAGAAATGGTTAGTTATTGAAACCGAATATTTTTTATTTGGTACACGTATAGTTTCTAATGAGCGAATTACAAAAGATTTATCATAAAATCCATATACTTTAACGATTTATAATCGTTTATTTTCTAACGAGCGGGTTATAATCGGGTTCACTATGATAAACTAACTAAGATGATTTGTAATCATTTTATTTCTAACGAGCGAGTTAGATACGGTTTTTAAATAATAAACTATTGTCGAGTTTGTGGTCTTGATATGTAATCAAAGCATAAACATATATAGTTTAATTTTTAAAACAGTTGCAAAAAGGAGAAATGTTTTGAACGAATAAAACATGTCTTTGCAATGGTTCGATACTTGTACGAGAAGTATCATGGCTTGAACCATATAATAGTCATGGTGAGACTATTTGGTGGAAAACAACTCGATGTTGTTTGCTCAACTACTTGCGAGTAGTATATTGTAAACAACTTTGTTGTTTTGGACAATTGTTTTATTGAGGGAGTACCTCGAAACATGCCACAAGACGATATAATTGTGATTATTTCGTTGAACAATAAAGTGTTGAAGAGAATAACACTTTGAGATTTGATGTTTATATATCCTTAAAATATATATTATATATTTTGGGTTTATCGTTTTTTATAATAATCAAGTGATTAAAATATAATAAACGATAAAAAAAGGAAGAGTAAACGATGGTAGTTTCTTTCTTCGACGACTTACCTTCGACGAATATAATAAGGATATTTATTTAACGGGTTATGCAAGTAGTGTCTTGCAAGAACACAATGAGCGGGTTGTGATCATGACTTTTACAATAAGTCACATACCAAACATCAAACGTACAACATGATGAGTGAATCATGACGAATGTGCCAATTGTACTGAGATTAAATACACGAAAACGAGGTATGTCATCTAATGTTGAGAGCATCAACATGGAAATACACACTTGTGAATTTTTCTATGACTTTAACATATGAAATAAATATATGTTAAGATTGTAAATTCTTTAATAAATTTTTCTAAATTTATTGTAAGACATTTACAATAGTGATGGATGTGTAGATGTTTCTACAACCATCAATGTTGTTTGACCTATGTGGAGGATTTGTCCTTAGTTTTGGGAGACTTTCCCAATACATGGTTTTAACAAAACAACATGGAAATGTATATATCACTTTAAGCATATGTGAATTCTATGTCATTGAGTGTCAATCTAATTGACTCTATCTCAAGACTTTAGTGATTTTATACTACTTTTGTTCATCGTCTTGATGATGAGTAAATTCATCAAAGTGACTTATATTAAGACTTATTTTTAAGTTCGTAAGAGTCAATGGTGAAGCCTTGGAGATTAAAGGCAAATGAGTTTGATCCTAATGGATAAAATTGACTATGGTTTTGAGACATTCCTAAAATAGAGGTTTTGGAATGGTAAAATAAAATCTCATTATTGTGTCTAACTAAGACGTGAATGTTTGAAAGAGATAGTGCGTTATCTCTTAAGGCTGTGAAGAATCAGAATGATGCATCTTCTGTTCACACGCTAGAGTATTGAACTCTAAAGCATGCAAGACTAATACTTGTTAATTTAGATGCTCGATGGAGATTAAATTAACATTTAAACATTCAAACTATGTGACGACACGAGAATGGATTTTATATAAACAAAACTATAAATATAATTTCATTAATAACGATAACTCGAAAGGACCGATTATATAGTTCATTGGTTATGATTCTATTCGGTTTCATATGAGGAGTACTCATATTGCTCAGAAGCTCTTATGAGCTATTGAAATCTAAGTAGAGCAATACACATAAATGACTTACGTAACACAGAGATATAGACATTTTCTATCTTATCATGGGGGTGTTAGTGTCATAATGACTGGTATTACTCAAACTTCCTCAAAGTGCAAGCAATGTGGGGGGGGGGGGGAAGAGCCATTTAAGAAACACCCTTAGGGGTAGAAAATGGTATTTGAGAAGTGTTCTCAAACTTCATACGAAAGGGAGAACCTTTCATCACCCCATTGGATGTTATCCAATAACACTTAAATGTGGGGGTGGCTTACATTTGAAAATGGAGTGAGTCAATCGAGTTGATTGGACTCAAATGCCAATTGGTAAGAATCGAAGTCTAGCTAACTTTGAATAACATCACCAAAGGCATGGAAACGTGTTAAGCCATGAATTGAGTTTCATGTAATTCTAAAGACGAAAAGGAAGGTTCAAAGGGTAACACCTACCTATCCTGCTACCATAACCAGATCTATGTTTAGATCACATGTTATAAGTCTTACGAATGGACAAAAATGGCAAAATTGACTAGCGGGTCAAGACACACGTTTGGACAACTTATCTCAATTGCAAATTATCGTTATTGACTTAGCATAGTCAAAGATAATTGTGAATCCAACAACCCGACGGTTGATACGAGACCAAGTTGTGGAATGAGACTAAAGCCCATGGAAAAAGGGACATGAGGGAAACCTAACCTAGTTGACTGTAGATCCCAAGATCTAGGTTCAATAGGCAAACTTAATCATGAACCGAAGGGTGGTCACTATGGGGGCATAGCTAAGATATATGTCTATATATAAGCTAGTATATATGGTTATATACATATCCCCTAAACTATAAAAGGGTGTTTAAATACGTCCTAGTCCATTCCTATAATATCCAGTGACATTGTTGAGAGGTTAAGCATAACATATGGTTTAACGATTAGTGTAAATCATAGTACACCATAATGCTTTTAATGATATAAAATCACCTATGTTGGAGAGAAGTGTGGTCGCTTCGAATGAAATTGTGGGCACAATTTCTAGAGCTCCCGCAGAACCAGGAGAGTGTTCCATGACCATTATTGGACACGATAATGAGGGGATGGCCCAGTTAGGGAAAGTATTGTGTGAAGTGTATTGTCGTTTACACAAATGGGGGTATGTTCAAAGACATAAAGTTCTACATACCGCTAGTAAGCTAGGTATGCTTCACAAAGGAAGGTTCAAAGGCTACACCCACCTATCCTGCAATACTCGACTGCTGAGGTTTCATCGGGGAATTTGTGTGTTTTAATCGATCTCCATTCATGTGGGGGATTGTTGGAAAAATGGTAGTGAAAATGATTTTCACTAATTTTGGACAATAAATAATGTATTTATATATGAGTTATATAGATAGTTATTTATAAATTTGTGTTCTATGGTGTGAAAGTTTCACAAAATTAAGCAAATCATGTCCAAAATCGGAGCTAAGATGAATGAGATATCGAAGCTCGAAGTTGAGTGGTTGAATCGAATATTCTTAAAACTTTGGTGACTCTAGTATAAAATCATGTCTTTGTCATAAAAGGGTTGTTTTGATTTGACTCTTTCAAGACTCATTATAGAGCTTTTGATTATGACTCATATTTTTATTAAATTTGACATTAACAAGTCATGAATCATATAAAGTTTAATTTGACTCATAAAACTATTTTAATTGTGTATAAATATGACAATTAAATATAGAGTTTTGAGATGAGTATAAAAGGGATGTCTTATGAGTCATTTTAGATACATATGAAAATGTTAGAATAACATAAATAAAATTAGAGACAAAAGATACTATTACTAGAGGAAATTTTTTGTCAAAAAGTTTATAGATTTTTTGAGAGGAGTACTCTCTAATTCTTCCACTATCAACTTCATATTTTATTTTCCACATAAATCAAAAACACCTAACCCGGTGTAACATCGGGCGCGTGAGCCATCTCCGGCAGTACACATACTGTTCTGGTTGTTGTAACTTGGGAGACAGACCGTCTGAGAGGAGGCGCAAAATTTGTTTTAAGGGCCCCGTGTCAAACACGATCCTCAACCAAAACCGTCAACGATTAGTTTGTTATTCTTGCAGCGGTGCGCTACACAAGATGGTTCGGTTGAAGTTTACTAAAGTATTCGACTTGGATCAAGATTCGGTACATGTATTTGTATTTATTTTCATTTACATTTAGTTTTGTAATCGGTATTGTACTATGTTATTTCCTACCAATAACGAGAGTATCGTTATATATTTATTTTTATTATTATTTTAATAAAAAGTGAACCCTATTTCCTACAAAACTCACCTGACATGTTGCTTGCACCATTATATCCTTGGCCTCTAACCCTACCCAAACTCAAACTGTGGCGAGCAAATAATTCATCAATTGCAGACTTAAGAGATAAAGCGGTTGTTTCCATAACATGAACAAGACCAATAAATCGCTCCTTCACAAATCCTAATTTAGGTAATTTCAAGGGGTGCTACTGGAAGGGCACCCTATGGACGAAGCGCTCTCTCCAGTCTCCCCAAGCACAGTCACTCCCTCTCTGTCTGTACTGTCACATTTGTGACGTCAGTTCACACCTCTCCCTCTTTTTTCCTTCTGGCTAATCGATCGTCAGTCAACAAACATCTGATGTGCTTGAAGGAAAATAGACCAGAAAAAAAGGAGAATTCTGAAATACAATAATACTACAAAAGCAAACTTAATGTATCATGTGAGCCTAAACTATTTAAATATATGACAAACAGTACACATTATTAAGGCATAAATGAAAAGAAAACGAAGTATCAAGAACAAAGAGCCCGAAAACTTTATAAAAATTCCAGCAATCTATGATTCCCACTGAGAATTTTGATTCTATTAATAATGCCACTAGCTCGCAAACAACTTTATGATGATTACACAAACCACCAACAATAAAAACAGACCATGATATTATAAATTATCAAATACTTAAATGTCAACACTAACTACTTGTGATTTCCATATTTAGAAAGGTAAACTTAACAATCTCAACGGCTCATCATCTTTTAGTCAACTTGTCCAATTACCATATTCATGATATATTTATAGAAGATTTGGTATTAATGTCGGATAAAATCAATTGGCTAAAGTCAACATTTTTGCTAAAAAATTAATTTATCCACAAATATACAAATATTTTTTTTGAAAGACGAATTTCTTGCTTCTTGTAAGACTTGAACTCAAGACCTCACACTTTTAGTGTATTAAAAGGCTTTACCTTGCCACTGGACCACCAACCCCAATGGTCAAATATACAAATATTTAAGTAGGGGAAACTGGAAAGTGAATATGAGGTTGTTACGCATGATGTAAAACCCATCAAAACTACGTCGTTTTGATTAATGTTATCATAAAACTATGTAGTTTCGATTAATGAGATCAACAACCCTAATTTCACTCCAATGTAACTCACGACATCCTTGTCTCATTTGGTTTTTTTTATAGATTCACTTTTTTTTTATCTGTCAAAGGAATTTTCACGTTCTTTCTCAAACAAGTCAAGATTGGTGTAAGGTTTTGTAGTGCTGCCAATGGCAAAATTGCATTGAGCATTTATTTTTCAATTCTTCTTTACAATTGCAATTTTCCTATAAATCTCCTTTGTTCTAGAAAGCGTTTTTGGAGAATTAGTTTTCAAAATTTCTCTTAAATGATAGTCGAAGGTGTCGTTTAATTTATTCAATTTTTTTAATTTTCATCATTAAACGAATTGCAGATTTGTAACACCCCAACCGATGGCGGAATCATCGAGGTGCCACGTAGTGACGATTGTTCAAAAGCTCATGGTACTAAAATGTAAATATTATTGAATAATCAAAATTGTCTTACATGGAAATGGAAAATACATTATCTAAATGAAATGTAAATATTGAAATAACTGAATTAAAATAAAGCACTAAATGTTCCTTGCTAAAGCACTAGATCAAACTGCACCTGAAACATGTACAAAATAGATTTGGTCAACATATGAAATGTTGGTGAGCATTCCTAGATTTGATATATATAGTAGATTAAAAAGTTATACAATTCAAGTGCAAGCTACAGTGCAAATATGTAAACTATGTATCATACAAATGAGCGAAATCAACCCTGTGACTGTATAATGTACTGTATGAACTGTAGTGTACTCAACCAATCAATGGATGATAACTTAACACTGGCCACGGATTCTCCGATGAAAAAGGGGGAGAATCAATCTAGGCGGGTTGTCAATCCAAATAGCGCTATCCAATGTTAAGGTCGGCTTGTACCATGTTAATGATTCACTAAGTACAAATGTAATCCACATGTATTGTCTAAGCATAAAGCACGTTGTAAGCAATGCACATAGTACTAGAAATTGTATTGTAAAAATGTAAACTTGTATTTGAAATTGTAATAGTGTACATGTAACACCCCAAAAATGTATAAAAGCAAAAAGGGGTAGGAATACTCACAGTTCACGTAATAACTTGAAATTGGACTTGGACAACGAAATATGAATTGAGATTACTCCCAAATGATCAACCTAAAGTATTCGATAATGTGTAAGGGAAATAACTCTAGGATATATGTATTTCTAGGGCTTCGAATTTGGGGATAAATGCTTATTTGATTAATTAATGAATTGTTTATTAAATATATGAAATTTAATAAATAAATAAATAAAAGTCTCTTTGTAAAATCTTTAGTTGAATATAATCATAACATAAGGTTTTGAGTATGAAAATAATTTTTATAAAATTATTTTCTTGAAAATAGAATAATTAATCTAATTATTTCAAATTGTCAAAATATGACTTTAATATCTAAAGATATTAAAATCAAAGAATTTCTGAATTAAAAATTGTATTTCTGTTCCAAATGTATAGAAATAATTTATGTAAAATTTTGGTGCAAAAATATTGAAAAATGAATTTATTATGATTTAATTATGATTAAAACTAACAAAAATTGATTAATAATATAAAATAAATGATTTTTCAGAAATAAAAATCATTTCTGAAAAGCTTAATGTTATAAAAACTTAGGATAATTTTTGTGGAAATTTATGGGATCGTTTTGATATTTTAATGGATTTTTATAAATATAATAGTGTAAAATTGATTTAATTATTATAAATATTAAATAAATGAATTTCAGAAAAATAAAAATTGTAGATAAAGCTTTGACATCAGATTTGCTAAAAATAATTTTTTTAGAATTTATAAAAGGGTTTTGATATTTAAAAAGGAATTTACAAGATTTAAGTGTAATTTATATATATATATAATTGTTTGTTTTGAAATGAAAAATAAATGAAAAAAAAAGTGTTCAAGCCGGGTCTCGAACCCGGTTAGTCTTAGTTATAGGCAGGAGTCACAACCACTTGGCCTAGGCCTGTGGTTGTGATTTATCTCAGTTTAATAAAAATATAAACAGTATGAAAAATCAGTTTCTTCCCCAAATTAACAAGCCATGAACCCTAGTTTGCAATAATCTGATTCACTCATCAATAGCCCAATTAATCATGGGGCTATTGATGAGTTATTGCCGATATATAAAACCCACAGGAGGAATTAAACTTACAATGTCGTGTAGAACACGATTGCTCGGTCAAGTATAAAAGTCAAAATCGAAATCGTGAAGCACAAACAGAGGGTAATAATGAAGATTGGAGGTTGAGAAGAGATTAATGGCGAGTTGTAATGCTTCGCAGAGGGTCAATTTATAGGGAGATGGCTTGGTGTTCGAATTGGCAAGGTTTGACCGGGTTGTTAAAGTCTACGCGTGAATTGATTTAAATTGGTCAATGATGATGATAATTAGCGTGTAATGATGGCCGGTAATCACGCACTTAAGTCAAACTTGATTATTGCATGTTTATGAATGGTCAAAAAAAAGGAAAAAAAGAAAAGAAGGAAAAAAAAATAATAATATCTCACATCTGCTGCTGTTCGCGTCCACAGGGAAGAAGGGGAAGGAGACGAAAAATGCGCTTAAATATAATATATGTTGGTTTAGATCAAAGGGAAGGGTGTGGAGCAGATGGTATGGACGTGTGTTTGTGTGTGGGAGGTCCCGAGTTCGAAACCCGGCTGGGACCTTATTATTTCTTTTCTTTTTAAGCAGCAAGAGAGGAGAGTTGGGCTGCTGCTGTGTGGACTGGGCCATGCTGATGGGCCACAATCCGGATTGGGCTCAGGAGTTGGGTTGATGGTTTGGGTAAGACAAAAAAAAATCAATCTAACAAGTATATGTTATAATTATTATTATTATTATTATTATTATTATTATTATTATTATTATTATTATTATTATAAGGATAAAACGTGACGTATAAGATAGGAGATGCGAAATAAAAAAAAAATGTATATTTATATATGTGTAGTAATAATAGGATAAAAGTGACGGATGTCACAGCATCCCCTACTTTTAGAAACTTCGTCCCGAAGTTATTTAGAAACATAGGGTTATGGATGCTTGGGTAAAATTAAAATAACTGTGGTTTAGAAAACTCGAATGATTTGGGTAAGAGGTTTGGTAGATGTGAGTTAAGGATTAGGTTAGGTTCGTCACGAATAATAAGGAGAATAAGAATCTAGTAATTCACCAAGTTTCAAGTTTTAGGAATCCTATGATAAATGTACGAGTTGATTGACTATAGAAATTGAACTACCAACTAAACAGAGTTTGTTCCTGGTTCGACTTCCAGACTCACTTTCAATGCATCATTAGTGTTTGTATACAGGGTGTACCGCAGCTAACCCACCACACCTTTGATACCTTGAAAACGTACTGGACGCCTACCAAAAACTCTAATAGAATTTTCACACTACCTTAATGTACCTGTAAATTCGTGATTACGTTCCGGACCGGAATCATCAATTTACCTTACATTAAAGTTTTGCGTCCTTCTATGACCCCATCGATTGTTGAGCAGGTTCGATAGCCTCCACAGCCGTGGAGTAGGTTGTAGGGCCTCTCCCGACTGTTTGAAAAGGCATAGCGACCTCTACCAATCGTTGAGTATGTTCGATAGCCTCCACCAGTCGTGGAGCAGGTTGTAGGGCCTCTCCCGACTGTTGAATAAGGCATGATGACCTCTATTAAGTGCAACAATTATTATTCACATAGATTGCAAATTGATAGCATGTTTATGCAAGCAAGTTTGTAAGTACTACAACCATTAAGTGTAAGTGTTATCATGAATAATTAATGAATAGTCAAGTTAAGGAAAAATCAAGTTTAATAAGCAATGATGTTTTCTTAGAAAAGCATCTGTAAGATCAAGTATCAAGTCCAAACGTTCCAAATAAATGTAAGGTAGAGTCTTGTATGATAAATGTAATCAATATGATAAATTTCTAATCTGTGTTAATACATGATAGTATGCAAGGAAATTTCTAGATGTTGTATGCCTATGAGTATGACATAATTGGGTACAAAATGATAATAAGATCAAGAAAATGAAAACACGAGTATCATGAATAATTAAATGTCCAGTGAATAGTCAAATCAAGTTTCACAAACAATGATGTCTTGGAAAAAAAAATCATGTAGAATCAAGTATTAGGTTTTTAGTAGTTTGATTATCATGGGTAACTAGCTCACGTGTGAGAAGGTGAAGGATATGAATTTAGTTCTTGAGAGGATGATGAAAAATCTTGAGGCAGAATCAAGGTTGTGAGAGATGGTGAATGTGAAGATAGTTGATAAAGAGTTTATTTTATAGTATAGCAGTGTAAATTTTGGGGTTTGGATCAAAGGTTATAATCAAGTGTATAAGAAATCATGATTGTGGTGTATGCCAAATATTGTAAAAATTTGAACAAGTTGAAAATGAGTGATTGTTGATGTAGAATCTAGAGACTAGATATTATTCCAAAAAAAATAAATATTTTCAAAATTTGGTTTTGTACATAAGGCAAAAGTTGTTAAATAGTACAAGCTAAGTAGGCTTTGTAATAGTTTAAAACATTATATAGAAAATCGTTTGTTACGTCAATAAATAATCAATTGAATTTAAGTTCGAGGAAAATATGTACTTTGTAAAGTTGCTAGGTAATACAACTAGTTTTAGAAATCTTTAGTTTGTGCTAAAGTATGAGGTTATAGTTTTTAAAATAAATAACATGTGGAGAAAAGAAATAATATGATTTGGGTAGGGTGTTGAATATTTAAAAATTGACTAAGAGGGTAAGGTGAAGTGTGATTGTGAAATCCATAGATGGTTATGAAAGTATGAACTTGTAAGCAATATATGAAAATCGTGAAGTACAAAATATTGTATATGAACCGAGAGAGTATTATTGAAAAAGCTTGCATAAAATGCTTGGAGTGCCCTTGTCTAACTGTAAAGCCCAACAAGAACGTTGACTTTTCAAAGGAATTGAACCCAATGGTGATCAAAGAAGACGTGCTTTAGCCTATAAGTGGACACTCACTCCAGGAATCCCCAGGTAAGCATAACAGGTCCGTAAATGGATTTATGCGCTATGCTTGCCTATGCCAGAAAACCCAGTGTACAGGCGTCCACCCTTCCAGATTGCACGTGTCCTTATCACACTCATTAAAGTTCAACAACTTTGAAGGAACAAAAGTAAGAGTAGGCATTATGCCTAAGAGTGTCTTCATGAAAGGTACTGTCCCTGTTCCATGATGATGTAGACTTTCCACTCCCTGTAGGACACCATCTCTATGCACCATGATGAAGGATGAAAAGAATGGAGAGAGAGAAAAAGGGAAAGATAGAAGAAGGAAAGTAGAGGGAAATGAGGGTAAGGCAATTTAGGAAATATTATGCATGAAAGTTGAAGTTTGGTTATAGTCTAGGCCTTTTTATCTAATAACCTAGTTCCCTATAACCATGGCTCTGATACCAATCTGTAACACCCCAACCGATGGCGGAATCATCGAGGTGCCACGTAGTGACGATTGTTCAAAAGCTCATGGTACTAAAATGTAAATATTATTGAATAATCAAAATTGTCTTACATGGAAATGGAAAATACATTATCTAAATGAAATGTAAATATTGAAATAACTGAATTAAAATAAAGCACTAAATGTTCCTTGCTAAAGCACTAGATCAAACTGCACCTGAAACATGTACAAAATAGATTTGGTCAACATATGAAATGTTGGTGAGCATTCCTAGATTTGATATATATAGTAGATTAAAAAGTTATACAATTCAAGTGCAAGCTACAGTGCAAATATGTAAACTATGTATCATACAAATGAGCGAAATCAACCCTGTGACTGTATAATGTACTGTATGAACTGTAGTGTACTCAACCAATCAATGGATGATAACTTAACACTGGCCACGGATTCTCCGATGAAAAAGGGGGAGAATCAATCTAGGCGGGTTGTCAATCCAAATAGCGCTATCCAATGTTAAGGTCGGCTTGTACCATGTTAATGATTTCACTAAGTACAAATGTAATCCACATGTATTGTCTAAGCATAAAGCACGTTGTAAGCAATGCACATAGTACTAGAATTGTATTGTAAAAATGTAAACTTGTATTTGAAATTGTAATAGTGTACATGTAACACCCCAAAAATGTATAAAAGCAAAAAGGGGTAGGAATACTCACAGTTCACGTAATAACTTGAAATTGGACTTGGACAACGAAATATGAATTGAGATTACTCCCAAATGATCAACCTAAAGTATTCGATAATGTGTAAGGGAAATAACTCTAGGATATATGTATTTCTAGGGCTTCGAATTTGGGGATAAATGCTTATTTGATTAATTAATGAATTGTTTATTAAATATATGAAATTTAATAAATAAATAAATAAAAGTCTCTTTGTAAAATCTTTAGTTGAATATAATCATAACATAAGGTTTTGAGTATGAAAATAATTTTTATAAAATTATTTTCTTGAAAATAGAATAATTAATCTAATTATTTCAAATTGTCAAAATATGACTTTAATATCTAAAGATATTAAAATCAAAGAATTTCTGAATTAAAAATTGTATTTCTGTTCCAAATGTATAGAAATAATTTATGTAAAATTTTGGTGCAAAAATATTGAAAAATGAATTTATTATGATTTAATTATGATTAAAACTAACAAAAATTGATTAATAATATAAAATAAATGATTTTTCAGAAATAAAAATTGTAGATAAAGCTTTGACATCAGATTTGCTAAAAATAATTTTTTTAGAATTTATAAAAGGGTTTTGATATTTAAAAAGGAATTTACAAGATTTAAGTGTAATTTATATATATATATAATTGTTTGTTTTGAAATGAAAAATAAATGAAAAAAAAAGTGTTCAAGCCGGGTCTCGAACCCGGTTAGTCTTAGTTATAGGCAGGAGTCACAACCACTTGGCCTAGGCCTGTGGTTGTGATTTATCTCAGTTTAATAAAAATATAAACAGTATGAAAAATCAGTTTCTTCCCCAAATTAACAAGCCATGAACCCTAGTTTGCAATAATCTGATTCACTCATCAATAGCCCAATTAATCATGGGGCTATTGATGAGTTATTGCCGATATATAAAACCCACAGGAGGAATTAAACTTACAATGTCGTGTAGAACACGATTGCTCGGTCAAGTATAAAAGTCAAAATCGAAATCGTGAAGCACAAACAGAGGGTAATAATGAAGATTGGAGGTTGAGAAGAGATTAATGGCGAGTTGTAATGCTTCGCAGAGGGTCAATTTATAGGGAGATGGCTTGGTGTTCGAATTGGCAAGGTTTGACCGGGTTGTTAAAGTCTACGCGTGAATTGATTTAAATTGGTCAATGATGATGATAATTAGCGTGTAATGATGGCCGGTAATCACGCACTTAAGTCAAACTTGATTATTGCATGTTTATGAATGGTCAAAAAAAAGAAAAAAAAGAAAAGAAGGAAAAAAAAATAATAATATCTCACATCTGCTGCTGTTCGCGTCCACAGGGAAGAAGGGGAAGGAGACGAAAAATGCGCTTAAATATAATATATGTTGGGTTTAGATCAAAGGGAAGGGTGTGGAGCAGATGGTATGGACGTGTGTTTGTGTGTGGGAGGTCCCGAGTTCGAAACCCGGCTGGGACCTTATTATTTCTTTTCTTTTTAAGCAGCAAGAGAGGAGAGTTGGGCTGCTGCTGTGTGGACTGGGCCATGCTGATGGGCCACAATCCGGATTGGGCTCAGGAGTTGGGTTGATGGTTTGGGTAAGACAAAAAAAAAATCAATCTAACAAGTATATGTTATAATTATTATTATTATTATTATTATTATTATTATTATTATTATTATTATTATTATAAGGATAAAACGTGACGTATAAGATAGGAGATGCGAAATAAAAAAAAAATGTATATTTATATATGTGTAGTAATAATAGGATAAAAGTGACGGATGTCACAAGATTATGATTCATAGTTGCTTGATGAATGAAAAAAATGTTAATTGCTTTATGAAGGGATAGGGAGCCTAATCCAGGCGGGCGCGGCCTCCGTATCCACGCTTAACAGAAGATCCGCGTAAACACCCACAACAAGCTTTTGGCGGAAAGAACTTGGGTAGCGACATTACACATCTGAGCCAGGCACGCACGCGCGTCTACCAACACGCGCGCCGCTTCAAACCACACACATTCCCAAGTACGACGTACGGAAGATCAAGAGTCAGTGATCTACCTGCAAGGACCACTGACACCATCAAGTGGATAAGGACACGTGCCTGTAGTTGCCCAACAACCACTACGGTTCAACAGTGACGTGACTGGTTCCATGCTTCCACCATGCTGCCATCACTGTTCTGACCAGGCATGCTCACCTTTTACCAGAGGCCACATCAGACGTCGGTAGATAGGTCAACCATGCTGCTGCAGAACAACATACCGCCAAGGATCAGTCGCACGCCGCCACTTGTCCACTGGTAAGCTCGCTGCTGACGTCATCTACAGCGTAGTTGGGCCGAGCTGTAACAACCGGCAAAATGAGGTAATTCCGTACTAATTAACTAATACGCGATTAACGTAATTAAATGCAACTATGTGTTGATTATTTAACTGAGGCCTTAGAAAGATAGCAATTTCCAAATAATGCATAGGAATGCATATGTTTAATGACAAAACATGATAGGATCATGTGCGAGTAAATTTATCCGGTATGGACACTAGCGATTACCCGGAAAAAAATTAAATAATCGAAAAAGATCCCGGACACCCGGGATATTAAATAAAGAGTAATTTCACAAAATATAATGGGTTTTGGAACTCCAAAGCCATAAGTGAGAGCTTGTTATACAAATCTCCCGGTAACGAATAAAGTGCGCGTACCGCACCCGATACGCGTATAACTTGTAATTTCACCCGGCAAAAGCCTAAATAACTTATCAACGCTTAAACTGGAATATGTTTAAGGTTTATTAAAGGTATTTTTAATATCCGGATAACACGCGGTTAGAACCCGAAAAATACCCGGACGACACCCGAACGAGAGGGAATTAAACATGACAAATAATGGGTAATATTTAGTGATGTGGACCCCACCCAAACACCCCAAGGGGCCGGCCTAGGGCCATCCCCATATGATTAATCCTTTCTTTTGTTTATTAATCCAATTATAATTAGAGCTAATCATGAGGTTTAAAGGATTGCATGGATTAACATTGGTCAAAAATCACCAAATCACCTCCCCTCTCTCTCTAAACTTACGGCCCAAACACCCTCTTATTGTATCCCCCAAGATTTTTCATATCTAATATAATCTTCCTAAGATATTATACAATCTATTAAAGATTCAAGAAATCTTTGAAGGATTTGGAGAAGATATTATAAGAATACTTGCATACTTGAATCAACAAAAACAAAAATCTCCTTCTTCTTCTTCCTTGTGGTCGTAACATATATCCCTCCCACATACATTTTCTTTTCAAGTTTAACACTTCCAAATCACCTCTAAATCTTCATCTTTCAAAACCCCATTGTGTGTTTCAAGAGCTTGGAGCTTAATCACTTGGAAGAACACACTAAACCCCATTCAAATCCAAGGTTTTTGTCTTCCCTAGCCTTGAGCTAGTAGTAAGTTTTTAACCTTGCTTTGATCATTAATGTTCATGTTATGTGTTCTTAGGAGCAAGTTGTACATGAATGGGTAAAATGTGGTTTTTGAAAAGCTTTGATATATTTTACAAGAGTAAAATGGATGAGTAAAAATATGTAGATGGATCATGGATTTAATACTAGTAATGTAGTATTTCTAAAAATTATAAAACATATACATACACTTATGAAGGATAATGATTTGGACATGATTTATGAAGGTAACTTGAATATGTTAAAAGATGGTTTTTATCAATATAAAATGGCCATCTAATGTCTAAAATAAGTTGGAATATGTTAGATGTTCATAAATATAAAAGTTACATATTTAAAGTCTACTCACTTAGATGAATGAAATTTGGGTATGTTGGATAAAAACATTAAACACACATGTTAATAGCATCAATGATGAAATATAAGAATATTAAAAGGTGGAATGATGTAAAAATAACCAAACATTAAGAAGATGATTCTTTAAAGTCCACTAATTTGGATGAAAATGCTAACTTTGGAAGGTAGGATGGAAAATGCAACATTTATAAGTTAAGGGACTAATGTTGTAAGTTTGAAAGTTGATGGACTAAAATAAATATTTTAGAAACTTTGGTCCAAAAATGCATTAACAGAAAGTTTGGTGTCAAAAGCATAAATAATGATTTTTCCAAAGATAGTTTTGGTAAGACTATAAGGAGTGGGGGCGGGAAAGAGGGGGATGAAGCGCCATGTGGCACTTGTGGGACCCTTGTGGGGGGGAAAATAATTGTGGGGAGAGGAAGGGGGAAGAGGGAGGGGGGAAGGAAATAATATTATATTGTGTTAAATTTAAAAAAAAAAAAAAAAAAAAACTGACCAATAAAAGCATACCACCTCACCCCCACCCCAAGCCCCACGCCGGTGAAACCCCTCCCGCCCCCAGCCCACGCCAGCTTCCACGCCACCTTGCGGTGGTGTTCCCCCCTTTCCCGCCCCCACTCCGCATAGTCTAAACACTAGTAAACTACTTGTGTGTTTTATAAAAAGTGTATTTTTATAAATGGAAGTTTATAAAAATATGGAATTATATTAACATAAGGATTTTATAAAAATAAAGGTTTTTATAAAAAATATTGGACAAAAGTAGAAACTTGAAAAAACTTATACAAAAATGGATACTTTTATATAAATGGGAATATAAAAGTGTCGGAAACATTTTTGGAATATAAGTTAACAAGTTGGACTAAAAATACAAAAGTATATTTTTCCAAGTAATATGTGTTTGGAAATTGGAAGTATAAATAATATTTCTATAGAACGCATATTGGAAGAAACTTGGAAAAATTTAACTATCGGACTTAGTTACATAAACTAACTATAGCGAATAAACGGACAAACAAGAGAAAAAAATGCCATTGCGGCAAAATGTGAAAATATAAATATATTTTAGGAAGTAAAATATATATGTAACATGGGTGAAAATTATATAACACTTTCCTAAGTGTTAGAGAAAATATTCGTGGGAGAAAACATAACGTAAAGAATTAAAAACGTTAAACAACGTATGGACTTAACAAGAAAAATCACACGTTTATATATGTATATATATGCTCGTCTCGACGAAATTCTAGTATATCTATTTGAATGGGAAAGTAGATATGCGAGAAGGAAAACCGAGACGAGTAGGCAAAATATACCTATATATATGTGTATACCGACGAGATCCTAGTATATTTATTTAAATGGGAAAATAAATGTGCGGCATGGTAAGTCGAGTCGGGCGTTAAGAATATGCTACCGAACGACAAGACCTTAGCATATTTATTTAAATGGGAAAATAAATATGCGGCAAAGTGAGTCGGGTCGGGTATTAAGAATACATTATATCGAACGATACGATCTTAAGTATAATTATTTAAATGGGAAAATAATTATACGTTAGGTGAAGTCGCGTCGAGGATAATAGTATACAAGTTACAAAGGATATTAACGAGAATAATACATAACTCGTAAGAAAAGGGTAATCCATCGCCAATGAACCTAGGATACGCGTCTAATTAAATGGGAATTGGAATAGCACGTGGTCGGGGAGTTGGGTGTACAACTTGCCAAGGCACATGCACTATAGGTGTAGTGACTTATACGCCTAGGACATTTGTAGGTGCGAGACCACAAATTTGCTATCTTCCTCTTTGAGCCAAGCACAGTTTTAGGTGAGTCTCACGACCCCATTTTAAACTATTTTATGTTTTTCGGGGGAAAGATATGTTAGGGAAATGTTTGACGGGTTAAGTACTTGAGTTGTGATCGCCACTCGGGGTTGAGACCTCTCTACTATAATCATTAATTAAGGGAAATGAAACCGAAGGAATATTTGAATAGTACTATTGGTGCCTGACAAGGCCCACCCCTAATCGATAGCGTCGATTATGCATCGGCGTATGCCTGGGGTGCACGTATTCTGAAATCAAGTCGTAAGATACCGAGTAACGACTTGGAGCGGGGCATTATTATTAGTTGTCTTGGTTTGGTTATAGGCTCAAGTAGAATTATAGGAACTTGCAACTCCTGTAAATTGTCATAACATGGTAATTCCCAAGAGATAAAGTTTTGATAAACTAAAACCTGTGAACTCACCAATATTTATATATTGATGACTTTTTAAACATATCTTTCAGGTAATTGATCGATGATGGATAACATGGCAAGCTGGGTCAGGGGAATCTCTCTTTTGGGCATCGGGTGTTTCGAAAGGGGTTTCATCCTTATTTCCCAAGGATTTGGGATATATTGTAGAAGCCTCCTTAATGTATTAAAAACAATTTTTGTTTATGTGTGAACATCAAACATGGTTTTGACGTCTTAATAAATGACCCATTTTCTTAATTACTTATGATTTGCGTTAACCTTGACTTTATGCTCTTGAACCGTCGCGCCACGTGTTTCCGCCATTGGCGTGGTGTGACAGAAAGTGGTATCAGAGCCAAGGTTATAGCGAATTAGTATTTTAAAATCTAAACTATAACCAGATTTGGTTCAAAAGAAGAAGCTTTCAAAATATATGTATAAAACGCAATAAAGTAAATTATTTCGAAAGAAAAGAACATTGGGTGTGAAGAGATTCCGACCAAGCTAGCCATGGGTATTAGTGTGTGCTACGTTAGTATTAGAAGTTAGGAAGAATGCCTTAAATGTACGCTTAACTTTCTAATGAATAATACATAAATATTGGTACGGTTCTTTTGCCAAGGATGTCGGACGCTGAGAGTGCCGCGCCGAGCTACGATAGTAGCATCCAGATTTTACCAGCTCCACCGATCGAGGTCGTAGTACTCGACCCAGAGGATGATGACATGGAGGTAGACGCCGCCATGGGAGGAGCAGACAGCGACAGCTCCGAGGAGACAGATCCCAGTGAGGACCCAGAGTGGGCCCCCGCTGGAGACGACATGGCCGCCATAGCAGACCTACCGGTGGCAGAGGCACCACAGGCCAACCTGCCTCTCGTGCCACTACCTGCCGCACCATTACCACCCCACCCCATTCGCGCCGTCAGGGATTTCCCTGCGGACTGCGCAGGTCCTTCGAGACCCGCCCCCACCCGGTCTGAGACCGTAGAGTCTCCATTCGATCGACATGCCCACGTCGATCGTGAGCCATTACCCGCCCCTCACATTCCCGTTCCGCGGGTATGAGGCTTGTGCCTCTTGCTCGAGGACAGAACGGATGGATCTCAGACGACTCCGACGACGAGTCGACAGCGTCTATGGAGCACATTGCCATACCTGTTCCCCCAGCCGACCTGGAGGAGCCCGTTGTTCCGATGATGGAGGACGCCCCTGCTGCACCTACAGCCCTTCTCGCCCTACCGGAGCCCGTACCATAGGATGGGCCAGCCTCTGCAGGGCACATCCTAGAGGGTAGCTCAGCCCGTAGCTCTGAGTTACACAGAGCAGGCTTGACAGCGTTCGCTACTGCGAGCCCCACCACCCCCACCGTCATGATATCCGCTCCGGAGTGGACCACTGTTACACTGCCCCTTATGGTCCCTTTGGCCGAGCTCATAGCACCTTCCCCAGCACCTATGACACTACCCATTACCACCTTTCCCATACTGCCACCCCTCCCCGAGATACTTACCGTACCACCACCTGCACCGTACACTATGGGTGCAGGAGCCCCCTTCATGATACCACCACCTGCACCGTATACTCTAGGTGTAGGAGACCCGTACCAGATGCCACCCCACTTCTCCCCTGGATTACTGGGTTTTGCCCAGCCCTTCACACCCCTACCGATGCCAGACCTAGTCGGCCCATCCCAGCCGACATACACTGACATACCCGGGCCGTCACAGCCCCACGGGATGGCCCCACTATCCGGACTGGCCTGGTCCACAGTGATCTCGTTAGAGAGCGACTTCCAGATTCTCGCTGACACGGTACAGCGCACTGTGAGCCAGATGGATCAGCAGGCCCGTCTCATGTGGGTCGGGATTATTGACGCCAGGGATGCACTGGCACACTACGTAGAGGAGCTTCTGCGCATGGACGCACATTGTGGGATCACCGGCGACGCGCACTTTACGCACCGCCAGTTCCTCTACGATCGCATTATGACCATCAGCATGTCCATCAGTATGTATGCTCCCCAGTACTAGTACCCACCGCCACCACCGCAGTAGACGGGGAGACATCCCCGATATATATATATATATATATATATATATATATATATATATATATATATATAGTAGTAGCATGATAGCGTAGCAGGGATTACAGCGCTAGTTTGCATTTTTGCCCAGCCGTGCGGGGTGTGCCGGCATATGACATGATGTTTTTATTTATTTCAAGATGATGTATGAGGGATACAATCCCATATTTTGTTATTATAAACAAAGCGTTGTACTCGTATTATTGAAATTAATGAGAATCTTATTGTTATAATGGTAAAATGTGTGATTGTATGACTGCGATTGCTGTGATTGTTATTACTTACTTTACATATTGAGATCTGTGCGATTGTGTGGTGATGATTTGGTTGATTATTATGTTCATGTGATGAGTTGCTATTTATGTTTGTGTATGACAATATTTATATGAATGTTTGTCAAAGATTAACTTTAATAATTGTTATTGAAGTAAAATGGCACCAACCACAAGAAGCAACAGTGGCAACGACGTATTGCCCACAACACCCGCTGAACTTGAAACATTGGTCTCGGAGCGTGTAGCCCGAGCTATCGCGGAACACGAGGCCGCCCGCACCGAGAGATCGCGGGACAGGACCGGGAGTGATCAACGTGAAAACTCCCCTACTGGTAAGAGGTTTATGAATAAATGCAAAAGCAATAGGAGATTATCATGAAGCTCCTATCCCATAGTAACATACCACCTTATTATTGCAGAAACTGCCTCGCGAGAGCGTGGCTGCACATTCAAAGCCTTCCTGGACTGCAAGCCACTCAACTTCAGCGGCACTGAGGGATCCGTTGGACTAATCAAATGGTTCGAAAAGATTGAAGCGGTAATCTGCATCAGCAGCTGTACCCCCCGACAGACCGTTATGTACTCCACGAATTTGTTCCTGGATCAAGCATTAACTTGGTGGAACAGCCAGGTTCAGTCACTGGGAGACAATGCTGCATACTCCCTAACCTGGTTGGAACTAAGGGAACTTATGATTGCTGAATACTGCCCGGCAAGTGAAGTGCAGAAATTGGAGACTGAATTCTGGAACCTCACCATGACAGGTGCAGACGTAGCTGGATACACGTTCAGGTTCCACGACCTATCCCGGCTGGTTACCCGTTTGGTCACACCAGAGAGCATGAAGATTGAAAGGTACCTATTCGGACTGGCGCCACAAATACGCAGCATGGTCACTTCTTCCAAACCCACGACCATGCGCGAAGCCATCAACCTCGCACTAAGCCTCACTGAGGATGCCATCCGAATGGGCACCTTGATCCGGAAGGTGTCGGGACTAAAAATTTCGGAGCCCAGTAGTGTGGAAGGTAAGAATTTGGGTTCGAACTCAGTGGTTGGGTCTAGTGATCAGGGAAACAAGCCAAGGTTTGGGAAACGGAAGCGTACTGACGGGAAGAAGGACGGATCATCAGGAGGTTCGAACAAGAAAGGGAAAGGGTATGTAGCCACAGGACGTGGAAATGGTGGAAAACAGGGTTATCAAGGAAAGAACGAAGTGATCTGTGGTAAGTGCCGCCGTTCTGGGCACAAGACTGAAGAGTGCCGATCTGGAGCACCGAATACTGGAGGAGCAAGGCCCTGCTTCGCATGCGGGTCGCCTGACCATTGGAAGAGGGATTGCCCTAAGCTCAACAACCAAGCACGTGGACGGGCATTTATGATTGGTGCCGGTGATGCAAGACAGGACCCTAATGTGGTCACTGGTACGTTCCCTCTTAACGGTCATTATGCTTCTGTGTTATTTGATACCGGTGCCGATTTTAGCTTCGTATCTGTTGAGTTTAAAAGACTACTTGGGCTAAAAACTAGTAAGCTAGATACACCTTACTCTATAGAACTGGCTAACGGTAAAACTATAGAAACACGAGAAGTAGCGAAAGATTGTAAGTTGGATCTCTGTGGTCACGAGTTTGGCATTGATCTATTACCGGTCGTACTGGGTAGTTTTGACATAGTCGTTGGCATGGATTGGTTATCCGCACATCGTGCCGTCGTCGTTTGCAACGATAAAATAATTCAAGTTCCTCTCGCAAGCGGTGAAACTCTTTCGATTCAAGGGGAAAGGCGTGGGACGCCATTAAGAATTATTACAAGCATGAAGGCCCGAAAGTGTTTAAGGAAAGGTCTTATCGCATTCTTGGCGCACGTCGTAGATAAGAAGGCCGACGAGCAGAAGTTGGAAGATATCCCGGTAGCTAGAGATTTTCCTGATGTAATCCCAGAAGATTTGCCGGGGTTGCCACCACCTCGACAAGTCGAGTTCCGCATCGACCTTGTTCCTGGAGCTGCTCCCGTAGCGCGATCGCCATATCGCTTAGCTCCATCCGAGATGCAGGAACTATCCAGTCAACTGCAAGAATTGTTGGACAAGGGTTTCATAAGACCGAGTTTCTCACCTTGGGGAGCTCCCGTCTTATTCGTGAAAAAGAAAGATGGCACCTTTCGTATGTGCATTGACTATCGAGAACTAAACAAGTTAACCATGAAGAATCGTTATCCTCTCCCCAGGATCGACGATTTATTTGATCAACTCCAGGGATCCAGCTTCTACTCCAAGATTGATCTAAGGTCCGGCTATCATCAGTTACGTATTCAAGAAGAGGATGTACCAAAAACGGCTTTTAGGACTCGTTATGGGCACTATGAATTTTTGGTAATGCCGTTCGGCTTAACCAACGCACCGGCGGTTTTCATGGACTTGATGAATCGCGTGTGTAAGCCATACTTGGATAAGTTCGTCATTGTTTTTATTGATGACATCTTGATCTATTCACGCACCAGAGAAGACCACGAAAATCACCTTCGTTTAATCCTTGAAGTCCTACGTAAAGAGAAACTCTATGCTAAGTTCTCGAAATGTGACTTTTGGATTCGAGAAGTGCACTTCCTAGGCCACGTGGTGAATGAGAAGGGTATACATGTCGATCCCGCCAAGATCGAGGCAATTAAAAATTGGGACGCCCCTAGAACTCCTACCGAAGTACGACAATTTCTTGGCCTTGCGGGTTACTACAGAAGGTTCATCGAGAACTTTTCTAAGATAGCACAATCTTTAACCATGCTAACCCAAAAGGATAAGAAGTTTGAGTGGACGGAAAAGCAAGAAACGGCATTTCAAATACTAAAAGAGAAGTTATGTGGCGCTCCAATATTATCACTCCCCGATGGTACGGAAGATTTTGTAGTTTACTGTGACGCCTCTCATCAAGGCTTGGGTTGCGTATTGATGCAACGAGAAAAAGTGATAGCGTATGCTTCCAGACAACTAAAGATCCACGAGAAGAATTACACTACACACGATTTGGAATTGGGAGCAGTGGTATTCGCCCTCAAGATTTGGAGACACTATTTATATGGAACCAAGTGCACGATCTTCACTGATCACAAGAGTTTGCAACACATCTTTGATCAGAAGGATTTGAACATGCGACAACGGCGATGGGTAGAATTACTAAACGATTACGATTGTGAAATAAAGTACCATCCAGGAAAGGCGAACGTTGTGGCCGAAGCCCTAAGTCGCAAGGAACGGGTTAAGCCGTTGCGTGTCCGAGCTTTGGGTTTAACCATCCACACGAACCTGACCGACTGAATTCGTGAAGCTCAAATTAACGCTCTTAAACCCGAGAACGTCAAAGGTGAAAGATTGCGGAAGATGGTTGATTCACTAGAGCCAAAGGCGGACCAAGCCTTGTATTTCATGAATAGAATTTGGGTTCCAGTGTATGGTGGGTTGCGTGAACTAGTGTTGGCCGAAGCTCACAGTTCTCGATATTCGGTTCACCCTGGTGCAGACAAGATGTTCCACGATTTGAAAGAACTTTATTGGTGGCCAAATTTCAAGAGGGATATAGCAGCTTATGTTGCGCGATGCTTAACTTGCGCAAAGGTTAAAGTCGAGCATCAGAGACCGTCCGGCTTGCTCCAGTAACCGGAAATACCTGAATGGAAATGGGAGCAGATTTCCATGGATTTCATCACCAAGTTACCCAGGACAACAAGCGGCCATGACATGATCTGGGTAATTGTTGATCGATTGACGAAATCCGCACACTTCCTCCCAATTCGCGAAACGGATAAGTTGGAGAAACTGACCCGTTTGTACATTAAGGAAGTGGTGTCTAAGCATGGTGTACCTATTTCCATCATCTCCGATCGAGATAGTCGTTTCACCTCGGGATTTTGGGAAAGTTTGAATGAAGCCCTCGGTACTCGCCTTGATAGGAGTACCGCATATCATCCCCAAACTGATGGTCAAAGTGAACGAACCATCCAGACCTTGGAAGATATGTTACGGGCATGCGCAATCGATTTCAGCGGTAATTGGGATACACACTTGCCACTGGTGGAATTTTCGTATAACAACAGTTACCACACGAGCATTCAAGCTGCACCTTTTGAAGCTCTATATGGACGCAAGTGTAGATCTCCTCTATGTTGGGCTGAAGTTGGAGAAAAGCAACTCACCGGGCCCGAAATTGTTCAAGAGACGACGGACAAGGTCTTCTTGATAAAAGAACGTCTCAAAGCGGCCCGTGACCGGCAGAAAAGCTACGCTGATATGAGGCGAAAACCTTTGGAATTTCAAGTCGGAGATAGGGTCCTACTAAAAGTGTCACCTTGGAAAGGTGTCGCGCGCTTTGGGAAGTGTGGACCGGAGTTCACGTGGGAAAGGCTGGACCGGATGAAGCAAAAATATCCCGCCCTATTCGAGAAGACCCCTATACCGGAGAATTCAAAGTGAATTCCGGGACGGAATTCTCTTAACGGGGGAAGAATGTAACAACCGGCAAAATGAGGTAATTCCGTACTAATTAACTAATACGCGATTAACGTAATTAAATGCAATTATGTGTTGATTATTTAACTGAGGCCTTAGAAAGATAGCAATTCCCAAATAATGCATAGGAATGCATATGTTTAATGACAAAATATGATAGGATCATGTGCGAGTAAATTTATCCGGTATGGACACTGGCGATTACCCGGAAAAAAATTAAATAAGCGAAAAAGATCCCAGACACCCAGGATATTAAATAAAGAGTAATTTCACAAAATATAATGGGTTTTGGAACTCCAAAGCCATAAGTGAGAGCTTGTTATACAAATCTCCCGGTAACGAATAAAGTGCGCGTACCGCACCCGATACGCGTATAACTTGTAATTTCACCCGGCAAAAGCCTAAATAACTTATCAACGCTTAAACTAGACTATGTTTAAGGGTTATTAAAGGTATTTTTAATATCCGAATAACACGCGGTTAAAACCCGAAAAATACCCGGACGACACCCGAACGAGAGGGAATTAAACATGACAAATAATGGGTAATATTTAGTGATGTGGACCCCACCCAAACACCCCAAGGGGCCGGCCTAGGGCCATCCCCATATGATTAATCCTTTCTTTTGTTTATTAATCCAATTATAATTAGAGCTAATCATGAGGTTTAAAGGATTGCATGGATTAACATTGGTCAAAAATCACCAAATCACCTCCCCTCTCTCTCTAAACTTACGGCCCAAACACCCTCTTAATGTATCCCCCAAGATTTTTCATATCTAATATAATCTTCCTAAGATATTATACAATCTATTAAATATTCAAGAAATCTTTGAAGGATTTGGAGAAGATATTATAAGAATACTTGCATACTTGAATCAACAAAAACAAAAATCTCCTTCTTCTTCTTCCTTGTGGCCGTAACATATATCCCTCCCACATACATTTTCTTTTCAAGTTTAACACTTCCAAATCACCTCTAAATCTTCATCTTTCAAAACCCCATTGTGTGTTTAAAGAGCTTGGAGCTTAATCACTTTCAAGAACACACTAAACCCCATTCAAATCCAAGGTTTTTGTCTTCCCTAGCCTTGAGCTAGTAGTAAGTTTTTAACCTTGCTTTGATCATTAATGTTCATGTTATGTGTTCTTAGGAGCAAGTTATACATGAATGGGTAAAATGTGGTTTTTGAAAAGCTTTGATATATTTTACAAGAGTAAAATGGATGAGTAAAAATATGTAGATGGATCATGGATTTAATACTAGTAATGTAGTATTTCTAAAAATTATAAAACATATACATACACTTATGAAGGATAATGATTTGGACATGATTTATGAAGGTAACTTGAATATGTTAAAAGATGGTTTTTATCAATATAAAATGGCCATCTAATGTCTAAAATAAGTTGGAATATGTTAGATGTTCATAAATATAAAAGTTACATATTTAAAGTCTACTCACTTGGATGAATGAAATTTGGGTATGTTGGATAAAAACATTAAACACACATGTTAATAGCATCAATGATGGAATATAAGAATATTAAAAGGTGGAATGATGTAAAAATAACCAAACATTAAGAAGATGATTCTTTAAAGTCCACTAATTTGGAAGAAAATGCTAACTTTGGAAGTTAGGATGGAAAATGCAACATTTATAAGTTAAGGGACTAATGTTGTAACTTTGAAAGTTGATGGACTAAAATAAATATTTTAGAAACTTTGGTCCAAAAATGCATTAACGGAAAGTTTGGTGTCAAAAGCATAAATAATGATTTTTCCAAGGATAGTTTTGGTAAACACTAGTAAACTACTTGTGTATTTTATAAAAAGTGTATTTTTATAAATGGAAGTTTATAAAAATATGGAATTATATTAACATAAGGATTTTATAAAAATAAAGGTTTTTATAAAAATATTGGACAAAAGTAGAAACTTGAGAAAACTTATACAAAAATGGATACTTTTATATAAATGGGAATATAAAAGTGTCGGAAACATTTTTGGAATATAAGTTAACAAGTTGGACTAAAAATACAAAAGTATATTTTTCCAAGTAATATGTGTTTGGAAATTGGAAGTATAAATAATATTTCTATAGAACGCATATTGGAAGAAACTTGGAAAAATTTAACTATCGGACTTAGTTACATAAACTAACTATAGCGAATAAACGGACAAACAAGAGAAAAAAATGCCATTGCGGCAAAATGTGAAAATATAAATATATTTTAGGAAGTAAAATATATATGTAACATGGGTGAAAATTATATAACACTTTCCTAAGTGTTAGAGAAAATATTCGTGGGAGAAAACATAACGTAAAGAATTAAAAACGTTAAACAACGTATGGACTTAACAAGAAAAATCACACGTTTATATATGTATATATATGCTCGTCTCGACAAAATTCTAGTATATCTATTTGAATGGGAAAGTAGATATGCGAGAAGGAAAACCGAGACGAGTAGGCAAAATATACCTATATATATGTGTATACCGACGAGATCCTAGTATATTTATTTAAATGGGAAAATAAATGTGCGGCATGGTAAGTCGAGTCGGGCGTTAAGAATATGCTACCGAACGACAAGACCTTAGCATATTTATTTAAATGGGAAAATAAATATGCGGCAAAGTGAGTCGGGTCGGGTATTAAGAATACATTATATCGAACGATACGATCTTAAGTATAATTATTTAAATGGGAAAATAATTATACGTTAGGTGAAGTCGCGTCGAGGATAATAGTATACAAGTTACAAAGGATATTAACGAGAATAATACATAACTCGTAAGAAAAGGGTAATCCATCGCCAATGAACCTAGGATACGCGTCTAATTAAACGGGAATTGGAATAACACGTGGTCGGGGAGTTGGGTGTACAACTTGCCAAGGCACATGCACTATAGGTGTAGTGACTTATACGCCTAGGACATTTGTAGGTGCGAGACCACAAATTTGCTATCTTCCTCTTTGAGCCAAGCACAGTTTCAGGTGAGTCTTACGGCCCCATTTTAAACTATTTTATGTTTTTCGGGGGAAAGATATGTTAGGGAAATGTTTGATGGGTTAAGTACTTAAGTTGTGATCGCCACTCGGGGTTGAGATCTCTCTACTATAATCATTAATTCAGGGAAATGAAACCGAAGGAATATTTGAATAGTACTATTGGTGCCTGACAAGGCCCACCCCTAATCGATAGCATCGATTATGCATCGGCGTATGCCTGGGGTGCACGTATTCTGAAATCAAGTCGTAGGATACCGAGTAACGACTTGGAGCGGGGCATTATTATTAGTTGTCTTGGTTTATAGGCTCAAGCAGAATTATAGGAACTTGCAACTCCTATAAATTGTCATAACATGGTAATTCCCAAGAGATAAAGTTTTGATAAACTAAAACCTGTGAACTCACCAATATTTATACATTGACGACTTTTTAAACATATCTTTCAGGTAATTGATCGATGATGGATAACATGGCAAGCTGGGTCAGGGGAATCTCTCATTTGGGCGTCGGGTGTTTCGAAAAAGGTTTCATCCTTATTTCCCAAGGATTTGGGATATATTGGAGAAGCCTCCTTAATTTATTAAAAACAATTTTTGTTTATGTGTGAACATCAAACATGGTTTTGACGTCTTAATAAATGACCCATTTTCTTAATTACTTATGATTTGCGTTAACCTTGACTTTATGCTCTTGAACCGTCGCGCCACGTGTTTCCGCCATTGGCGTGGTGTGACACGAGCCAAAGCCCAAAGATCACAAGACTCGTCGTGGGCTTCTTCCCAAAGCCCACGACCTCCATTATAAATAGAAGACATCAACTCCTTTCAAAAGGGGGAAAACCAATCACTTGTAACTAAGAGCTAGGATTACTTGTACTCTTTGTATTTCACTAAGCAATAATATCCTCGGCTCCTTACAGTGGACGTAGGTCAAACTCGACCGAACCACTTACATCTTTGTGTTCTTGCTTTACTTATTCAACACACATTCACTCACATCACATTGTCGGGTTAATCTAAAGGTTTGGGTAAAGGAACGTACGTACAGCAACATAAGTTAAACCCCTCGGTGATTAGTGATAATCCCCGAGATACTTATTGTTTCTTCACTTTACATCAAAGTGTTCACTTTGGGATGGCAAGAAAAAATGGAGGGATGCTAACAATTTTGGCTAAGGGGTCGACTGAAATCAGTTATGGGGATTTTTTTTAATCCGTATGCAGTGGAACAAGAATATAATGAAACCAAAAAAATGGGATCAATGTGAATGAAAAGAAATTAGAAAGATCACAAACAATGACGTGTTGTAAATTTTTGTGGGAATTGATAGAGACGATGAATTCAGTTTTGTAGAATACAAAGATTTTAATTAATTTTAATTATATTAAATCAAAACGACATAGTTTTGATAGGTTGTGCATCTAAGCTTAGATACGTAACAACCTCATATTCACTTTCCCCAGTATCATAATACAGGCTAATGGGGTCAAATATATATTAAAAGGTAATTACCGCTCTCACTCTATCTCTCTCTATTTATACATATGCATGTGTATATACAGAGATATACACAATGGGTATGGTATACCAATATTTTGGCATGTAAATAAACCGAACGTTCATGAATTATTCATTAACTTGTTCGACGAAAAGTTCATTTATGTTTGCTTATTTAATAAACGAAAAAACATGGACAAAATTTTATGTTCATTTAATTAAACGAACAAGCATGAACATATGTTTTGTTCATTCATTTATGTTGATCAATGTCCATTTATGATCATTCATTTATGTTTGTTTATTTGCGTTCGTTTAGATTTATCTAAATTTTAATTAATACATAAATAGTTATATTTATACAAATAGGTAAAGGTTCGGGTACAAATGTCATATTTCGTGAAAAGTGTGAGAATGATTAAGAATTGACACGTAGATATCATGGTTTAGATTTTGGTATAATATTTTTGCTAGGAAAACACCAAACACAACAATTTAAAACACAATGCGATGTATAATAGTCCTGGAATTTAAAACACAACTAAAACACATAGCTAAAACACAATAATTTAAACACATGTTCTTGGCATGGTGTTTTAAGTTTTAAGCTGAAAGTAAATTGCTTTTCTGTTTCAAATTGTTATGTTTGGTGTTATTTTAGCATATGCAATCCAGAACATCATTATTAAGTCCAAAAAATGTTGTCTACATATCAATTTTCAATCTTTCTCACACTTCTCATTAAACATGACATTCGTACGCTAACTGTCACACCCTCAAATTTTCACATGCGGGGTTTTACCGCGAGGCGCGTGACACACCAGGATCCAAGTCAACGGTCATAATAAACGACAACTAAATGTGAGAAAGTACGTAATACATTCCATGCAATAACCAAAAACATTATGCTTTGAGCCACAAACCAGCAGTGGAAGCATTTCTTGTTTACAACCAAAAGACATATTACAGTTTACAAAACATTGTTTAAGATGCAACAAGACTTCTAGACGCCGTGCAAGACTCCGTGCGCCTAGTCCATTAACCGCTACCATAGCGCCATTAGAAAACATGCCAAAACGTCAACATATAATGCTGGTGAGTTCACAGGTTTTTCTTTTTCAATAAGCGTTTCACTAATCCTTTAAAAATTGTTACCGTTACTGTTACTGTTATTGTTCATACTATGCTTGTAAGTACGCTAGCTAGGCGTCAAGTGTGTTACTTATACGGGCGAAACCATTGCTGACTGTGTGATACCCTTGGTTACAGACTACCTCATCTTCGGCAAGCCTAGTGTGATTGTGTAACAACCGGCAAAAATAAGGTAATTCCGTACAAATTAATTAATATATGATTAACGTAATTAAATGCAATTATGTGTGATTTAATTATCAAGGCCTTAGGAGATAGCAATTTCCAAATAGTGCATAGGAATGCATACGTTTAATGGTAAAACATGATTGGATCATGTGCGAGTAAACTGTCCGGTATGGACGTTGGCAATTACCCGGTAATAATTAAATAAACGAAAAGGATCCCGGACACCCAGGATATAAAATAAAGGGTATTTTCATAAGATATAATGAGTTTTGGAACTCCAAAACCATAAATGAAAACGTCTTGTACAAATCTCCCGGTAACGAATAAAACGCGCGTACCGCACCCGATACGCGTATAACTCATAATTTCACCCGGCGAAGACCTAAATAACCAATCAACGCTTAAATTAGACTATATTTAAGGGTTATTAAAGGTATTTTTAATGTCCGGATAACGCGTGATTAAAACCCGAAAAATACCCGAACGACACCCGAACGACGGGGGATTAAACATAACAAACAATGGGTAAATATTTGAAGTTGTGGACCCCACTTAAACCCACTTGGGGGCCGGCCTAATGGCCAAGATAGTGTCCATGCAAGTGTTGAAAAACAATAATAACCTATACTTAGATAAAGCATGCACATGTAAAGCCAAAATGTGTAAGACAAAGGTGTAAGTAGACATTAGTACAAAAGCAACTCTAATCTTGTCCCCCTTTGTGAAATTTTCGGCCAAGAGGCCCTAATAAGCCAAGACACAAACCAAGCCATCATTACACTAGTATGCATGCATGGTGATGGGTCTTGTATAAAGATCATGATAAATTACCAAGATTAACCAAGATTTACAAGCAACCTCCCACCTACATACATACATACACGGCTCTACATACACACACACTTATCATATCTTCACCAAAATCCCAAGTACACAACTCAATCCTTCATAAGATTTCTTGAATCTTTGGAATGATTACATGTGATAAGGCATTATATAACATGTGTTAGAGATTGGATATCAAAGCAAAACAACTTCTCTTCTCCTTGTTCTTTTGGCCGTAGGTTTTCCACCTCCCCCATACTTCATTCTTACAAGTTTTTACATCTCCAAAACACTTAAAACAATCCATCATCCAAACCCCTATTGTGTGTTTCAAGCTTGGAGCTTAACCATTAAGGAAGAACACACTAAACCCCTCTCAAAATCAAAGGTTTTGTCTTCCCTAGCCTTGTGCTAGTAGTAAGCTTCTTAACCTTGTTTTTGATTATTATTATTCATGTATGTGTTCTTAGAAGCAAGTTGTACATGAAGGGTTTAAAAGGTGGTTTGAACATAATCTTTAATAGGTTTTACATGTGTAAAATGGATGATTAAAGATATGAAAATAAATCAAGGATTTGATGATGATAATGTAATAATCTTGAAAATATGTAAAGTTTACATTTAAAACTAAGTAGGATGATGTTTTGGTTAAGATTATGGAATGAACTTGAATATGTTAAAAGTAACTTTAAATCATCTTATTATGATCATACATGGTATAATATATGGTGGAACATGCTAAAAGTTCATAAATAAAGAAGATGAAAAATTAAAGTAGCTTACTTAGGTGAATGAAATTTGGTTATGTTGAAGAAATACATAAAACATACATACAAGTAGTCTTCCATATGGAATATAAGACTAACAAAAGTGTTTTGATACAAAAATAACTTACCAATAAAAAGTTGAATCTTCAAAGTCTACTAAGTTAGAGTGGAAAAATGCAACTTTTGAAAGTTAAGGGACTAAAGTTGTAACTTTGAAAGTTAGAGGACTAAAATGGATATTTTAGAAACTAGTAGCCCAAAAATGCAAGTATGAAAAGTTTGGTGGCAAAAATGTAAGTAATAAATTCTAAGGATGATTTTGGCAAATACTAGTAGATATACTTGGGTATTTTTGTATAAAAGTGTATTTTTGAAAGTTATAAAAATATAGAGGGTTTTAACATAAGGATTTTTATAAAATAGAGATTTTATAAAAATATTAAACAAACTTGAGAAACTTATACAAAAATGAATACTTTTATATAAATGGGAATATAAAAGTGTTGGAAACATTTTTGTAGTTAAGTTAACAAGTTGGGTTAAAAATACATAAGTATTTTAAACCATCCAAGTAACATGTGAAAAGAGGAAGAAATATGGATAATATTTCTATAAAATACATGTTGGGAAAAACTTGGAAAAATTAACTAATCGAGTTAAGATATCGAACTAAGACGCGTTAACGAACCGTACACGGACAAATCATGAGAAAAATGCCATTGCGGCAAGATGAGAAAAATATATATTTTAAGAAGTAAAATATATATACATTATGGGTGAAAACAAATGAACACTTTCCTAAGTGTTGGAGGAATTATTCATGGGAGAAACACATGACATAAACAAATAAGACGTTAAACAAACGTATATACTTAACAAGAAAAATTACACATTTATATATATGTACGCTCGCCTCGGCAAAATTCTAGTATATCTACTTAATGGGAAAGTAGATATGTGGGAAGGAAAGCCGCGACGAGAAGACAAAGATATATATATATGTGTATGCCGTACCAACGAGATCCTAGTATATTTATTTGAATGGGAAAATAAATATACGGTATGGTGAGTTGAATCGGACGTTAAGAATATACAATCGAACGACAAGATCTTAGTATATTTGTTTAAATGGGAAAACAAATGTGCGGCAAAGTGAGTCGGGTCGAGTGTTGAAATATATATTATATCGAGCGATGCGATCTTAAGTATAATTATTTAAATGGGAAAATAATTATATGTTAAGTGACGTCGAGCCGATGATAATAAGATACAAGTTAAGGAAATATTAACAAGAGTAATATATAACTTGTAACACAAAGGGTAATGTAACGCCAACGAAACCTAGGATACGCGCTTAATTAAACGGGATTTGGAATAACTTGTGGTCGGGAGTTGGGTGTACAACTTGCCAAGGCACATGCACTATAGGAATAGTGACTTATACGTCTAGGACGATTGTAGGTGCGAGACCATCTTTGCTATCCGCCTAGTAATCCAGACAGAGTTTCAGGTGAGTTTCACGGCCCCATTTTAAACTATTTTTACGTTTTCCGGGGGAAAGATATGTTAGGGAAAATGTTTGACGGATTTATTACTTGAGGTGTGACCGCCACTCGGGGTTGAGTCCTCGCCTCTATAATCATTTATTCAGGGAAATGAAACCGGAGGAATATTGAATAGTACTATTGGTGCCTGACAAGGCCCGCCCCTAATCGATAGCGTCGATTATGCATTAGGTTATGCCTGGGGTGCATATATTCTGAACTTAAGTCGTGGGAAACCGAGTAACGACTTGGAGCGGGGCATATTTATTTATACGTCTTGGTTTGATTATAGTCTCAAGTAGAGTTATAGGAATTTGCAACTCCTATACATTGTCATAACATGGTATTTCCCAAGTAATCAAGTTTTGGAAACTTAAAACCTGTGAACTCACCAATATATTTTATATTGACGAAACTTTTAAACATATCTTTCAGGTAACTAGATGAAGGAAAACCGGGCAAGCTGGGTCGAGGAATCCTCCAATGCGGCGTCAAACTTTTGCGGGGTTTCACTTTTATTTCCCAAGGCATATGGGATATATATGAGAAACCTCTATGATTATCTTAAAAACAATTTACTTTTGTGTAGTATTTGAACAAGATTTGACGTCATAATAAATGACCCATTTTCTTAAATTACTTGTGTTTAGCAATGACCTTGACTTTATGCTTTGAACCGTCGCGCCACGTGTTTCCGCCATTGTCGTGGTGTGACAGAAGGTGGTATCAGAGCCAAGGTTATAGCGAACTAGAGTATTTTCTTTAAAACTAGACTATAACCAGATTTGGTTCAAAAAGATAAAGTTTTCAAAAGAAAAATATTTATAGTTGCTAAAATGCAATAAAGTAATTTTTCAAGAAGCATTGGGCATGAGGAGATTCCGACCAAGCTAGCCAGGGGTATCGTTATGCATTAACGTAGTATTAGAGGTTAGAAAGGATACTGATAATGTACGCCTTAACTGTCTAATTTAAATTAATTCATATATATACATGTACGGTTCTTTTGCCAGGATGTCGGACGCTGGTAGTATAGCGCCCAGTATCGATAGCAGCATTCAGATCATCCCTGCGCCACCGCCTGAGCCAGTCGAGCTGGTAGTACTTGACGCAGAGGACGAAGACGTGGAGATGAACGCCGCCGGAGGTTCAGATGACGACTCGGACGAGACGGATCCTAGCGAGGATCCTGATTGGGCACCCGCCGTGGTCGACGCGCCGCTACCCATTGTACCGGCCGCACTGTTAGCCCCACGCCCCATCCGAGCTATCAGGGACTTCCCTGAGGGCTGTGCCGGACCGTCCCGGCCGATCCCAGCCCAGTCGGAGACAGTAGAGTCTCCATTCGACCGACAGGCTCACGTGGAGCATGAGCCAGCACCCTTACCCCACATCCACATTCCTCCAGGCATGAGACTCATGCCGATCTCCCGTGGGAGGAACGGGTGGATATCTGATGACTCTGACGACGAGTCCGTAGCGTCGGTAGAGCACATGCTGGTACCCGAGATTCCAGCTGTTCAGGAGGAGCCAGTGGCTCCAATGTTAGAGGACGCACCTGCTGATCCCATAGCCCCACCAGCACCACTCGAGCCCGCACCTCAGGAGGGGCCAGCAGCATATGTACTTGAGGGTAGCCCCGCCGATAGCTCTGAGCTACGCAGGGCAGGCATGGCAGCCTTTGCCACCGCGAGCCCTCCTACCCCCACTGTTGTGGTATCCACTCCAGAGTGGGCCACTGTTTCGGAGCCGTTAGTAGCCCCACTAGCCGAGCCTATACCACCACCCCCAGTAGCCATGACTATACCGATCCCCACCTTTCCCAGCATGACACCTGCGCCATACCCTCTGGGTGCAGGGGACCCTTATATGATGCCACCCCACTTCACCCTCAGACCACCAGGTTTTACCCCATTACTGCCACACATACCGATACCAGCCCCCTTTGGGCCATTCCCATCCACACACCCAGATATACCCGGACCATCCCAGCCACCTAGGATGACACCCTTGTCTGGACCAGCATGGTCCACTGCCATCACTTTAGAGCGGGACTTTCAGACTCTCGCTGACACGGTGCAGCGCACCGTAACACAGGTAGAGCATCAGACTCGTCTGATGTGGACGAGGATGATAGATGCGCGGGATGCTTTGGCGCATTACGCGGAGGAGTTACTGAGCCTGGACGCTCAGTGCGGTATTACGGGGGATGCGCACTTTGCGCATCGACATTTCTTGTACGAGCGTATCATGACGATCAGCATGACGATCAGTACGCATGCGCCGCAGTACCAGTATCCGCCACCACCGCCACAGTAGGATGTATCGGGAATGCACAGAAGAACCACCGACTTATGTACATAGTAGCAGCAGTATGGTAGTACAGCACGGGTCATGACACTCGTCTGCATTTTGCCTAGCCGTACGGATATTACGGCACATGATATGATGTTTTATTTATTTCAAAAACAATGTATTGTATGAGAAATGTATTCTCCATTTTGTATTATGAACAAACATTGTACTAGTATTATTGAAATTAATGAAAAATCTTATTATTATGGTGAAATATGTTGTTGTCTATGATTATTATTGCTTACTCCATATGTTGTGGTTTGTATATTTGCGTGGTGATGTTGTGTTGATTACTATTTATTTCTGTATGATGTGTTGGTATGTTGTGTGATGACATGGTGTTGATTATTGTGTTCATATTCTGGTTTGTTATTTATGCTTTATATTGTATAAATGTTTGCCAAATTAACCTTTGATAATTATTATTGAAGAGAAATGGCACCGGCCACTAGAAGCAATAGCGGAGCAGACGGACTGCCCGCAACGCCAGCCGAACTTGAAACCATGATTTCTGAACGCATAGCCCGCGCAATCGCGGAGCACGAAGCTGCTCGCTCCGAAAGATCTCGCGACTTGACTGGGAGTGACCGACAGGAAACTTCCCCCACTGGTAAGAAGTTGAAAGTAATTGATAAAGCAATGGGAGAATATCCTAAAACTCCTATCCCGTAATAACATACAACTTTATTAATGCAGAAACGGCCTCGCGAGAGCGTGGCTGCACCTTCAAAGCCTTCCTCGACTGCAAGCCGCTCAATTTCAACGGCACGGAAGGATCAGTTGGCCTGGTCAAGTGGTTTGAAAAGACCGAGGCAGTTATTCGTATCAGTGGATGTACCCCACGTCAGTCGGTTATGTACTCCACCAACCTGTTCTTGGACCAAGCACTGACGTGGTGGAATGGTCAAGTGCAGTCTTTGGGTGATGACACTGCTTACTCCCTGTCGTGGGCAGAACTGAAGGAACTGATGATTGCTGAGTACCGTCCGGCGAGCGAGGTACAGAAATTGGAAACTGAGTTTTGGAACCTCACTATGACGGGAGCGGACGTTACTGGCTACACGTCTCGATTCCACGATCTTGCCAGATTAGTGCCGCGATTGGTCACCCCTGAGAACAACAAAATTGAGCGTTATTTGTTCGGCCTAGCACCGCAAATACGCAGCATGGTCACTGCTTCTAAACCTACGACCATGCGCGCGGCCATTGATCTTGCGCTCAGCCTCACCGAAGATGCCATACGCATGGGTACACTGATCCGCCAAGTTTCGGGATTAAAAATTTCTGAGGCAAGCAGTGTGGAGGCCAAGAATCAGGGATCAAACTCAGCTGTTGTGACGAATGACCAGGGTAACAAGCCGAGGTTTGGGAAAAGAAAACGGGATGAAGGAAAAAGGGACCGAGCGTCGGGTAGCTCGAACAAGAAGGGAAAGGGATATGTCGCCACGGGACGTGGTAATGGTAACAAACAGGGAAATCAGGGGAGAAACAATGGGTTAACTTGTGGGAAGTGCCACCGCACAGGGCACAAGACTGAAGAATGCCGTTCTGGAGCACCGAAAAATGGAGGGGCTAGACCATGCTTTGCATGCGGGTCGTTAGATCATTGGAAGAAGGATTGCCCCAAGATCAACAATCAGGCCCGCGGCCGGGCATTTGTGATTGGAGCCGGTGATGCACGGCAAGACCCCAATGTGGTCACTGGTACGTTTCCTCTTAATGGTCATTATGCCTCTGTATTATTTGATACCGGTGCTGACTTTAGCTTCGTATCCATTGAGTTTAAAAGGCTACTTGGACTAAAAACTAGCAAACTAGATACACCCTACTCTATAGAACTGGCTAATGGTAAAACTATTGAAACGAGAGAGGTAGCAAAAGATTGTAAGTTAGAACTCTGTGGGCACGAGTTTGGGATTGATCTATTGCCGGTCGTATTGGGAAGTTTTGACATCGTTGTCGGCATGGACTGGTTGTCCGCGCACCGTGCCATTGTGGTTTGCAACGATAAAGTTATTCAAGTCCCCCTCGCAAGCGGTGAAACTCTCTCAATTCAAGGGGAAAGACACGGGACGCCACTAAGATTATTTCAAGCATGAAGGCTCGTAAGTGTCTAAGAAAAGGGCTTGTCGCATTCTTGGCACACGTAGTGGACAAGAAGGCCGACGAGCGAAAGTTGGAAGACATTCCAGTCGCCAGGGATTTTCCGGATGTATTCCCAGAAGATTTGCCGGGGTTGCCGCCACCTCGACAAGTCGAGTTCCGCATCGACCTCGTTCCCGGAGCAGCTCCTGTGGCACGATCGCCATACCGCCTAGCTCCATCAGAGATGCAGGAACTGTCCAGCCAGCTACAAGAATTATTGGACAAAGGTTTTATAAGACCGAGTTTCTCACCTTGGGGAGCTCCCGTCTTATTTGTGAAGAAGAAGGATGGCACATTTCGCATGTGCATCGACTATCGAGAGCTGAACAAGCTAACCATCAAGAATCGCTATCCTCTCCCCAGGATCGACGATTTATTTGATCAGCTCCAAGGTTCCAGCTATTACTCCAAGATCGATTTGAGGTCTGGCTATCACCAGTTGCGTATACAAGAAGAAGATATACCAAAAACGGCCTTCAGAACCCGGTATGGACACTATGAATTTTTGGTAATGCCGTTCGGCTTAACCAACGCACCAGCGGTTTTCATGGACCTAATGAACCGCGTGTGTAAGCCATACCTGGACAAATTCGTCATAGTCTTCATTGACGATATTTTGATCTATTCACGCACAAAAGAAGACCACGAGAATCACCTTCGGTTAATTCTTGAAGTATTACGCAAAGAGAAGCTCTATGCTAAATTCTCGAAATGTGACTTTTGGATTCGGGAAGTTCACTTTTTAGGCCACGTGGTAAACGAGAAGGGCATACACGTCGATCCCGCCAAGATCGAGGCAATTAAAAATTGGGAAGCCCCTCGAACTCCTACCGAAGTACGACAATTTCTAGGCCTCGCGGGTTATTACAGAAGGTTCATCGAGAACTTTTCGAAAATAGCACAAGCTTTAACCATGCTAACCCAAAAGGATAAGAAATTTGAGTGGACGGAAAAGCAAGAGGCAGCATTCCAATTGTTAAAAGACAAGTTATGTGGCGCTCCGATACTATCACTCCCCGATGGTACGGAAGATTTTGTAGTTTACTGTGATGCCTCGCATCAAGGTTTGGGTTGTGTATTGATGCAGCGAGAAAAAGTAATAGCATATGCTTCCAGGCAACTGAAAATCCATGAGAAGAACTACACTACACACGATTTGGAATTAGGTGCAGTGGTATTCGCTCTCAAGATATGGAGGCACTATTTGTACGGAACCAAGTGCACGATTTTCACTGATCACAAGAGTTTGCAACACATCTTTGATCAGAAGGATTTAAACATGCGACAACGGCGATGGGTTGAATTATTAAACGATTACGATTGTGAAATTAAGTACCATCCCGGTAAGGCGAACGTCGTAGCCGACGCCTTGAGTCGCAAGGAACGGGTTAAACCATTGCGTGTTCGAGCTTTGGGTCTGACTATCCACACGAATCTGACTGAACGAATTCGTGAAGCTCAAGTTAACGCCCTTAAACCCGAGAATGTCAAAGGTGAAAGGTTACGAAAGATGGTTGATTCACTGGAACCAAAAGCGGACCAGACACTGTATTTCATGAATAGAATTTGGGTCCCAGTATATGGTGGATTGCGTGAGCTAGTATTGGCCGAAGCTCACAGTTCTAGATATTCGGTTCACCCTGGTGCAGACAAGATGTTCCACGATTTGAAGGAACTTTATTGGTGGCCGAATTTCAAAAGGGATATAGCAGCCTATGTTGCGCGATGTTTGACTTGCGCAAAGGTCAAGGCTGAGCACCAGAGACCTTCCGGTTTGCTCCAGCAACCGGAAATACCGGAATGGAAATGGGAACGAATCACCATGGATTTCATTACCAAGTTACCCAAGACGACAAGCGGCCATGACATGATCTGGGTAATCGTAGATCGATTGACGAAATCTGCACACTTCCTCCCGATACGCGAAACGGACAGGTTGGAGAAACTGACCCGTTTGTACATTAAGGAAGTGGTATCTAAACACGGCGTACCTGTTTCTATCATCTCCGATCGAGATAGTCGTTTCACTTCCAGATTTTGGGAAAGTTTGAACGAAGCCCTCGGTACTCGCCTCGACATGAGCACCGCATATCACCCCCAAACGGATGGTCAAAGTGAACGAACCATCCAGACCTTGGAAGATATGTTACGGGCATGCGCGATTGATTTCGGAGGTAATTGGGATACGCACTTGCCATTGGTAGAATTTTCTTATAACAACAGTTATCATACGAGCATTCAAGCCGCACCGTTTGAAGCTCTATATGGACGCAAGTGCCGATCGCCATTATGTTGGGCGGAAGTTGGAGAAAAACAACTCACCGGGCCCGAAATTGTTCAAGAGACCACGGATAAGGTCTTTTTGATAAAGGAACGCCTCAAAGCGGCCCGGGACCGCCAGAAAAGCTATGCTGATATGAGGCGAAAGCCTTTAGAGTTTCAAGTCGGAGACAGGGTCCTACTGAAAGTGTCACCTTGGAAAGGTGTCGCGCGCTTTGGGAAGCGCGGAAAGCTGAACCCACGATATATTGGACCGTTCGAAGTCTTGTCCAGGGTAGGCACAGTGGCATACAAGCTCAAGTTGCCTCAAGAGCTTAGTGGAATACACGACACGTTTCATGTGTCAAATTTGAAAAAGTGCCTATCCGACGAAACTCTCATTATTCCAGCAGACGAAATCCAGATTGACGACAAGTTACATTTTGTTGAAGAACCAATCGAGGTAACTGATTGGAAGGTCCAAAAACTAAGGCGCAGCAAGATCAGATTGGTCAAAGTGCGCTGGAATGCCAAGCGTGGACCGGAGTTCACGTGGGAAAGGCTGGACCGGATGAAGCAAAAATACCCCGCCCTATTCGAGAAGACACCTGTACCGGAGAACTCGAAGTGAATTCCGGGACGGAATTCTCTTAACGGGGGGAGAATGTAACAACCGGCAAAAATAAGGTAATTCCGTACAAATTAATTAATATATGATTAACGTAATTAAATGCAATTATGTGTGATTTAATTATCAAGGCCTTAGGAGATAGCAATTTCCAAATAGTGCATAGGAATGCATACGTTTAATGGTAAAACATGATTGGATCATGTGCGAATAAGCTATCCGGTATGGACGTTGGCAATTACCCGGTAATAATTAAATAAACGAAAAGGATCCCGGACACCCAGGATATAAAATAAAGGGTATTTTCATAAGATATAATGAGTTTTGGAACTCCAAAACCATAAATGAAAACGTCTTGTACAAATCTCCCGGTAACGAATAAAATGCGCGTACCGCACCCGATACGCGTATAACTCATAATTTCACCCGGCAAAGGCCTAAATAACCAATCAACGCTTAAATTAGACTATATTTAAGGGTTATTAAAGGTATTTTTAATGTCCGGATAACGCGTGATTAAAACCCGAAAAATACCCGAACGACACCCGAACGACGGGGGATTAAACATAACAAACAATGGGTAAATATTTGAAGTTGTGGACCCCACTTAAACCCACTTGGGGCCGGCCTAATGGCCAAGATAGTGTCCATGCAAGTGTTGAAAAAATAATAACCTATACTTAGATAAAGCATGCACATGTAAAGCCAAAATGTGTAAGACAAAGGTGTAAGTAGACATTAGTACAAAAGCAACTCTAATCTTGTCCCCCTTTGTGAAATTTTCGGCCAAGAGGCCCTAATAAGCCAAGACACAAACCAAGCCATCATTACACTAGTATGCATGCATGGTGATGGGTCTTGTATAAAGATCATGATAAATTACCAAGATTAACCAAGATTTGCAAGCAACCTCCACCTACATACATACATACACGGCTCTACATACACACACACTTATCATATCTTCACCAAAATCCCAAGTACACAACTCAATCCTTCATAAGATTTCTTGAATCTTTGGAATGATTACATGTGATAAGGCATTATATAACATGTGTTAGAGATTGGATATCAAAGCAAAACAACTTCTCTTCTCCTTGTTCTTTTGGCCGTAGGTTTTCCACCTCCCCCATACTTCATTCTTACAAGTTTTTACATCTCCAAAACACTTAAAACAATCCATCATCCAAACCCCTATTGTGTGTTTCAAGCTTGGAGCTTAACCATTAAGGAAGAACACACTAAACCCCTCTCAAAATCAAAGGTTTTGTCTTCCCTAGCCTTGTGCTAGTAGTAAGCTTCTTAACCTTGTTTTTGATTATTATTATTCATGTATGTGTTCTTAGAAGCAAGTTGTACATGAAGGGTTTAAAAGGTGGTTTGAACATAATCTTTAATAGGTTTTACATGTGTAAAATGGATGATTAAAGATATGAAAATAAATCATGGATTTGATGATGATAATGTAATAATCTTGAAAATATGTAAAGTTTACATTTAAAACTAAGTAGGATGATGTTTTGGTTAAGATTATGGAATGAACTTGAATATGTTAAAAGTAACTTTAAATCATCTTATTATGATCATACATGGTATAATATATGGTGGAACATGTTAAAAGTTCATAAATAAAGAAGATGAAAAATTAAAGTAGCTTACTTAGGTGAATGAAATTTGGTTATGTTGAAGAAATACATAAAACACACATACAAGTAGTCTTCCATATGGAATATAAGACTAACAAAAGTGTTTTGATACAAAAATAACTTACCAATAAAAAGTTGAATCTTCAAAGTCTACTAAGTTAGAGTGGAAAAATGCAACTTTTGAAAGTTAAGGGACTAAAGTTGTAACTTTGAAAGTTAGAGGACTAAAATGGATATTTTAGAAACTATTAGTCCAAAAATGCAAGTATGGAAAGTTTGGTGTCAAAAATGTAAGTAATAAATTCTAAGGATGATTTTGGTAAATACTAGTAGATATACTTGGGTATTTTGTATAAAAGTGTATTTTTGAAAGTTATAAAAATATAGAGGGTTTTAACATAAGGATTTTTATAAAATAGAGATTTTATAAAAATATTAAACAAACTTGAGAAACTTATACAAAAATGAATACTTTTATATAAATGGGAATATAAAAGTGTTGGAAACATTTTTGTAGTTAAGTTAACAAGTTGGGTTAAAAATACATAAGTATTTTAAACCATCCAAGTAACATGTGAAAAGAGGA
The DNA here is from genome assembly GCA_030844895.1 of Ambrosia x helenae. Taxonomy (NCBI): domain Eukaryota; kingdom Viridiplantae; phylum Streptophyta; class Magnoliopsida; order Asterales; family Asteraceae; genus Ambrosia; species Ambrosia x helenae. The sequence goes on along the minus strand of CM061232.1, from coordinate 95,469,121 downwards.
AGAAATATGGATAATATTTCTATAAAATACATGTTGGGAAAAACTTGGAAAAATTAACTAATCGAGTTAAGATATCGAACTAAGACGCGTTAACGAACCGTACACGGACAAATCATGAGAAAAATGCCATTGCGGCAAGATAAGAAAAATATATATTTTAAGAAGTAAAATATATATACATTATGGGTGAAAACTAATAAACACTTTCCTAAGTGTTGGAGGAATTATTCGTGGGAGAAACACATGACATAAACAAATAAGACGTTAAACAAACGTATATACTTAACAAGAAAAATTACACATTTATATATATGTACGCTCGTCTCGGCAAAATTCTAGTATATCTACTTAATGGGAAAGTAGATATGTGGGAAGGAAAGCCGCGACGAGAAGACAAAGATATATATATATGTGTATGCCGTACCAACGAGATCCTAGTATATTTATTTGAATGGGAAAATAAATATACGGTATGGTGAGTTGAATCGGACGTTAAGAATATACAATCGAACGACAAGATCTTAGTATATTTGTTTAAATGGGAAAACAAATGTGCGGCAAAGTGAGTCGGGTCGAGTGTTGAAATATATATTATATCGAGCGATGCGATCTTAAGTATAATTATTTAAATGGGAAAATAATTATATGTTAAGTGACGTCGAGTCGATGATAATAAGATACAAGTTAAGGAAATATTAACAAGAGTAATATATAACTTGTAACACAAAGGGTAATGTAACGCCAACGAAACCTAGGATACGCGCTTAATTAAACGGGATTTGGAATAACTTGTGGTCGGGAGTTGGGTGTACAACTTGCCAAGGCACATGCACTATAGGAATAGTGACTTATACGTCTAGGACGTTTGTAGGTGCGAGACCATCTTTGCTATCCGCCTAGTAATCCAGACAGAGTTTCAGGTGAGTTTCACGGCCCCATTTTAAACTATTTTTACGTTTTCCGGGGGAAAGATATGTTAGGGAAAATGTTTGACGGATTTATTACTTGAGGTGTGACCGCCACTCGGGGTTGAGTCCTCGCCTCTATAATCATTTATTCAGGGAAATGAAACCGGAGGAATATTGAATAGTACTATTGGTGCCTGACAAGGCCCACCCCTAATCGATAGCGTCGATTATGCATTAGGTTATGCCTGGGGTGCATATATTCTGAACTTAAGTCGTGGGAAACCGAGTAACGACTTGGAGCGGGGCATATTTATTTATACGTCTTGGTTTGATTATAGTCTCAAGTAGAGTTATAGGAATTTGCAACTCCTATACATTGTCATAACATGGTATTTCCCAAGTAATCAAGTTTTGGAAACTAAAAACCTGTGAACTCACCAATATATTTTATATTGACGAAACTTTTAAACATATCTTTCAGGTAACTAGATGAAGGAAAACCGGGCAAGCTGGGTCGAGGAATCCTCCAATGCGGCGTCAAACTTTTGCGGGGTTTCACTTTTATTTCCCAAGGCATTTGGGATATATATGAGAAACCTCTATGATTATCTTAAAAACAATTTACTTTTGTGTAATATTTGAACAAGATTTGACGTCATAATAAATGACCCATTTTCTTAAATTACTTGTGTTTAGCAATGACCTTGACTTTATGCTTTGAACCGTCGCGCCACGTGTTTCCGCCATTGTCGTGGTGTGACAGAAGGTGGTATCAGAGCCAAGGTTATAGCGAACTAGAGTATTTTCTTTAAAAACTAGACTATAACCGGATTTGGTTCAAAAAGATAAAGTTTTCAAAAGAAAAATATTTATAGTTGCTAAAATGCAAATAAAGTAATTTTTCAAGAAGCATTGGGCATGAGGAGATTCCGACCAAGCTAGCCAGGGGTATCGTTATGCATTAACGTAGTATTAGAGGTTAGAAAGGATACTGATAATGTACGCCTTAACTGTCTAATTTAAATTAATTCATATATATACATGTACGGTTCTTTTGCCAGGATGTCGGACGCTGGTAGTATAGCGCCCAGTATCGATAGCAGCATTCAGATCATCCCTGCGCCACCGCCTGAGCCAGTCGAGCTGGTAGTACTTGACGCAGAGGACGAAGACGTGGAGATGAACGCCGCCGGAGGTTCAGATGACGACTCGGACGAGACGGATCCTAGCGAGGATCCTGATTGGGCACCCGCCGTGGTCGACGCGCCGCTACCCATTGTACCGGCCGCACCGTTAGCCCCACGCCCCATCCGAGCTATCAGGGACTTCCCTGAGGGCTGTGCCGGACCGTCCCGGCCGATCCCAGCCCAGTCGGAGACAGTAGAGTCTCCATTCGACCGACAGGCTCACGTGGAGCATGAGCCAGCACCCTTACCCCACATCCACATTCCTCCAGGCATGAGACTCATGCCGATCTCCCGTGGGAGGAACGGGTGGATATCTGATGACTCTGACGACGAGTCCGTAGCGTCGGTAGAGCACATGCTGGTACCCGAGATTCCAGCTGTTCAGGAGGAGCCAGTGGCTCCAATGTTAGAGGACGCACCTGCTGATCCCATAGCCCCACCAGCACCACTCGAGCCCGCACCTCAGGAGGGGCCAGCAGCACATGTACTTGAGGGTAGCCCCGCCGATAGCTCTGAGCTACGCAGGGCAGGCATGGCAGCCTTTGCCACCGCGAGCCCTCCTACCCCCACTGTTGTGGTATCCACTCCAGAGTGGGCCACTGTTTCGGAGCCGTTAGTAGCCCCACTAGCCGAGCCTATGCCACCACCCCCAGTAGCCATGACTATACCGATCCCCACCTTTCCCAGCATGACACCTGCACCATACCCTCTGGGTGCAGGGGACCCTTATATGATGCCACCCCACTTCACCCTCAGACCACCAGGTTTTACCCCATTACTGCCACACATACCGATACCAGCCCCCTTTGGGCCATTCCCATCCACACACCCAGATATACCCGGACCATCCCAGCCACCTAGGATGACACCCTTGTCTGGACCAGCATGGTCCACTGCCATCACTTTAGAGCGGGACTTTCAGACTCTCGCTGACACGGTGCAGCGCACCGTAACACAGGTAGAGCATCAGACTCGTCTGATGTGGACGAGGATGATAGATGCGCGGGATGCTTTGGCGCATTACGCGGAGGAGTTACTGAGCCTGGACGCTCAGTGCGGTATTACGGGGGATGCGCACTTTGCGCATCGACATTTCTTGTACGAGCGTATCATGACGATCAGCATGACGATCAGTACGCATGCGCCGCAGTACCAGTATCCGCCACCACCGCCACAGTAGGATGTATCGGGATGCACAGAAGAACCACCGACTTATGTACATAGTAGCAGCAGTATGGTAGTACAGCACGGGTTATGACACTCGTCTGCATTTTGCCTAGCCGTACGGATATTACGGCACATGATATGATGTTTTATTTATTTCAAAAACAATGTATTGTATGAGAAATGTATTCTCCATTTTGTATTATGAACAAGCATTGTACTAGTATTATTGAAATTAATGAAAAATCTTATTATTATGGTGAAATATGTTGTTGTCTATGATTATTATTGCTTACTCCATATGTTGTGGTTTGTATATTGTGTGGTGATGTTGTGTTGATTACTATTTATTTCTGTATGATGTGTTGGTATGTTGTGTGATGACATGGTGTTGATTATTGTGTTCATATTCTGGTTTGTTATTTATGCTTTATATTGTATAAATGTTTGCCAAATTAACCTTTGATAATTATTATTGAAGAGAAATGGCACCGGCCACTAGAAGCAATAGCGGAGCAGACGGACTGCCCGCAACACCAGCCGAACTTGAAACCATGATTTCTGAACGCATAGCCCGCGCGATCGCGGAGCACGAAGCTGCTCGCTCCGAAAGATCTCGCGACTTGACTGGGAGTGACCGACAGGAAACTTCCCCCACTGGTAAGAAGTTGAAAGTAATTGATAAAGCGATGGGAGAATATCCTAAAACTCCTATCCCGTAATAACATACAACTTTATTAATGCAGAAACGGCCTCGCGAGAGCGTGGCTGCACCTTCAAAGCCTTCCTCGACTGCAAGCCGCTCAATTTCAACGGCACGGAAGGATCAGTTGGCCTGGTCAAGTGGTTTGAAAAGACCGAGGCAGTTATTCGTATCAGTGGGTGTACCCCACGTCAGTCGGTTATGTACTCCACCAATTTGTTCTTGGACCAAGCACTGACGTGGTGGAATGGTCAAGTGCAGTCTTTGGGTGATGACACTGCTTACTCCCTGTCGTGGGCAGAACTGAAGGAACTGATGATTGCTGAGTACCGTCCGGCGAGCGAGGTACAGAAATTGGAAACTGAGTTTTGGAACCTCACTATGATGGGAGCGGACGTTACTGGCTACACGTCTCGATTCCACGATCTTGCCAGATTAGTGCCGCGATTGGTCACCCCTGAGAACAACAAAATTGAGCGTTATTTGTTCGGCCTAGCACCGCAAATACGCAGCATGGTCACTGCTTCTAAACCTACGACCATGCGCGCGGCCATTGATCTTGCGCTCAGCCTCACCGAAGATGCCATACGCATGGGTACACTGATCCGCCAAGTTTCGGGATTAAAAATTTCTGAGGCAAGCAGTGTGGAGGCCAAGAATCAGGGATCAAACTCAGCTGTTGTGACGAATGACCAGGGTAACAAGCCGAGGTTTGGGAAAAGAAAACGGGATGAAGGAAAAAGGGACCGAGCGTCGGGTAGCTCGAACAAGAAGGGAAAGGGATATGTCGCCACGGGACGTGGTAATGGTAACAAACAGGGAAATCAGGGGAGAAACAATGGGTTAACTTGTGGGAAGTGCCACCGCACAGGGCACAAGACTGAAGAATGCCGTTCTGGAGCACCGAAAAATGGAGGGGCTAGACCATGCTTTGCATGCGGGTCGTTAGATCATTGGAAGAAGGATTGCCCCAAGATCAACAATCAGGCCCGCGGCCGGGCATTTGTGATTGGAGCCGGTGATGCACGGCAAGACCCCAATGTGGTCACTGGTACGTTTCCTCTTAATGGTCATTATGCCTCTGTATTATTTGATACCGGTGCTGACTTTAGCTTCGTATCCATTGAGTTTAAAAGGCTACTTGGATTAAAAACTAGCAAACTAGATACACCCTACTCTATAGAACTGGCTAATGGTAAAACTATTGAAACGAGAGAGGTAGCAAAAGATTGTAAGTTAGAACTCTGTGGGCACGAGTTTGGGATTGATCTATTGCCGGTCGTATTGGGAAGTTTTGACATCGTTGTCGGCATGGACTGGTTGTCCGCGCACCGTGCCATTGTGGTTTGCAACGATAAAGTTATTCAAGTCCCCCTCGCAAGCGGTGAAACTCTCTCAATTCAAGGGGAAAGACACGGGACGCCACTAAGAATTATTTCGAGCATGAAGGCTCGTAAGTGTCTAAGAAAAGGGCTTGTCGCATTCTTGGCACACGTAGTGGACAAGAAGGCCGACGAGCGAAAGTTGGAAGACATTCCAGTCGCCAGAGATTTTCCGGATGTATTCCCAGAAGATTTGCCGGGGTTGCCGCCACCTCGACAAGTCGAGTTCCGCATCGACCTCGTTCCCGGAGCAGCTCCTGTGGCACGATCGCCATACCGCCTAGCTCCATCAGAGATGCAGGAACTGTCCAGCCAGCTACAAGAATTATTGGACAAAGGTTTTATAAGACCGAGTTTCTCACCTTGGGGAGCTCCCGTCTTATTTGTGAAGAAGAAGGATGGCACATTTCGCATGTGCATCGACTATCGAGAGCTGAACAAGCTAACCATCAAGAATCGCTATCCTCTCCCCAGGATCGACGATTTATTTGATCAGCTCCAAGGTTCCAGCTATTACTCCAAGATCGATTTGAGGTCTGGCTATCACCAGTTGCGTATACAAGAAGAAGATATACCAAAAACGGCCTTCAGAACCCGGTATGGACACTATGAATTTTTGGTAATGCCGTTCGGCTTAACCAACGCACCAGCGGTTTTCATGGACCTAATGAACCGCGTGTGTAAGCCATACCTGGACAAATTCGTCATAGTCTTCATTGACGATATTTTGATCTATTCACGCACGAAAGAAGACCACGAGAATCACCTTCGGTTAATTCTTGAAGTATTACGCAAAGAGAAGCTCTATGCTAAATTCTCGAAATGTGACTTTTGGATTCGGGAAGTTCACTTTTTAGGCCACGTGGTAAACGAGAAGGGCATACACGTCGATCCCGCCAAGATCGAGGCAATTAAAAATTGGGAAGCCCCTCGAACTCCTACCGAAGTACGACAATTTCTAGGCCTTGCGGGTTATTACAGAAGGTTCATCGAGAACTTTTCAAAAAACAAGCTTTAACCATGCTAACCCAAAAGGATAAGAAATTTGAGTGGACGGAAAAGCAAGAGGCAGCATTCCAATTGTTAAAAGACAAGTTATGTGGCGCTCCGATACTATCACTCCCCGATGGTACGGAAGATTTTGTAGTTTACTGTGATGCCTCGCATCAAGGTTTGGGTTGTGTATTGATGCAGCGAGAAAAAGTAATAGCATATGCTTCCAGGCAACTGAAAATCCATGAGAAGAACTACACTACACACGATTTGGAATTAGGTGCAGTGGTATTCGCTCTCAAGATATGGAGGCACTATTTGTACGGAACCAAGTGCACGATTTTCACTGATCACAAGAGTTTGCAACACATCTTTGATCAGAAGGATTTAAACATGCGACAACGGCGATGGGTTGAATTATTAAACGATTACGATTGTGAAATTAAGTACCATCCCGGTAAGGCGAACGTCGTAGCCGACGCCTTGAGTCGCAAGGAACGGGTTAAACCATTGCGTGTTCGAGCTTTGGGTCTGACTATCCACACGAATCTGACTGAACGAATTCGTGAAGCTCAAGTTAACGCCCTTAAACCCGAGAATGTCAAAGGTGAAAGGTTACGAAAGATGGTTGATTCACTGGAACCAAAAGCGGACCAGACACTGTATTTCATGAATAGAATTTGGGTCCCAGTATATGGTGGATTGCGTGAGCTAGTATTGGCCGAAGCTCACAGTTCTAGATATTCGGTTCACCCTGGTGCAGACAAGATGTTCCACGATTTGAAGGAACTTTATTGGTGGCCGAATTTCAAAAGGGATATAGCAGCCTATGTTGCGCGATGTTTGACTTGCGCAAAGGTCAAGGCTGAGCACCAGAGACCTTCCGGTTTGCTCCAGCAACCGGAAATACCGGAATGGAAATGGGAACGAATCACCATGGATTTCATTACCAAGTTACCCAAGACGACAAGCGGCCATGACATGATCTGGGTAATCGTAGATCGATTGACGAAATCTGCACACTTCCTCCCGATACGCGAAACGGACAGGTTGGAGAAACTGACCCGTTTGTACATTAAGGAAGTGGTATCTAAACACGGCGTACCTGTTTCTATCATCTCCGATCGGGATAGTCGTTTCACTTCCAGATTTTGGGAAAGTTTGAACGAAGCCCTCGGTACTCGCCTCGACATGAGCACCGCATATCACCCCCAAACGGATGGTCAAAGTGAACGAACCATCCAGACCTTGGAAGATATGTTACGGGCATGCGCGATTGATTTCGGAGGTAATTGGGATACGCACTTGCCATTGGTAGAATTTTCTTATAACAACAGTTATCATACGAGCATTCAAGCCGCACCGTTTGAAGCTCTATATGGACGCAAGTGCCGATCGCCATTATGTTGGGCGGAAGTTGGAGAAAAACAACTCACCGGGCCCGAAATTGTTCAAGAGACCACGGATAAGGTCTTTTTGATAAAGGAACGCCTCAAAGCGGCCCGGGACCGCCAGAAAAGCTATGCTGATATGAGGCGAAAGCCTTTAGAGTTTCAAGTCGGAGACAGGGTCCTACTGAAAGTGTCACCTTGGAAAGGTGTCGCGCGCTTTGGGAAGCGCGGAAAGCTGAACCCACGATATATCGGACCGTTCGAAGTCTTGTCCAGGGTAGGCACAGTGGCATACAAGCTCAAGTTGCCTCAAGAGCTTAGTGGAATACACGACACGTTTCATGTGTCAAATTTGAAAAAGTGCCTATCCGACGAAACTCTCATTATTCCAGCAGACGAAATCCAGATTGACGACAAGTTACATTTTGTTGAAGAACCAATCGAGGTAACTGATTGGAAGGTCCAAAAACTAAGGCGCAGCAAGATCAGATTGGTCAAAGTGCGCTGGAATGCCAAGCGTGGACCGGAGTTCACGTGGGAAAGGCTGGACCGGATGAAGCAAAAATACCCCGCCCTATTCGAGAAGACACCTGTACCGGAGAACTCGAAGTGAATTCCGGGACGGAATTCTCTTAACGGGGGGAGAATGTAACAACCGGCAAAAATAAGGTAATTCCGTACAAATTAATTAATATATGATTAACGTAATTAAATGCAATTATGTGTGATTTAATTATCAAGGCCTTAGGAGATAGCAATTTCCAAATAGTGCATAGGAATGCATACGTTTAATGGTAAAACATGATTGGATCATGTGCGAATAAACTATCCGGTATGGACGTTGGCAATTACCCGGTAATAATTAAATAAACGAAAAGGATCCCGGACACCCAGGATATAAAATAAAGGGTATTTTCATAAGATATAATGAGTTTTGGAACTCCAAAACCATAAATGAAAACGTCTTGTACAAATCTCCCGGTAACGAATAAAATGCGCGTACCGCACCCGATACGCGTATAACTCATAATTTCACCCGGCAAAGGCCTAAATAACCAATCAACGCTTAAATTAGACTATATTTAAGGGTTATTAAAGGTATTTTTAATGTCCGGATAACGCGTGATTAAAACCCGAAAAATACCCGAACGACACCCGAACGACGGGGGATTAAACATAACAAACAATGGGTAAATATTTGAAGTTGTGGACCCCACTTAAACCCACTTGGGGGCCGGCCTAATGGCCAAGATAGTGTCCATGCAAGTGTTGAAAAACAATAATAACCTATACTTAGATAAAGCATGCACATGTAAAGCCAAAATGTGTAAGACAAAGGTGTAAGTAGACATTAGTACAAAAGCAACTCTAATCTTGTCCCCTTTGTGAAATTTTCGGCCAAGAGGCCCTAATAAGCCAAGACACAAACCAAGCCATCATTACACTAGTATGCATGCATGGTGATGGGTCTTGTATAAAGATCATGATAAATTACCAAGATTAACCAAGATTTACAAGCAACCTCCCACCTACATACATACATACACGGCTCTACATACACACACACTTATCATATCTTCACCAAAATCCCAAGTACACAACTCAATCCTTCATAAGATTTCTTGAATCTTTGGAATGATTACATGTGATAAGGCATTATATAACATGTGTTAGAGATTGGATATCAAAGCAAAACAACTTCTCTTCTCCTTGTTCTTTTGGCCGTAGGTTTTCCACCTCCCCCATACTTCATTCTTACAAGTTTTTACATCTCCAAAACACTTAAAACAATCCATCATCCAAACCCCTATTGTGTGTTTCAAGCTTGGAGCTTAACCATTAAGGAAGAACACACTAAACCCCTCTCAAAATCAAAGGTTTTGTCTTCCCTAGCCTTGTGCTAGTAGTAAGCTTCTTAACCTTGTTTTTGATTATTATTATTCATGTATGTGTTCTTAGAAGCAAGTTGTACATGAAGGGTTTAAAAGGTGGTTTGAACATAATCTTTAATAGGTTTTACATGTGTAAAATGGATGATTAAAGATATGAAAATAAATCAAGGATTTGATGATGATAATGTAATAATCTTGAAAATATGTAAAGTTTACATTTAAAACTAAGTAGGATGATGTTTTGGTTAAGATTATGGAATGAACTTGAATATGTTAAAAGTAACTTTAAATCATCTTATTATGATCATACATGGTATAATATATGGTGGAACATGCTAAAAGTTCATAAATAAAGAAGATGAAAAATTAAAGTAGCTTACTTAGGTGAATGAAATTTGGTTATGTTGAAGAAATACATAAAACACACATACAAGTAGTCTTCCATATGGAATATAAGACTAACAAAAGTGTTTTGATACAAAAATAACTTACCAATAAAAAGTTGAATCTTCAAAGTCTACTAAGTTAGAGTGGAAAAATGCAACTTTTGAAAGTTAAGGGACTAAAGTTGTAACTTTGAAAGTTAGAGGACTAAAATGGATATTTTAGAAACTATTAGTCCAAAAATGCAAGTATGAAAAGTTTGGTGGCAAAAATGTAAGTAATAAATTCTAAGGATGATTTTGGTAAATACTAGTAGATATACTTGGGTATTTTTGTATAAAAGTGTATTTTTGAAAGTTATAAAAATATAGAGGGTTTTAACATAAGGATTTTTATAAAATAGAGATTTTATAAAAATATTAAACAAACTTGAGAAACTTATACAAAAATGAATACTTTTATATAAATGGGAATATAAAAGTGTTGGAAACATTTTTGTAGTTAAGTTAACAAGTTGGGTTAAAAATACATAAGTATTTTAAACCATCCAAGTAACATGTGAAAAGAGGAAGAAATATGGATAATATTTCTATAAAATACATGTTGGGAAAAACTTGGAAAAATTAACTAATCGAGTTAAGATATCGAACTAAGACGCGTTAACGAACCGTACACGGACAAATCATGAGAAAAATGCCATTGCGGCAAGATGAGAAAAATATATATTTTAAGAAGTAAAATATATATACATTATGGGTGAAAACAAATAAACACTTTCCTAAGTGTTGGAGGAATTATTCGTGGGAGAAACACATGACATAAACAAATAAGACGTTAAACAAACGTATATACTTAACAAGAAAAATTACACATTTATATATATGTACGCTCGTCTCGGCAAAATTCTAGTATATCTACTTAATGGGAAAGTAGATATGTGGGAAGGAAAGCCGCGACGAGAAGACAAAGATATATATATATGTGTATGCCGTACCAACGAGATCCTAGTATATTTATTTGAATGGGAAAATAAATATACGGTATGGTGAGTTGAATCGGACGTTAAGAATATACAATCGAACGACAAGATCTTAGTATATTTGTTTAAATGGGAAAACAAATGTGCGGCAAAGTGAGTCGGGTCGAGTGTTGAAATATATATTATATCGAGCGATGCGATCTTAAGTATAATTATTTAAATGGGAAAATAATTATATGTTAAGTGACGTCGAGCCGATGATAATAAGATACAAGTTAAGGAAATATTAACAAGAGTAATATATAACTTGTAACACAAAGGGTAATGTAACGCCAACGAAACCTAGGATACGCGCTTAATTAAACGGGATTTGGAATAACTTGTGGTCGGGAGTTGGGTGTACAACTTGCCAAGGCACATGCACTATAGGAATAGTGACTTATACGTCTAGGACGATTGTAGGTGCGAGACCATCTTTGCTATCCGCCTAGTAATCCAGACAGAGTTTCAGGTGAGTTTCACGGCCCCATTTTAAACTATTTTTACGTTTTCCGGGGGAAAGATATGTTAGGGAAAATGTTTGACGGATTTATTACTTGAGGTGTGACCGCCACTCGGGGTTGAGTCCTCGCCTCTATAATCATTTATTCAGGGAAATGAAACCGGAGGAATATTGAATAGTACTATTGGTGCCTGACAAGGCCCACCCCTAATCGATAGCGTCGATTATGCATTAGGTTATGCCTGGGGTGCATATATTCTGAACTTAAGTTGTGGGAAACCGAGTAACGACTTGGAGCGGGGCATATTTATTTATACGTCTTGGTTTGATTATAGTCTCAAGTAGAGTTATAGGAATTTGCAACTCCTATACATTGTCATAACATGGTATTTCCCAAGTAATCAAGTTTTGGAAACTTAAAACCTGTGAACTCACCAATATATTTTATATTGACGAAACTTTTAAACATATCTTTCAGGTAACTAGATGAAGGAAAACCGGGCAAGCTGGGTCGAGGAATCCTCCAATGCGGCGTCAAACTTTTGCGGGGTTTCACTTTTATTTCCCAAGGCATATGGGATATATATGAGAAACCTCTATGATTATCTTAAAAACAATTTACTTTTGTGTAGTATTTGAACAAGATTTGACGTCATAATAAATGACCCATTTTCTTAAATTACTTGTGTTTAGCAATGACCTTGACTTTATGCTTTGAACCGTCGCGCCACGTGTTTCCGCCATTGTCGTGGTGTGACAGATTGAGACAATATGCACCCGCCCGGCCTCCAACCGTCGAGTGGGGTTTGTCAGGCCCAATAGCGCTATCCACATTTCCCTGCTACATCCCCGTATTAGTGGTTTCTAAGGGACTTAGATGAACCATATAGTAATAAAGTGTAAGCCATAGTATAACATGAAAACGTGTGTTTGTAATGTATAACATGTAAATGTGTGATCAAAATGTATAAGCATGTTTCTCCCCCCGAAAACAAAACTAGTAAAGTGTGGGGCCGTGAACTCACCTTAGATTGCTTTACTTAAAAACAGTTAAATCAGTATGTTATGATTGCCCCAAATAGCGGCGACCTATCATAAGATGTATATAAGTACCCGGACTAATAACCCGCAGGTTAACTAGTCCCCGAATGTCCAGACTATAACCATATACGTTTGAAAACACCTTTGACTGTTAAACCGACCGTACCAGACAAGACCCGACATCCCATTGGTGACCCGACATCCCACGTGTTAGCCAAATACAAGATATCATGCAAAATATGCAATTAAACACTTAGCATGCGCAAAAATTCACTAAGTCTAGCATAACGCTCAATTAATGCATAAACGAGTCCGAACACATGTTACTAAGTCATTGGACGTATCCCGGGGTTCCTATCATGTTCCTAGGTGTCAAATCATGTTTCGGGATATCAAAATACGTTTACAACAGCAGTACACGCGATTAGGGAACTAACATGCAATTAGGAAAAGTCAACTAGTGATTGGGGAGAGTAAATAGGCGATTGGCAGCCTAATCGCGTGATGTATAGGCGATTGGCTTCCTAATCGCCCCTGCATCAGGAGATTAGGCTGCCCAATCGCCTGCTTGTAACACCTCGAGGTGTTACGGGTCTCTTAAACGGGTCGGATCGTATCCGACCACCCGATTATTTAATAAAATATTTAAGTTTGAATCTCGCGACTAACCATTTCAAGCGATTATATAAATAATAATTATTAAATTTATTTATCTCGGCTAAACGTTCCTTATCTACTATTTAATCGTCACCAAATGTTTCTTATTTTATTGTTATACCCGTTACCAAACACCCGAGTCCCAGTTATTATCCCTGTAGCCAAACACCCCTTATTTTAATTAAGGGTATAAACCACCCTCTCTTGTCCCTCGCATCTCTCTCTGTAAATAATATACACACACACAAAGTGTGTGTTGTTATTTTCTCTGATCAAGAAGCCTCGCCGGACAACCATCACCTCCGGCCGCCGCCGCTGGTCACCGGCAGCCCTCCTCCATCTCCGGCTACCCTTATAACCACCACAACCCTCTTCCTTCCTTTCTCTGCTGAACCAAACTCAACCCGATAATAACCCCAACCCGTAAACCACCCTGTTCATATCTCTGTTCCTGTTAACAAGCCGGACAGTCACCGGATATGGTAACTGTCACCAAGAACCACCACCATATGTCTTCCTGTGTTTCTGATTAAACGGATCTCTGTTCGGCTCTCTGTTCCTGATAAACGAACCGGCTACGGTGACTGTCACTGTTAACCACCATGATTCTCCTTTACTGCTGAACCTGTTCTGCTCGCTGTTACTGTTAAACGAGCCGGACAGTCACCGGATATGGTGACTGTCACACATCTTTCTGTTATAAACCACTCGTAAACCACCCCTTTTGGTTATCAACCGGACAATCACCAAGCTACGGTGACTATCGTGAATCCTTATAAACCCACCGAGTATTAACCCGAGCCCCTGTTTCTGTTGTGTTTTGGTTAGTTATAGCCGGATCTAAGCCTGTTTCCCTCTATTTTATGCTCGACAAGTTCCTGTGGAGCCAACCGATGATTATATATTCACACAGTATTGATTACCGGCTTGGTAGACGGGTTTGATAACCGGTTGGATATAACTCCCGGTTAACCCCTGATTCTGTTCCGATTGTATTCCGGCAAGATCCGGTCATATCTCCGGTAAATACATCTCTAATTGTTATATTGGTTATCAAATATTAGATTATAATCTATGGGGAAGGTTCAATTGAGAACTCATAGTTAGGGAGAGAACTCGAGAACTCCTACTTAAATTAAAAAAAATCATAACTCAAAATTTAAGTCAAAAACCAAAAATCTGGTTCGGAGCTTCTCTTTCCCACGTCATCCCGGTTCAGAAAAAAAATAAAAAAAAATAAAAAAACATAAAAAAATAAAAAATAGGCGACTTCTAATGCACCTGTGTAGTAAATGTCCGGTTAGCTTTAGGGTTTAGTTTTTGGGTTTAGTTTAGCTTTTAGGGTTAGTTTTTTTTAGTTTAGTTTATAAGGTTTAGGTTTTTGGGGGTGGGGTGGGGGTGGGTAGGGTGGGTTTAGGTTTTTGGGTAGGGGGTTAGGCTTTTTGGTGGGGGTTAGGTTTTTGGTTGTGACGGGTGGGGCTTAGGTTTTTGGTAGGCGGTGGGTGGGGTGGGTTTAAGTTTTTGGGTGGGGGTGGATGGGTGTTTTAGGTTTTTGGGTAAGCGATTTAGGTTTTTTAGTGAGGGTGGGGGTGGGGTAGGGTGGAATTAGGTTTTTGGGTGGGGGTAAGTTGGGGGGTAGGTGGTTTAGGCATTTGGGTTATACTACACATGTGCAGTAGCGTTTTTTAGGTGTGTTTTTTTTATTTTTTTTAATTTTTTTTATTTTTTTCCGAACGGGTATGACGTGGGAAAGAGAAGCTCCGAACTAGTTTTCTATTTTTTTACTTAAATTTTGAGTTATGATTTTTTTATTATATTTTTTTGTATTTAATTAGGAGTTCTCGAGTTCTCTCAATAAAATGAGTTCTCTATTGAACCATCCCCTATAATCTATTATTAACTAAAGATTATAATGGTTATTAGTTACGAGGTACCGATAAACGAGTTGGAGGATACAAGTTGTTACCGAGTCAACTCAGTGACTCGGTCAACACCCGGAATAGAACCCGGTCCAATGACTAGACGAGGATTATTAGAATTATACGAATATATATATAATACGAATAACGTACGGACTTGATAATAATAATAAGAGAATAATAATTATATATAAAATATATACGTTTAATATATATATGATTCGATATATAAAACGATATACTAGACTCGGGTTAATGATAATATGCTCAGCCGAACCAGCATCCGGGTAAATACGTGTCTAGAGTTCTGTAGGTTCGTGTGCCAAGCTGTAATGGCCAGCTAGATTTTAGGATGTCCGTGTCGTGTCAATAATAAACCCCGAGTTTAGGACTATCTAATATATACCGAATTCTATATAAATAAATTGTATATATGATATATATCCTAAATATTACAATCTAACAAGTCCCACGCGTAAAACGTATCAATATATATATGAAATATAATTGTAATAAGAAGATTAGCTAGAGATTATACGCAAACCTGTGAGTATCGTGAACTCCCCACTTTTACTGTTTTATTAAGCGTTTTCGGGGAAATACATGTCATTTATTAGAAAACCTAGAAATGCTTTACAAAATAAAATGACTATTAATAGAAGTTATAGAAAGGGGATAATAGAAACGACAAGGACAGTACTGACCGGTATATCGCCATTTCCTTTCTTGTCCAACTAGAGGACAAGAACCAGTCTTACCGAGTAGAGGGTATGAATAATTATATTTACCACAAGCAGAGTGGTACCATCGATAGGAATGACAACTAATAGAATATAGTAGATTGACATATAATTGGTATAATTTAATAGAATATAATAGCATATAATTTCCCCCTCCAGAATTAGAATTGTAAAGCATATTTATAAAAGATTGTTATAAAAGAATTATAAATAAACGAACTGGCCATTCGCTTTATAAAATACACGATCTCACCAACTTTATGTTGACAGAAACTATTTTTGGCATGTGTTCAGGTAACCCAACAGATATGATGACGTGGATCCTGGAAGAGTCAAGACTTTCATTATCCTGAAGTTCGCTGCGTAGCTCTGAAAACCCGACCCGACGACCCGGCACCGATTGCCAGGGTCGTTACAGGTTGGTATCAGAGCGACGCTTAATAACAGTCTTGAAGTATTTACTAATCCAGGATCTACCAGAAATGTCTTTTAAAAGAAATTTTGATTAGAAATATGTATAAGGTAAAATAATATTAGAGGATAAAATTTTGGGTACCTAAATGCCAAACCATTATAAAGTTGGTGAGAACCATAACAGTATATTAGAAATTAAAACGAATCCACTACAGGATGTTACTAGAATGATTATGTGGGGTAAATTGACAATTATGTACACAATTGTGAATTGACACGCACATCTAATTTCTGGGAAATCTTACAGGATATTAAGGCCATATGAAATAAGAAATAATACAGAACAGAAACCAGATATATATTAAAAGAAATCAGAAAATAAATCGAGATATAAATAAAAAATGACGGAGGTTATAAAAGTATATATATATCTAAATAAATATTAAATATTACAAAAAATCATTCGTTATATATATTCCAGAAATTTCGTATGAATTAATGGAAATATTCCAAGTCTTACACTATGATCCCGAGTTTCATTAAAGGATGGAAGAGAAAGGATTGGGAAGGAAGTAGGGAAAAAATGTGTTCCAGAGTTTTTTGTAGAAGGGAAAGGGAGGGACTGAGAGAGATAATAAAGAGGGTTTTAAGGTGATTTTTAATCTTTCCAATTTGGAAGGAACCAGAGGGAAAGAAAGAGGAGGGAGATCCCTTCTTTTCCATCCTTTAATGAAACTCTGGAACAGAGTGTTAATGACTATTCCTATCGAAATTCCGATGGTTAACCTTACGATTATTCCAAATATTTATAAATAGAATACAAATGTTACGCTCCGACTTGAACATTCCTATGATTAAGTTTCCAAGAATATATGTTGTGAGCGTTGGATTTTATCTAAAACAGGATATTATGATCATACAAGTCACAAATCTAGGTGCGGAATCCCTAGATCTGAACAAATTGATAAGATGCTAATCACGACACAATCAAGATCATTTTCAACTTCATTTTCATAGATTAACTTTCAAATAACAAGCAATTACAACGTTTATGTTAATCTAGAAACACAAATACACTTTCTCAAAACACTACTGAACCTGCACAGAACCTGGACACAAAATGATAACACTCTTACATAATCAAAAACTCAAAACCTATATATACTGTCTGCACATTCGCCCCTTTCTGTAGGTCGAATGTGAGCAAAATCCACATTCGCCCACTTGCAGTGGTCGAATGTGGTCTTCTGTCCATGTCCATCTTCCTTCGTCCACATCAGGTTCTACCTTCGCCCAGTTTATCTCACCTTCGCCCAAACCATCTACATTCGCCCTATCCATACACCTTCGGCTACCCCTTAACATATGTTAGTAATATCATATCCAATCCTTAGTCGCAAATGCATCAACAAACTCCCCCTCGACTATTGATTGGATAGTTTTCTCTGATAGTCCATCGTCCTGTTCATCAGCTTGATTCTAAGCTGCTTCTTCTGCTCATCAGTCATAGGCGGCTCGAATGTTTTCTTCACAGGCTTTGAAACATTGGCGATCTTCACATTCTTGCCAAGTTTACCCTCCAAGTTGCTTCCAGCGTTTATGTCATACGCAAAACAAACTCCCACAACTTGAGTATACTTCCTTGCCTGAGCAAAGTCGTTCGGTTCATAATAGATCGGATTATAAAACAACATGATGATGTCTTCAAAGGTGCAGTTTATCAGCCACATAGGATCAAATACATGTACATGCTTGTATTTGTCCTTTCCATCCCTCAATACAATCACTGCTTCTGCCTTCCTCCAATCGTAATACCAGAATATGAAATCAGCACTGAAATGCTGTGGCATTGGCATCAATGGTATCTTTCTCATCACATTTGGTGCTTTATAGATCAAAGTCACACGCTTCATGTTGGTTTGAGGATCAATATCCCTATGCTGTTTTCTTCTGGGATATTGAGGCTGAAATCTCTTCCATCGAGTACGACTTTCCCAAACCAACTTGTCTGCGCACCAACCGACATGCGAACCATTTACCTCGGCACCTGACATAGGAAACCTGCATAAATCTCTCACCGCCCAATACGGTAGAGTAAGCAAATCACAGAATCTGTTGAAGTACAGAATTCCGGTTTCCCATTTTGCTGCAATGCACTTCAGTCTGCCAAGATACGTCCACCCGAGAGCTCTGCCTTTGAACTTGGCATTATGAAAACGATAAAAGTTACCTTGAGCTTCAGGTTTAGGTCGGTTCTCATCCATCTCCTTCAACTTCTTTAGATAATTCTTCAACTCATCAGACTGGTTGGAAGAATCTTTCTTTTCATCACCAAACACTTTCTCAACAAACTCTTCGCTTCTTCTCTTAGCTTTCTGTTTCGCTGACTTGTTTGGTATCTCTGTGAAGTCAGGAAATACTTCGTTCTCATCTTCTTTTCTAAAATATTGGGGAAACTCCTCCTGAGTAATATCTTCAATCTCAACTTCATTGTTTTCTGGAGTATGAACGTCATCTGAATGACTTCCCATATCCTTTTCAGGAATATCAGGAATCGATTCATCCATCATGAACTCCTCAAACGTCTTACCTATCCTCTGTGCGAGACCATCTAGTATTTCTTTCGCCACAGATGCAGGTAGTTCCCCTTCTTCAAGATCTGGATCTTCATATTCCAGCTCGTATCTCAGATCATCAGTCTGGAATATTTCAGCGAAGCATCCAGTGAACTCAATGGTCCACTCCCTCTTCTCCAACATGTTCTTGTATATCAGCTTAGCATCATCAGAAAGAGATCTCACCTTTTCGTTCCAAAAGATACTTTCATCTACATTCTCACCTTTCTTCTTGGAACTAGATTCTCCAGTATCTTTCTTCTTCTGTGATTTTCTCTTCTCATAACTAAACTTAGAAGTGTCATCTCCTCCTTCTTGATCACTTCCACTGCTAAGCTCATCATCCTTCTTTCCTGTACCCTCAGCACCATCATCATCATCATTGTTGTCATCATCATCATCATTGTTGTTATCATCACTTTTATCTGAACCATCATCATCCTCTTCTTCATCATCATCTTTCTCTGATTCAGAATCCTCATAATCAATTTTCTGTTCATCATCTTCTTCATCTTCCTCACCCTCTTTCAATTGGGGTGCTCTGCTATACAAATCTTCAATCAAACCACACAAGCGTTTGTTTTCCTTCTTCAACTCTTTGTTATCCGCCTTGATCAGTTTGATCTTGTTCTTGTGTCTATCACATCTCCTCTCAAGCTTTTCATTCTTAGCTTCTAACAACTGAATCTTTTCATTAATATCATCCTGATTCGCTTTTGAAGCAACTACAATCTGGAGCATCTTCTCCTCATTTTGCTTGAATTTTGTGATTTCAGCTTGTTGAGCAATCAGCATTTTCATCATATCCTCCATCTTCTTATTTACCTGTTTCATCACATCATCATCAACAGTCATTTTCTTTGACTTTGATCTGGAGGGCTCAACTTCAACAGCTTTCTCCTTCTGAGGCTTCTTAAACATATCGAGCACTTTATCCATATCGATATTGAACTGATCGATTGGTAAAGTCTCTGCCTCCTTTCCTTTCTTCTGCTTCTTAGCAATTGGCGAAGATAACTTGGAAGGTGTTCCAGCATCAGGCAATCTCTTACCCTTCAACAACTGAGCTAATTCCTTCTCTCTCAGTTCTTTCACACTTGATTTCTTTGCCATCGTCTTTTGTTTCTTTGACTTCTTAGGCAAATTCACAACTACAGTGTCACCAACACTCAGTTCAGCCAAATCAACTCCCAAACCTTCATCTTCGACTGATTTCCTTCTCCTCTCAGACTCTTCTATCGACTGATTCAGTAATTCAGACTCACCAACCATAGTGGCCTTACGTTTGGTGGTCCTAACGTTCTCGTCATCAGAATCCCACTGTTCATCAACCTCAGTTTCTTCCGAATCAACAGACTCTTCATCCACCAAACCTGAACCTTTCTTCGCAGTCGATTTCTTTC
This sequence comes from Ambrosia x helenae, assembly GCA_030844895.1. Taxonomy (NCBI): domain Eukaryota; kingdom Viridiplantae; phylum Streptophyta; class Magnoliopsida; order Asterales; family Asteraceae; genus Ambrosia; species Ambrosia x helenae. The sequence goes on along the minus strand of CM061232.1, from coordinate 95,448,847 downwards.
TTGCAGCCTGTTGCTTTGTGCTCCCCTGATCAATAGCCTTTCCTTTGCCCTTCCCTTTGGCTCCAGGATTGACTACTTGACGCTTCCGCTTAGTGCTTGAATCAGCATACACTAAGGGATCGTCGTTATCTGAGTCACTATCATCATGTCTAGCTTTGTTCTTGCCTGGATCAGTGTAATCCGGACGAGCCAAAGCTCCAAACAATCTCCTGTTGGGTGGTTTCTCATTGTCAGCTACACCCTTGTATCCTTTCATCCTCATCAAGGTTCTAATATTCATGTGATCCTGACCTAAAATCATTGTCGGATCCTTCTTCAGCATTGGATACTTGAGGTCAAAAATCATCATTAGAAACCTTGGATACAACATAAACTTCTTGAACTTTATACCCTTCAGCATCTCCAACATGTGGTCAAGTATCATCCCAGACACATTAAATGGTTTGTTGAGTGTCAACGCAACCATTAATGAGCTTAGACTCTTCCTCATCACGTCATAACCACCACTAACACATCCAAAGACATGAATCAGAACATGTGCAAAGTACTTGTACTGCACTCCCAGCTTCCCTTATACATCGATCCGTCAGTGATAGGACCTTTGTATTTCATCCTTAAAAAGCACGCCTTCTGTTCAGTCCACGACAATTCCCTGGGATCTTCTCTATCCTCGAACTTAATCTGTAAAGCTTCCCGGATGTCGGCTTCAGTCAAGAACATGTCAATCTCCTGAATCTTGCTCTTGATAATGGTTTGATTATCCCAGTAGTCGTACTTAGCGTTCTGGTAAAAATCTTCAATAATGTCCTTGTAAATGATAGTAGGTGTGGCTAGAGCATGTACAATCCTGCTCCTCTTCAGAAACTCAATGATACCAGTGAACTCTATGTTCTTCTCCACGTCTCCTAAATACGCGCAACAGTTGTGCGATCTTTCGAAAGACCAACTGCTCGGTGTAGATGTTTCAGCTGCGGGGACTGGATCTTGAACAGCTATCTCTGCAGGAGTCTCAACATTCACTGCTGGAGCGTCAATATTCTCTGGTTGTTCATCCATCTGCATATAACAATCAATAAAACGCGTCAAAACACAAAAACGACAAAAAATAAAAATTTTGGTCAAAACACATCTGCACATTCGTCCATATCAAAGTGGTCGAATGTGAGTTTTTGTTGGTCGAAGGTGAAACATCTGGACGAAAGTGAAAGTGATCTAGATAAAATGTCACATTCGTCCGTTTTTGAGTACCTTCGCCCAAAATTATCACCTTCGTCCGGTTTATGAACCGAAGGTGGAATCTGTTTACCCCCAAAATTTAAAAAATTGCCATTGTTGTTTTTAATCCGTAATTTTGATTCAAATGGGTACTAATAGGGCCGACTAACACTTGTTAAAAACCAATTTTATCAACACATCATTTTACATGGGTTTTCAATTGAATTAGGGTTCGTCATGTTCAATTGATCAAATCTGTCATGTAAACATGTTATTAACCTAATTCCTTTCACACTCTCCCCCTAAAACCTATGTATAATGATCGGCAATCAAAATCAGACACTAAACATCATCAAAAATTCCCAGTCAATAAACCCTAGGTCCGTGTATAAACCCAACGATTAACGACTGAAAACTTGTCCAATACCTGTAAGAATAAGATTAAAATGATCAGGAATAGATGTAGAATCAAATGCACAAGCACAGAGAATAAGATCAACAAGGTCTGGTTATGAGATAAATTTTGAAAAAATTGCAGAATGAAAACTCGAAGGTGACTGGTATTTATATAGGAATCCACCTTCGACCGTTTCTGATGGACGAATGTGGATATTATTCACATTCGCCCGTTTTAAAGACACGAATGTGATAAATGTTTCACCTTCGCCCCTAATGAAAGACACGAAGGTAAAATTTGGTACCCGGAAGTGGAAATCACACCCGGAAGTGAAAATTCCACCTTCGCCCACAATTAAAACGGCCGAAAGAGAGAGTTTTTCCACATTCGACCCAAATTAAGGGGCGAATGTGAAATGGAAAAACTGAAAATTTCGCCAAATCACGAATTCGAATCCCGTTCAACATTTTTTCAATCCGTTAAGCCTCCAAAACTCAAATTTTCACATTTTGAATGTCACAAAGTCCAGATGGTGTTATCAAATCTCAGAAATTGACCATCAAGCATCCCCGGATATCAAAAATAAAGCAAAAATGCAAATCTTTTGGATTTTCTGAAATTTATATTAAAACACACCTAAAATCTTTTTGGATTTTGTAACTTTTTGACAATAAAAGTAAAATGCAACAAAGTAAAATGCATTAAAAGTAAATGAAAGCAGTAAACATTTTGTGATTTCCGGTAAGAGGATCATATCAGTTTTCTGAGAAAAACTGAACACTGCGTTGATCTGGTTCAATATTATCATTAGAAAACAATATATGACACGGCAATTGCTGATATTGTTGTCCACATAAGCTCACATGCAGACAAATACGCAATGCTTTAAAATGATACGAATTAGATGTATTAGACTAACACATTGTGGTTCCCACACACACGACATACTCCCGTATCAAGAAGTAATCTGCACAAAGACTCATTGTAAAGCGTGATTATGCTTTCGTCGTCTGTAATTGTACAAGATATAATGCATAGAGGTATACAGGTCAGCAAATTAATGCAGCAAAGTAACATATGCACCATACCAGGTTGAGGACTGATATTAATCATGATTTGCATCAATGATCAATACGATATTATAGATAATCTTTGATCATCATATAACATGGAAAGTTCCTCAATTCGGTAACTTTAGGTTTTGGCATAAAGCTCTTTTATAAAGACATCCTGTCTGATCTAGGTCCGTAATGACTTACAGCAGAAGATCAGATAGGCTATCCCCAGACAACTAATAACATAACGACCCTAAACCTCCGAGTTTTGTACAAACACTCTATCAGACGAAATTACGGTACTAAGACCATATGCCCATGAGGTGTTCATCCACAAATGCGTAGTTTGTTATGTTTGTATCACTAATGCACGCAATAGAAAGTCTACGAAGCCTATCAACATATCACACGTAATCAACATACGTCTCATTAAACTATACAATTCTTTAGCCTGTGTCAGATCCCCACTGATGTACTATCATTTCCTCTTTTTATCCAGGAAATCATTTTGGGTTGTTCTAATTTTTAGGTATTTTGAAAATTTTTCAATGTTTTTGGTTTTTCTGATAAAATGACTCCCCCTAAAATAAAGAACATATTTTTGGGTTTTTAATTTTTCTGAAAAACAAAACAAAATAAAATTTGAAAGAAACAATCCACTTGAAAGCATCAACTTCTTTGAGGATTAAACAACCCCCTCGAAAGCATCAACTTCTTTGAGGATTATGATAGTAAAGAGAAATTCCCAATTAGCAAAGAGAAATTCCCAATTAGCAAAAATTTAAAACTAAAACTAAAAACGAAAAATGATAACCGAGGAGCCGATTAGTCCTGTTTTTCCTTTATATTGTTTACTTTCAAAAGATATTCAAAGCGGGATCTGTCAAAAGCTTTAGTAAACAAATCTGCACGTTGGTAGTCAGTATGGATTTTGACCATGTCAATCAATTCCTTAGCATAACAGTCACGGATAAAATGATATTTAATCCGGATATGTTTAGCTTTAGAATGATTTTCAGTATTTTTAGTTAAAGCAATTGCGGCTTCGTTGTCACAGTGTATAGGGGTTTTAAGAAACTGCAAACCGTAATCGACCATCTGTTGTTGGATCCAGAGCACTTGCGAACAGCAACTCGAGGCTGAAATGTACTCGGCTTCACATGTAGACAGTGCGACGGAAGTCTGTTTCTTGCATTGCCAGGTAATTAACCTGCTCCCTAAAAACTGGCAACCGGCTGTTGTTGATTTGCTGTCTTTGTCACAGCCGCCCCAATCTGCATCACTAAAAGCAATAAAATCAAAATCATCATCATTAGGGTACCAAAGTCCTTTTGATGGACAACCCTTCAGATATCGAAGGATACGCTTGACCGCCGTCAGATGACTTTGTTTCGGCTTCGATTGGTAACGCGCACAGAGACACGTTGCATACATAATATCTGGTCGAGACGCTGTCAAATACATCAGAGATCCGATGATTGCTCTGTATGTAAATGGATCTGTCAGCTCCCCCTTAGCGTCGACTCCAATCCCGTGATTGGGTTGTATCGGGGTATCCATCGGCTTAGAGTCCTCCATCTGGAATCGGCTCAAGATGTCGGCAACATATTTCGTCTGGTGAATGAAGATTCCGTCGGGTCTTTGATCCACCTGTAAGCCGAGGAAAAACTGCATTTCTCCCATAGCGCTCATTTCGAACTTCTCCTGCATAACAGTTTCAAATTCCCTGCACAAGAGTTCGTTAGTTGAACCAAATATAATATCATCAACGTAAATCTGTACTAGAAGCAAGTCATCTCCCGTCTTCTTCGTAAAGAGGGTACAATCGACGAGGCCGCGCTTGAATCCTTTGGAGATGAGGTATGTGCTTAGCTCCTCGTACCACTGTCTTGGAGCCTGGTGCAAACCATATAAAGCTTTGTTCAAAACGTAGACCTTGTCCCGGTGGATTGGGTCCTCAAAGCCCGGTGGTTGCCCGACATAAACCTCCTCCTTGACTTTACCATACAGAAATGCGCTCTTGACGTCCATTTGATAGACTTTAAATTTCTTGTACGAAGCAAACGCAAGGAACATCCGAATAGCTTCCATTCGTGCTACTGGTGCATAGATTTCGTTGTAGTCAATTCCTTCAATCTGATGGAAACCCTGCACAACCAATCTGGCTTTGTTCCTTACAATAACTCCACGGTCATCCTTCTTGCACTTAAACACCCACTTAGTGCCAATTTTCTTTCGTCCCTGCGGCAAATCTGTGAGCGTCCAGACTCCTAATTTCTGAAATTGCAATAACTCTTCCTGCATTGCCTCAACCCAGGCATCTTCTTGCAAAGCGTCTTTGTATGTCCTTGGCTCTACTTGAGACACGTAACATGCAAACGACCAATCATTTTGGTCACCAGATTTCTGAATTTTGGCATATAATGCTAAAGCACCAAAACTCTCTGGCGTATTAACGCTTTTAAGCTGCCCTCTGGTCATCACTCCACTACCAGGATCTCCGATCACTTGCTCCAGCGGTGTGAATACGATGAATCCGAGATTCCGGATTAACAGGTACAATCACTCCCGTCTGAGCAGTCAAGTTCTCTACAGCATCCTGATCATTACCCATGTTAGATGATGAAGCAACATCTGTATTTGGAGCTGGGTTCACAGTTTGCTCTTCTAAATCTTCTGCATTTTCAAGAACAGCTTCTTCAAATTGTTCATCTTCAGATTCTGAAGTGTCTAACGAAGTTGAAGCTTCTTGAAACAACTCTTCTTCTTGAGTAGGAGCACTGGTATCACTAGAAGCTGGTGGGGGGTTTACGGTAATTGGACGCATCAACGGTGAAGTTGCCGCGTTTTCACATTCGTAAAGTAATCGAATCACAGCTTCTTCAACCAGGCTATCTAGATTGAATGACTCAAAGAAATCTTTGTAATCAAACATCCAATCAGGGCCCGTGCCTTGCAAATTTTGAGTGTAACGTTGAACTTCCACGTTTGCCCAATCCTCCACTTGACGAGTTCGCTTGTTGAATACCCGTTTGAGCGGGGTTGCATATCCAACAAAATATCCCTCTTCAGCTTTAGGACTAAACTTCTCGCTTGGATTCAACATCGTACATGGCGCCCCAAATGGTTCTAGATACTCTAGATTGGGCTTTCGTCGGTGTAACAGCTCATAAGATGTTTTTCCAAACTTCTTCACTGTTATAACCCGATTTAATGTATAGTTTGCTGCATAAATCGCCTCATTCCAGAACATTACTGGAAGATTTGAGTCAGCGAGCATTGTTCTTGCAGCCTCAATCAGAGTCCTATTCTTTCTCTCAGCAACACCGTTCTGTTGCGGGGTATACGGAGCTGAATATTCATGATGTATCCCTTTGCTTTCACAAAGTTCATCCATCTTTGCATTTTTAAACTCCGTCCCGTTGTCACTCCTGATTCTTTTGATCTTCAAGTTGTAGATATTCTCCAGCCGAGTGAACAGAACTTGTAAGTTTGTGAAAGTGTCGCTTTTGTTCTTCAAACACATCACCCATGAAAATCGTGAATAGTCATCTGTGACGACTAAACAATAAAGCTCCCCAAGATGACTTTTGCGCTTGACTGGTCCAAAAAGGTCCATGTGCAATCGCTCAAGCGGCATCTCAACAGAGTTAACCTTCTTCAATTTATGGGATTGTCTGTGTTGTTTTCCTTTCATGCAGCTCACACACTTGTCGTTCAGATGGAAATGTTTCACGTTAACTCCATCGACAAGTCCATTTCTCACTAACTGATTCATCTTTCTCAAATGAATGTGCCCCATCCTGCGGTGCCACATTATTGATTCTTTTTCGGTCGCCTTGGAAAGAAAGCATGTTATCTGTCCCTGTGGTGTCATTGCCTTAGACATATCAAGAATGTAAAGATTGTTGACTCGAGGTGCCATCAACATAACCCACTCCTTTGGAATCTTGAAGCCCGGTTTGAGGATGTAGCAGGATTTGTCATCAAAATGCACAGAAAATTGCTTGTCGCATATTTGACTGACGCTCAACAGATTATAGTCTATTTGCTTGACATAAGATATCCGCTCGAAAGTCACAATCCCGTTACTCACACTTCCTTCCATCGTTATATAACCTCCTTTATTGCCCGCGAACGCAACATATCCACCATTGATATTCTTTACATCAAACAGCAACGCCAAATCCCCCGTCATGTGGCCTGAAGCTCCACTATCAACAATCCAGAGACTGCTAATAGGGCCAACTGAAGCTCCCTGCACACAAAAAGTAGACAATTAGTTCTTTCGGGGGACCCAAGCCTGAGTCTTGGGCCTTTGAACTTTGGCTTTCAAAGAATCATTCTCAATGACTTTATCAACAACTTTCGGTTTTGAATCAATCGTTTTCTGATTTTTCAAAACAGATTCATTCTTATCACTCACCTTTGATGTAGAGGCTCCTGGAGAACCATTAGGTGTCCAAGATTGTTCAGACCTTTTGAGAATACGGATTTGAGGTTTTGGTTTCTCAATAGGTTTCTGAACATTGTTACTGAAAGTAACTTTCTTAGCAACCTTATCTGATTGAACAGACTTAGGTCCAACATTTGACTTGACAATTGGTTTTTGTGGAACCTTTTGTCTATCAGATGTTGTGTTCACCATTGGTTTTCTCCAAGATTGTTCCATTGCCATCCGATTCCTCCGATCATAATGAAATGGACGGTTGTTCCTCATTTGAAAATTGTTTTGATTTTGAAAATGTTGTTGTTGAGGAACAGTCCGTCTATGCGGTGGAATGTAATGATCAATCGGCTTTTTGATGGAATTCTTAACCTCAACTTCATGTCTCTTGTGCCTCACATATGGACACTGAGCAAGTAAATGCCCGCGTTCTCCACATTTAAAGCACTTTCTATATTCCTCAAACACATAATGAGCATTTGGTGAAGCAAATGTTTTTACAGGAAATTGATCATTATATTGTTGATTTCTTAAACTCTCAGGAAGTGGTCCTTTCGAGTAAGAAGGTTCATGAAAACCATTTGCTTTATCATCAGGTCGAATAAACTCAGTGACATGTATTTTTGGCTCTTGAGGAGTTTCAGAAAACAGTTTCTTTAAGATTTCTGGTGGAATTTCATTGGTTCTTTCATGTTTTGGAAACCAAATTGTGCTTTCTTGCCAGATTTTATCAAGTTTAGAATAGTTAACATTTTTAATCGGAAACTCCTCATCAGCAATGATTTTATCGGATCCTTCCATCCGATAAAATACCTTTACAGGTTTGTCACTGGTTTCATTCAGCTCATTCTTTTCAACATTCTTTTTGACCTCATTCTTAACAACATTCTTAACATCATTCTTAACATCATTCTTTTTCTTAACATCAAGCTTTTTAGACTTCTTGTCATGAATAGCCTTTGCCATCGGATGAATATGATCAGATGGTGATACTGGTTCGGTAGTAATGATGTGATTTTCTTTTGGAATCTCACATTCATTATCAGATTTATCACTACCAGTATCATCATTATCATCATTATCCGAATCTGAACTATCACTCTCAGCATAAACACCCTCACTGTTCAAGCCCAAAATCGGTCTCACATCTTCAGGATATGGTTCACCAATACTCGAGGTATTAGATTCCACATCTGATGATGAGTCTGATTTCACCGAACTCTCCGGTATAACTTGATGATAGTTATGGTTCTCAAAAAGAACCGGAGATGGTACAGACTTATAATTGGTGGTGTTATCATCAATTATATGATCCACGACATAAGCAACATTCTTATAGCTTTCTAACTTCTTGTTAACCTTTTCAGCAAAGCATTTAATGGCAGCCATTTCTAACTTGGTGTTTTCAATTTCATTGATGTAGTTATTTATGGCCAATTGTTTTAATGACAAAGTAGTTTTCAAGTCAGAAATGTCCTTTTTATAGCCATCTAAAACTTTGTTAAAAGCATTTAACTCTTTGCGAGTAGCTTGACAGTTTTGAATAGCACTATCACGTGAAATTCGGAGTTGTTTGTTCTCCTCTGTCAACCTATCACAAGTCCCACAGTATTTATCACTCATGACATCAGTGCTAGAATCAGAACTTACAGGTTTTGGCGGTTCGGTCATGGCCATCAAAGCAAAATGAGCTTCCTTCCCAGTGAAAAACTTTGAGTAGTCGATCTTGGTGAAAGCATCATCAGCTATGCACGACTTCCTCGTCATCAAGAAATCAGCTTCTGCCAGCAACTGGTCAATATCATCATCCAAAGAATCAACACTTCCCTCTGTGTCTGATTCGCTCTCAGAGTCTGAATAGACTGATTTACACTCCTCGGGAACATCAGCAACTGAATCAATCACCATCCCAGATCTCTTCTCCTCAGCCTTAACCTCAACAGGTTCACTCTCCACTTCCATCTCAGTTTCAGAATCATCACTCTCACTCTCCTCAGTTTCTTTCTTCTCATCAACTACCACCGACTCTTCCAAATCAACCTGATAAGCAACACAAGCAACATTCCCACCAGTAGTTATTTCTTCAACCCCTATTTGCATACCCGACCAGTCAAACCTCTCATCCTGCTGAGTAACCAAAGCTTGGTTTTGACCCGCATTCTGTTGAGTCTCAGTAGGTGTAGTGATTGGTACAACTGTTCGGTTTGGGTGATTAGGAGATTGATTTTGAATCTGGTTTTGAGTGTTTGGTTGTCTGTTTTGGTTGTTAAAATTTCGGTTTTGGTAGTTGTTGTTGGTTTGGTAAGAAACTTGGTTTTGTTGACGATTCTGGTAGTTTGCATTGAAAGGGTTTCGGTTACCTTGTTTAGGTGGCTGGGTGCATTCCCGTTTGAAGTGTCCTTTCTCTCCACAATTAAAACATGTGACCTTCTCCTTATTGAAACCATAGGTCGTGTTGGGAGAAGTTGCCAAGTCAGTCCTTCCAGTTTTCTCTATAAACTCTGTTGCTCTCCTCATTATACTCGCAAAAGCCCATTGAATGTCTATGAGTTCCATCTCTTCTTTATCGATCTGTGCGTAGTCCTCGTTGGTCAAATTGTTGTTCCCAATCTGACTAGCAACCAAGCCATTGTAGGAAGAAACCATAGCAGAGACTAATGCAATGTGTTGCTGAGCAACCTCCACAGTCACGTTTCCTAAGTTGGAAGTATCCAAAACCACCGGTTGTTTGTGTTGAGTAATTTGGTTTGATGGTTGTTGTGTTTGGTTAGCGGTGTAAAAACTAGCTTGTTGCATAGGAGAGACTGGTGAAATGTAGGAAGTATATTGTGGTGGTGTGTATGATGGTTGTTGTGTGTAGGAATTATATTGTGGTGGTGTGTAGTTGGTGGTTGGTTTTGATGAATCCATGACGTTGGAAATACATGCAACATGTGGTACAACACTTCCAGAGCTCGAGTTTCCAGCTGAAACTGAAGTACCTCCAAAATACAAACTTGGATTCTGAGGAATCTGCGACCTCCTAGCTTTCCTCCTATCCTCCAGCTCTTTGTTCTCCAACTTCTCAATAAACTCTGAAATGGTCCAGAATTGATAAGCATCCTTTTCTCTAAGTACCTCCACATGCTGATCCCACTGTGGTGGCAAAGCATCTGCAAACTTATCAACCTGCTTGGTCATGGGAATCTGTACACCATAGCTAGACAATTCAGACAATAAATGCATATATCTTGGTGTTAGTTCTTTCAAAGTTTCATTATTAATAAACGAAAAATTATCAAACTCCTTAACCAACTCCTCCATTCTCAAACTCCTTGTCTTTTCATTTCCATCATGCTTCCTTTTCAGCTTATCCCAAAGCTGCTTCGACGTTGTACATGTCCCGAACTGATGCAACAGGTCACTTGTGATCGCCTGTGTCAGTTGAGAGAACGCCTTCTTCTCCACCACGTATTTCTTCTTTTCATCCTCTGCCAAACTCTCCAGAGGAATCAACTCACCGGTATTCTCCAGAATCGGTGCTGTATATCCTTTGACTATCATGCTCCACGCCTCAGCTCCTTCAACTCCCATGCCCTCCAGATGGATCTTGAACATGGTGTGCCACTGGTTGTACTCTTGCATATCCATGAGCTTAGGTGGCCGAGTTCCACTACCTGTAGACAAATCCTTAATCAAGGTAGAGATAGCGTTAGTGGTTTGAGTATTTACCGCCGCTGCAGCTACTCCCCAATAATCTGATTGTAAAGCCGGATGTGCTACATTCTGAGGCATCGTGCTTGATGTAGTCATGTAGTTCAGTGGTTGTGAGGACTGCGTGTTCGTCTTTTGAGCTGCAACAGTCCATGGGTCCATTGTCTGCTGTTGTGGTTGTGTTGGTGCTGATCCCTGAGTAGTCTGATAACGCCACATGATCAAAATCTGAAAAACACAACACTTAGAAAAATTTTCAGCAAAAACTCCTACGTTCGCCCGAAAATTATACTTTCGTCCAAAACTTTTCTACGTTCGTCCAATTCTGTCACACTCTCGTCCCTTTTCCTCACTTTCGTCCAAATAGTGATGCCCGAAGGTGAATCTGACCAGAATGTAAATCACACACACACAAATTCCACTTTCGCCCGAAGGAAAAACGGTCGAAGGTGAAATATAGTACCCGAATGTGAAAAATTTCAACAAGAGTTTCAGATTCGCCCACTCAAACTCTCAGGTTCGCCCCTTTTTCAGTCAGGTTCGCCCACAAACTCAGTCCAGGTTCCAGGTTCGCCCCATATCAGCAGATTTCACTTTTGAAAAACGGTTATTGTTTGAAAAACGGTTATTTTGATCTGAGATTTTCAAAAGTTCATGGAATTCAATGATCTTGATCAGGTTATGTTTCGGATTTGATTTGGAACAACTTTAAGTCTTGGAAAACTTGAATTTAACCATAAAATCACCTTTAAATCGATCAAAAACTATGTTTTATGAAAGTTTTTGTAAAAACAGATGATAATTGATCTAAAACATGTCCAAATCAACTCTGATCTTATCGAATTTGTTGTTGTATGATCCTCTTTGCTCTGATACCACTTTGTGAGCGTTGGATTTTATCTAAAACAGGATATTATGATCATACAAGTCACAAATCTAGGTGCGGAATCCCTAGATCTGAACAAATTGATAAGATGCTAATCACGACACAATCAAGATCATTTTCAACTTCATTTTCATAGATTAACTTTCAAATAACAAGCAATTACAACGTTTATGTTAATCTAGAAACACAAATACACTTTCTCAAAACACTACTGAACCTGCACAGAACCTGGACACAAAATGATAACACTCTTACATAATCAAAAACTCAAAACCTATATATACTGTCTGCACATTCGCCCCTTTCTGTAGGTCGAATGTGAGCAAAATCCACATTCGCCCACTTGCAGTGGTCGAATGTGGTCTTCTGTCCATGTCCATCTTCCTTCGTCCACATCAGGTTCTACCTTCGCCCAGTTTATCTCACCTTCGCCCAAAACCATCTACATTCGCCCCTATCCATACACCTTCGGCTACCCCTTAACATATGTTAGTAATATCATATCCAATCCTTAGTCGCAAATGCATCAACATATGTTTACTCCGTAAATTTCGAAATTTCTTTAAAACCCAATATGCTAGAGACATATGAATATTGTGTTTCTAAAGAATTCTCTCCAATCTTTTTAATCGAAAATCAGAAATATTCCCACGGTAATATTGATTGTTTTTAAAACCCCTTCAGAATATTTCAGTAATTTACTGAATTTATTCCTAGATATTTCTGTTCGATAAATCAAGTTACAGTTTTCCTAAACTCGTTTAGTTTTCTTCGCGTGGGATTAATATGTTTAAGAATAATTCGAACCCATTTCATTCCATTCTACGCTATGTTTTCTAAATATCTCGATGCGTAAGATCTTTAATTGAATTTTTATCCGTATATATATGTCAAGAGTATTTTCGGTACAATTCTATATCCATATTCGATCGTATAATTTCCTTTATATTTTATCTCGATATGAACAATAAATAATTACCACGTTCTATAAATCTCTCTTTGGATATATATAAAGAAACCTCAGCCATATGATATCTTCGGTCTTTTCTTCCGAGAATTAAGATAATATTTGAACAGAAATATTATTATTTCGAAATTCTCGTGACAAAAATAATTTGGAATCTCTCTAAAGAAACCAAATTCTACTCGCTCAATTATGCGACAATATAAGTGCCGTCTTAATCCTATGACTTGAGCAAGTCAGGGATATTAAAAATATTGGATGGTTATATTAGACATCTTTTGATGCAATCAAATTCTTGAATGATTGACAGTCTATTTCGTTAGACTCAGATCAACAAGTTTTATTCCAGAATATATAATTTCGAATCTAAGAGAAAATAAAGAACAGAATATCAGAATAATATGTGAAGGACACATACCAATTGTGATTAAAATAAATAAGTACTGGAATGTTAGGTGAGGTGGAATAGTAATTATGATCGCGACATAATTATGAACGCCACAGGCACAGGAACATTCGAGTAGGAGTTTATCAAGATCACAGTTTGTTTGTGTCATGAACATATTAAAAGAAATAATAAGAAATAATAAGAAGAAATATATAGTCGAACCATCAGCGTATTATATGTGGAGAATACGACCATAGAACTGGCAATCTAGTTGAAATTTCTTCGTGAAATACGACTAAGAATATGTTCGCAGAATAAAAACCATCGATTGGTTAATTTCTACGAATCATAGAAATCAGTATATTGATTTCTGATTGCCAACCAAAGATAGTTGTATGTCCTCTGTGCAATCTCCGGGGCAAATAATATCCGGACCCTTACAGAAGGTATATCCGAACATTTGCCACCAAGTCACAGGATTCTTTATAAGGATATATGATACTATGAACAAATCTTTGTAGTCACTTCGTATAAAGACTCGTGTGAGTTATAATACAATCAAATTGGTAAAATGGTCAAGTGTTACCAAGTTGAAATTAATGAATAAAAAGTGATGAAAGAATTGTTAAATCCTTAAAATATAACAGATATAAATCTATATGGATTCAGAAACCAGAAATGGTAGAATCCAACGAATTATCAAAAGAAATAATTTATTGAATATATCGAAATATAATTGATACCAAGCGGAATCGCGTAGAGATTCGCAAGGTATAATCGAAGTATAAACGAAAAATGAATAGAATTATGCTCATTTTTCCAGTGAAACTCTCTGGCCAAGGAAGCACGGAATTCCTATTCCGAGTTAAAGGCTGTGAGAGTTATTATAAGAAATCACTGTTCTGGCAAGAACTATCTATACGATTATCCCCACGAAATAAGCTTCGCTTATAATAAGTTGGATTAAGAAGATATGTTGCATTGCCTATATATGAGTTTATCGGAAAGTGTTTTCAGACACTGAAAGTATAGACTTTAATCGAATACATCAATAAGAAAGAATTATTCCAAGCAAATATATATTATAGAAGTGATGGAATTTATAGTGTGTGCTATAAATATTATCAATATTCGCTTAGATATTAATAGAATATAAATAAAAGAATAACAAGAATTATAATTTAGAAAGGCATAAGAAATGCCAGGTATCACGAGAAGGCATTTGAAGTGCCAAATATTATTTAGAAGGCATCCGATATGCCAGAAGAAAATATTATAAAAATATAAACATTAAAAGAAATTATCAGATAAAAATATAAGTCGTACGAAAAAAGACTAGAAATTTTATAAAGAATTTTTTATCGAGAGCATTAACGAATTCCAAAATAGTGATATCAAGAAGGAATAACTGCAGGAATACTTAACGCAATAAGTACTCATGCATTAAACCTGAATGATAATCATGATTTTGAGAAAGAATATATGTTGCATTGTTCGTAGAATTCTAAAGTCAAAGAATCGTAACGACGACTGTTATCAGTAGATTCCGAGACTATAAAGAGAAAGTTACATATATTGATTGTAGGATTGTGAAAGGCCTCGAGGTGTTACGGGTCTCTTAAACGGGTCGGATCGTATCCGACCACCTGATTATTTAATAAAATATTTAAGTTCGAATCTCGGCTAAACGCTCCTTATCTACTATTTAATCGTCACCAAATGTTTCTTATTTTATTGTTATACCCGTTACCAAACACCCGAGTCCCAGTTATTATCCCTGTAGCCAAACACCCCTTATTTTAATTAAGGGTATAAACCACCCTCTCTTGTCCCTCGCATCTCTCTCTGTACATAATATACACACACACAAAGTGTGTGTTGTTATTTTCTCTGATCAAGAAGCCTCGCCGGACAACCATCACCTCCGGCCGCCGCCGCTGGTCACCGGCAGCCCTCCTCCATCTCCGGCTACCCTTATAACCACCATAACCCTCTTCCTTCCTTTCTCTGCTGAACCAAACTCAACCCGATAATAACCCCAACCCGTAAACCACCCTGTTCATATCTCTGTTCCTGTAAACAAGCCGGACAGTCACCGGATATGGTAACTGTCACCAAGAACTACCACCATATGTCTTCCTGTGTTTCTGATTAAACGGATCTCTGTTCGGCTCTCTGTTCCTGATAAACGAACCGGCTACGGTGACTGTCATTGTTAACCACCATGATTCTCCTTCACTGCTGAACCTGTTCTGCTCGCTGTTACTGTTAAACGAGCCGGACAGTCACCGGATATGGTGACTGTCACACATCTTTCTGTTATAAACCACTCGTAAACCACTCGTAAACCACCCCTTTTGGTTATCAACCAGACAGTCACCAAGCTACGGTGACTGTCGTGAATCCTTATAAACCCACCGAGTATTAACCCGAGCCCCTGTTTCTATTGTGTTTTGGTTAGTTATAGTCGGATCTAAGCCTGTTTCCCTCTATTTTATGCTCGACAAGTTCCTGTGGAGCCAACCGATGATTATATATTCACACAGTATTGATTACCGGCTTAGTAGACGGGTTTGATAACCGGTTGGATATAACTCCCGGTTAACCCCTGATTCTGTTCCGATTGTATTCCGGCAAGATCCGGTCATATCTCCGGTAAATACATCTCTAATTGTTATATTGGTTATCAAATATTAGATTATAATTTATTATTAACTAAAGATTATAATTGTTATTTGTTACGAAGTACCGATAAACGAGTTGGAGGATACAAGTTGTTACCGAGTCAACTCAGTGACTCGGTCAACACCCGGAATAGAACCCGGTCCAATGACTAGACGAGGATTATTAGAATTATACGAATATATATATATAATACGAATAACGTACGGACTTGATAATAATAATAAGAGAATAATAATTATATATAAAATATATACGTTTATATATATATATGATTCGATATATAAAACGATATACTAGACTCGGGTTAATGATAATATGCTCTGCCGAACCAGCATCCGGGTAAGTACGTGTCTAGAGTTCTGTAGGTTCGTGTGCCAAGCTGTAATGGCCAGCTTTATTAGCTACGAGTGCCAAGCTGTAATGGCCAGCTAGATTTTAGGATGTCCGTGTCGTGTCAATAATAAACCCCGAGTTTAGGACTATCTAATATATACCGAATTCTATATAAATAAATTGTATATATGATATATATCCTAAATATTACAATCTAACAAGTCCCACGGGTAAAACGTATCAATATATATATGAAATATAATTGTAATAAGAAGATTAGCTAGAGATTATACGCAAACCTGTGAGTATCGTGAACTCCCCACTTTTACTGTTTTATTAAGCGTTTTCGGGGAAATACATGTCATTTATTAGAAAACCTAGAAATGCTTTACATAATAAAATGACTATTAATAGAAGTTATAGAAAGGGGGTAATAGAAACGACAAGGACAGTACTGACCGGTATATCGCCATTTCCTTTCTTGTCCAACTAGAGGACAAGAACCAGTCTTACCCGAGTAGAGGGTATGAATAATTATATTTACCACAAGCAGAGTGGTACCATCGATAGGAATGGCAACTAATAGAATATAATAGATTGACATATAATCGGTATAATTTAATAGAATATAATAGCATATAATTTCTCCCTCCAGAATTAGAATTGTAAAGCATATTTATAAAAGATTGTTATAAAAGAATTATAAATAAACGAACTGGCCATTCGCTTTATAAAATACACGATCTCACCAACTTTATGTTGACAGAAACTATTTTTGGCATGTGTTCAGGTAACCCAACAGATATGATGACATGGATCCTGGAAGAGTCAAGACTGTCATTATCCTGAAGTCCGCTGCGTAGCTCCGAAAACCCGACCCGATGACCCGGCACCGACTGCCAGGGTCGTTACACTGCTGCAGTAGCGTGGCGCGTTTTCGCGCGTTTAACCCTCCAAATCAGATCCGAAACATGTAAAATCACCCAATATCAAACCTAAATTATTAACCAACCCATTTCAAGCAAAAACCCCCCAATTTATCTCTGCTCTAACGGGCTCAGTGCGATTATTTCCAAAAATGGCAAAGTACTAGGTTTCATTAACTATGAAATCTTTCCTTAAATGGCAATAATCAGATTACACATCCTACAACCTTGCAAATCATTATCTCTTTGTTATAATATCATTCTAATGTGAATCCTAACAACAAACAAGCATTAAATCATATCATAACATCCTAATTCTTCAAGAATCATCCAAATGGGTCAAAATGCATACTTTCATCAAAACACTATAACAATAGCTCAAATCCTTAGAAAATCATCCTAATAACTCCTACACATTAGAAGTACATCAATTTCATGGAAACATTCATGTTCTAACCACCAAAAATCATCATATGCATAAATACTTCACATATAGCATGTATTATGGTGTAGACTTGTTTTAGAAACTCATTTCAAAGGTTTTTAAAGACACACACTTAGTAAAACAAGGTCTGGACTTTTGTGAACCAAAACAATAACATTACAAAGGTTTTGGATGAAGAACACACCTTGGGTTTTATCAAAGAAAGGTGTGTAAGCTTGGAAATGGTGAGTTTTGAAGCAAAACAAGTTCCAGAGGTGTTTTGAGGTGTGTGGGAGGTTTAGGATCTGTTAGGGTTGCACAAATGGTGTTTGGGGAGTCAAGGGTTGTATTTATAGGTGTTTTTACTCGTGCAACACTCATCAGGCGATTACAGGAACAGATCAGGCGATTACAAGCCTAATCGCCTGTACTATTGGTGATTAGAGCTCTAATCGCCCATAATTTCTTCCTAATCGCCTGTTTGTCTGGTGATTAGCCTAATCACCCCCTATTTACATGCAATTACGCGTAATCACCCATAATGTCATGCAATTATGCGTAATCACCTATAATGTCATGCAATTACGCGTAATCACCTATAATGTCATGCAATTACGCGTAATCACCTATAATGTCATGCAATTACGTGTAATCACCTATAATGTCATGCAATTACGCGTAATCACTATTTTAACACATATAAACACGTATTCACATACCGGCAAGTCATATAATGATTGTAAGCACATAATGCATGATAACCAACACGTTCCCATCCGTTCACCAATTCCCGGGACTCGAGATTTACGTGTGTGCGTTAAACCCGGCGATTCCACGAATCACCAACCCTTGTACACATGGTTATGGGCCGACTCCCGATGATCCCGCGGATCATTGTAACGACTCCCGGTGATTCCCAGAATCATCGTAACGACTCCCGATGATTCCCAGAATCATCGTAACGACTCGACTGGCCCCGTTAAGTACGTAATATGCATGACTCGCTAAGGTAGACTTACTAGTTTAACGAAAGTTATTAACCGGAGTTTGCCGGGTGTCACACTAACCTCACCCTATACGAATATAAAAGGTTGAGTTATGCTACAAAGGCTATAAAAAATGAGAAGGATGAGAAGCCACTTGAAAATGACATGTGTCCAAGTAATAAACAAATGGGAAGGGTAATTTCGTCAAAAGAATATCCACATGCAAGTCCCACGCCATTTTCCACTCTCATTTTTAAACATCCATAACTTTTTATACGCCATCTTTTTAAAAAAATATATATACCATAATATTGAGCGTCTTTTTATCTTTAATATGAGTACCCTGTTGTTATACTTTTGAAAAAAAAAATCGAAACTCAGTTGCATAATACACAATGGAGATAACATAAAACACAATGAGTACCAAATTAAATATGTAATGAACAATAGTTATAAAACACAATGAACAGTCCAATAAAACACAATTGACAACATATTAAAAACACAATGAACAGAAGACTAATACACACTGGACAGTAGACTAAAACACAATGAACAACATAATAAAACACAATGTACACCACAAACACGAAACCCATTTGCGCAAAACACAATGTAAAGCATATTAAAAACACAATGAACAAAGTTAAATCATCTGTAGACTAAATGTAACACCCCAACCGATGGCGGAATCATCGAGGTGTCACATAGTGACGATTGTTCAAAAGCTCATGGTACTAAAATGTAAATATTTGATTATTGAATATTGTTTTACAACATGTGAAATTAAATACAAGACAACAAAAATAGAGATAATTGATTTATTTAGTCTAAGTCCAAAGTCCTATGTGAAGCGTCAAGCAGCTTATCCTGAAACATGCACGAAAATAAGTTTTGTCAACATATGATGTTGGTGAGTACTACTTAGCTTTGTATATATAGTATAAGTTTGAAAAGTAGTACAATTCATGTGTCTAGTATCACCAAGGCATTATGTAAACACGCAAGTAACCAAACAAGACAAAGATCAAATGTAAAGTTGATAAGATGAAATTGATAATGAGCACCCTAACACGTGTCAAGTCTAAAAGAGCACCATAACATAAATTATGTCTAAATGAGCACCGTAACATAAGTTACGTCTATTTGTAAAGAGCACCATAACATAAGTTATGTCTAGATGTATGATTTTGTATGTAAGCTACGTTCATGTTCAAACATAAGCACAAAGATAATCAAGATACGTATATGAATTGTAAATGAATAAAAATGTATGTGTAAATGAATATGAAAGTTTGTATACTTGTGCATGAATCACCCCAAAAGTTGTAAAAGCGAAAAAGGGGATAAGTAATACTCACCTTAGCAAGGTGGTAAGTCTTGTAGAATTGAATAAGTATAATCCAACGTTGCCAAGTATCACCCTATGTATATGATAACAAATAAGTCTAAGTCTATCTAGTCTATAAGTATTTTCTAGGGTTTCGAATTGGGGATAAGTATTCGTTTGATTAATAAATTAAACGTTTAATAAATAAGAGAAATTTGATAAATAAATAAACAAAAGTCTTTTTGTAAATTTTAAATCAAAGATGGTCACAATATAAAGTTTTAAGTGTGAAAATAATTTTTATAAAATTATTTTCTTATAAATAGAATATTAAATCTATTTATTTCAAATTGTCAAAATATAACTTTAATATTTAAAAATATTAAAATTAAAGAATTTTTAAATTAAAAATTGTATTTCTGTTCCAAATAATCAGAAATAATTTATATAAAATTTTGGTGCAAAAATATTGAAAAATGAATTTATTATGATTTATTTATGATTAAAACTAACAAAAATTGATTAAAAATATTAAATAAATGATTTTCAGAATTAAAAATCATCTCAGAAAAGTTTAATGTTATATAAACTCAGAATAATTTTTGTGGGAATTTATATAATCGTTTTGATATTTTTATAGAATTTTATAAATAAAATAGAATAAACTTGTAATATTTATTATATATAATAAATAAAAGATTTTTGAAAAACTAAAAATTGTTTAATAACCTTAACCATTTGAATTGCATAAAATAAATTTTATAGGATTTATAAAGTTGTTTTGGTATTTAAAAAAAATCATTCTAAAAGACTATAACAATAATGTATAATAAGAAAAGGGTTTTGAAAAGAAAGAAAAAAAAAATATATGTTGGGTGTGGGAATCGAACCAGTGATCTGACCCGTCCCCAAGTTTTAACAACACCTTGAAATCACCTGATCTATATCAGATTTTGTGATTTGTTTAGTTTCGAAATGTATTTAACTAGTAATGTACGTGAGTCATCTTCCCCATATTAACCTATAAACCCTAACCCACTAATTGAATCAAGCATCAAACGATAACCTCATAATTGATGGGTTTATTGTTCGGCTCATAAACAAGAACAGAAACAAACATCTAATTGGTACTCACAAAGTCAGATCGATGTAGAAAGCTTTGAGTCAACACAAAAGTCAACGTCGAGCAATGTTGACGATTCAGGGAATGAATAAGGTCTGTGATGGTGGGGTTTTGATTATCGCCCCTTTCAGAGGTTGTGGGCAAGTTTAATTGAATTAAAAACGAGTATTTATAAGGATTTCGTTCGAGTTAATTTGGAAAGTTTAATAATGGCTCTTAAATCGAATTTGGTCAATTTAGACGTGTTCAAACACGCGTGTCGTTGATTTAGAAAGAAGAGATGATGATGGTGCGTAATATCCGGGATTGATTTGATGATGGGAGCGTTTATGGCCAGAAATCACGGCTGCTTGGTGTTGTTCATATGCAGCGTTCGAAAAGAAAAGGGAGGAGGAAGAAGCAAAACAGAGTTTTAGATGGGTTTTATATAATTACGGTTGGGTTTAAATCAGAAATGAGGTGTAGCCCGGGTGGTTGTGGTGTGTGTGTTCTGCTGGGGCCGGCTCCGGTTTGAGCCACAGCAGTAGCAGAATTGTTTTTTTTTTTTTTTTTTTTACAACAGAAAGAGGGGAAAGGATTGGGCCGGTACTGGGCCTGTGTTGGGTCTGGGCATCTTTGTCTTGGGCTCGCTGATGGGTTGCAAATAAGGAAAAGGTGGGTTTGTTAGGTGGGCTTAGTTGGGTTGGGTTAGTGTGTTAAAGTAGATGGTTTGTTTGGTGTTTGATTTATTATTATTATTATAATTATTATTATAAATGAGGATAAAATGTGACGTACAAGATAGGAGGTACGAAATAATATATATATATATATATATATATATATATATATATATATATATATATATATATATATATATATATATATATATATATATATAGTGATAAAAGTGACGGATGTCACACTAAAAAAACATAATAAACATATTTACAACACAATGGAAGAACAGAAGACACAATGAAGTAAGAAACCCCAGTTAACACGTATTATGTTTTTCAATTTTAATATAGCAATGTGGTACTTATATTAAAGATAGAAAAACGCTAATTAATATGGTAATTTTTTAAAAAAGAATCTCATATGAAAAATTTATACTTGTTTTAAAATGATGGCTTGCGGAATTGGCATGTGTATTGCATGTAGAGAGAGAAAGTTAATAAATGTGGTTTTTATGCCCTTTTCCTAATTTAGTATTTAATTTTTTTTATCAAACTAATCTCAACTATTTAAATCTAAGATCAATGCGACAAAATCGTTCTCACCCTTCCTAGAAAAGGAGTCGTTGTATTTGATCCTAACCCTACAAATATATACATAAAACAGGCTTTCTAACTACATATACAAATAAAAAAAATTATAAATTGGGCTTTCCCATGAAACTTATCGTAATTAGTCACTAATTAATATAAAACACTATTTTATGTTCATTTGTGTTCGTTTATGTTTAATCAATTACGTTCGTTTATGTTCTTTAAGTTATGCTTATTTGTGTTGTTTTATGTTTGTTGAATTGTGTTTGTTTAAGTTTTTTTGCTTATGTTCATTAATTGGTCGTTTAAGCTTAAAGGAACTAATATAAATGAACACGAATATGCTTATTTTCTTAATGAACAAACACAAACATAAAAATGTGTTCGATTATATATTTGTGTTTGTGTTTGTGTTTGGTTAACATTACATGAAACAAACATGCGTATGTCGTGTTCATTCGGATGTTTACAGGCCTACAAATATTAACCCCCAACTTATATTATGCATAGTCAAAACAGTAACAACTAGCTGAAGTTGGTTATGACAGGTAGTGATGGTTGTGATAAACAATAGTTGTGGGTGGTACTCACCCATCTTGACTAGTTTTAAGTTACCAAGTTTAATAAGTGTGCTTCAATTTGACCTGTTGTATAACTGAACCGATACAAATTGAGCCGTTGTACAAATTTAGTTGACCACAACAAACTTACATGAGATCAACTAATTTTTTTTTTATAACAAATCATGTTTACCACCATGACATATGTTTACCCTTGTTCAACATTAACATTTGGTGTGTTCAACATTATGCAAATGCCATTTTTAACAACTAAAAAAAGTTAAAGAAATAAAACCCCTATAAAAAGGGAATAAACCCCTAAAGTGTTAGGCAATTGGTTAGGTTCATTTATGTTGGGTTAGCTAGTTAAATCATTGAACTTCAAAAATGCCATTTTCAGCAAGTAATAAAAGTTGAAGAAATAAAACCCCAACAAAAAGGGAATAAACCCCTTAAAATGTTGATAGCAAGTTGGTTTACTAGGAGGGTCATTTGTGTCGGGTTAGGTAGTTAATTCGTTGAACTTCAATAGAACCATATATTTATATGCAGTGGCAAAGCTTGGTTTCGGAATCAGTGGGGCCGAACTCAATTTTTTTCGATCGGTAGTGGCAAACCGGTGGGGGCCAGACTCAATTTACCTATGAAAATCGTAAATTTCTACCACTGCGCCAGAAAACAGGGGGGCCAGGGCCACCCCTGCCCCTTCTTATCCTTCGTCCCTGTTTATATGTCAAAAATACCATTGCAAACCTAAACCTAAACACTCTTAGCATCATGTAACCTGCAAAAGACGTGGTTAACCCATTTGTTCAAGCGACAAAAAGCATGCCAAAGCTAGTACTCAAACATATTGACCTAATGGGCTTGACCGAATTCCATCCTTGAAACATAGAAGAGGGATATGATAACTCTTAGCCACACCACTTATTTCCCTTTCTATTATTATTTACATATCGTTTGCCTACACACATCCTTCATACACATAACAGCGTTACCATACATTATCAACTTGACCATTGTAGGATGATCTCGAGCCTCCGACTTTAGGATCCCTTCTAACATGTTGTTTACGCATGATCCAAACCAAGAACGATGCCAAATATGTTGTGATCGTTGGAAAATATAGAGAAAGAAATCAAGTTCCTTTATCCGAAACTCAAAAGAAAACACATAAAACGATATAAGGATATCAAATATGTTGAAGACCAATGAAAAATGTGTTAAACCTTTTAAATACATTTACTACTAAAATTTTTTAGTTAATATTAGTAGTGTTAATCATATCAGTTTGACATGTTGAAAGATTTCAGCTTGACGGGTACATTAAATATGTCAATTCAAACATGACTCATATTATTTTAACTAACCACACACAACAGACAAAGAACATGTTGAAAGACATAAACTGTAACACGAGCATACTTGTAATTGTGTTGTGTTTTGGATTGAGTAGGGATGACCTCGGTAACGGTATCAAAACCGATCCCAAAAATTGCTAAAACTGTGTATTAGTATCGGACCGAATATTCTCGATATGATACATGACACATTTTGGTTTTAGTAATTTATGATTTAGTTTAATTCACCAAAACAAAATCAAGTTTTAAATTTATAAAATCATTATTATTTTAACTAACCACACACAACAGACAAAGAACATGTCTTAACTTAGTATAACTTAGAAAGGAACTAAGCTTCGGACCTAAAGACACGATTTCCTTACTCAACTCTTGCTAGTAACTGACCGGTTTTAATTTATATAAAGTGGAGGGTAAAATAAGTTACTAGTGAAAAAAGATTAGTTTAGAAGCTTTACAAATATGGGTTACTATTGGATTGCATCCCATAGTTGAATTTTAATATTTTATTATTAGTTATTGATATGGAAAACATGGGTGAACAACCCCTTCAGGGTGATGATGTGAGAAAAGAAATAAATAAAGGGTTGCGTTATGCAATCAGAGGGGTCGTTATCAGGCTCCCACAAATGCTAGAGTCCCTATTCGGGTGTCTTTGGACAGCTTGCCCATAGGTCAGGACAATGTCCTGGTCAACTTGGCCCCGATCCTTGTGATACATGTCACACCCTCAAATTCCACTTGCAGGGTTTTACCGCGAGGCGCGTGACACACCAGGATCCAAGTCAACGGTCACAATAAACGACAACTATATGCTATGAAAAATAATGTAGAAATACTAACCACGCAGTTTATAAGTTTGAAAGTAAAACAGACAATGACAGCGGAAGCAATAACGTTTACAAAACCATAGTTCAAAAGTATGTATGCAAACCAAACATGTTTACTTATGTATGCAAGACTAGACGCAATGCGACTCTAGTACGCCTAAGACTCCCTGCTACCTTAGCGACCTGAGAAAACATGCAAAGTTAGTCAACACATACAGTGTCGGTGAGTCACAGAGATAAAGTTTGCAAAAGTTTGTAACCATAGAAATCCAGACCCAACAATCCTTACATCTATACTTGATGCTAGCTAGACATCGTTACATGATACTATAGTGTTGTGAACCACTGCTGAACGTTTAGAATGCCTCAGTACCCGTCATCGGTTCATCACCTGGTGCCGTAAGATATAGGAAAAATATGCACCCGCCACCGACCTCTAGTCAGCCCGAGTGGGGCTTGCCAAGCCCAATAGATCTATTCACACTTTCCCCGCTATGTATCCACATATTAATGGTTCACTAAGTTTGAAAGGTCTTTACCGATGAAATAAGAGTCACTAAGTATCAATGTGATATAATGTAATATGTTGGTCTAAAGTAAGAAAGTTTGCACCACATGTTTCTCCCCCAAAAGTAATGAAAACAGTAAATGATGGGGCTGTGACACTCATCTTAGATTTCTTTCTTGAAATAAAGAATAAAATACAAGGCTTGATAATCCCAAACACCGGAGATCTATCATAAAAGTTTGCATAAGTGTTTTGACTAATAACCCTAAGGTTAACTAGTCTCCGATTGTTCAGATCATAACTAAGTATGTTTGAAAAAGTGTTTGACTATTAAACCGACACACCAGACCGACTTGACATCCCGTTGGTGACCCATTACACAAACTAATTAAGTACGCATAGATTACATGTAAGGTTCATGCATAAAATACTTAGTTTGCATCGAAAATCGCATATATGAAGTAGTTGGGTCGAATCAGAATGGAAATGGGTTTGGTTCGACCCCACTAGACTTGGTTCGACCCAAAATATGTTCATTCGACCATTTCATAAGTTCATTCAACCTAATATAAGTTCATTCGACCTTAACACATGTTAATTCGATCTTAACATGTGTTAGTTCGACCTAAATCAAGTTCGTTCGACCAAATAAAGTTCATTCGACCAGTTAAATGTTTGGTTCGACGCCAAGGCCCCACATTCGACCCCACGACAGGTCGAATGGGGCTTTGGTTCGACCCAGTCTGCTGAAAATGTTCTAAAACACATCAAATCGCATTAAAACAGTCCGAAAACATCACGAAACATCATGAAACACAGCAGTCAAGTTTGAATAACATATCCCCACGAAACCCTACCAATTTTACTCCAAAATTAGTCCGTTTTAATGTTTACCCAAAATGGCAAAAATTATGTAAATGTCACATCATGCATGAAAACTTTACCCAATTTGGAAAAACTTTATGAAATCATTTAATAACTTAGCCCAAAATGCTCAGATTATGATGTGTATGAAAACCCCCAATCATTTCATTATCATTAACACCAAGAATCAAACCCTAGATCTATCAAAAATCCCCAAATTAGACAAAACATCATCATGCAACAACTTGTGACCTAATACAATGAAAACTCATCATCAATATCAGTCCTAGAACATCTCTATTTCATCTAAACAACATACAAACATCAAACAACACATAACACAACATAAAGGATCATTAACACATGTTAATTCATATGAAACTCATGTTTTATGATAAGGTTTTGTTTAGAAAGGTGTTAGAAAGGTTTTCAATCATAAAAACTATCTTAAATCAGATCTAAACCTTTAGGGTTTTATGAAAACGAATTAAAATTACTCAAAAAGGATTTTGGATGAAGAATACACCTTAGATCTTTACTTGTTTATGATATAGAAGGTTAGATTGTGAAAAACAAGCTCAAAAACTCCTTCCCTAGTGATTAAAGCTGAGAGAGAGTGTTTATAGGCGTTTAGGGTTTGTGAAATGATGAAAAATGACAAAGTATAGTATTTATAGTGTTGTCTGGTTCGACCCTTGCAGGGGTCGAATGAGGGAGGGGTGTGGTCGAATGGGATTTTTAAACTGCACATGTTCTGGTTCGACCCCCTTAAGGTCGAACCAAAACTGGTCTTTTCCAGATTTTCCAGTTTTGTCGTTTTAAACGCATTTAAACACATCCTAACACTAACACATGAACATGTAACCCTAACATATGTTAATCACATAGGATTATGTTTAATCATATAAACACCGTCAAAGCACGTATTTGCATATAATACACCATATATGAATCAATCTATGCATAACACTAATCTAATTCATGTAATTCACCAACAATGGGACTCAAGGCTCGTGTGTACATAAAACGACACCAATGATCCTCCAAATCATTGAACCCTGGACAATACGTAAGATGACCCGACTCAACTGACCCAGTTAAGTACGTTAATAAAATGTTTCCCGTTAAGGTAGACTTATAAGTTTATAAAATGTTAAGTTGAATATGCCGGGTGTCACAATACATGTCATATAGTTCATTCGGAAGAATAGGGTTTTGTTCTAGACAACTCCCAACCAACACAAAATTGCCTGTTTAAGTGCATGTTTTCTTATTTATCTTTTTAGAATAAAGTGGAAGGGAGATCCCGTTAAAGATACTTCTCCTCCCTTCAGTTTACTTAACGTACCAAAAGATTAGTTGTTATATGAAATCCCTTATCGGTTAACGGTTTGTATAGCTAAAACTTGTTACGTCCATCTTAAGTTAATTTATCCTTTTGTAAGTTGTAACATTGCAAGTTTATATTCTTTAACAACATTGCAAGTTTATATTATTTAACAACTCGTGGCCATTTCCTATGCCATTTATTGCAAGGAATATAAGTTAGGAATGTTACCGAACGATGCAAGTTATTTAGTGATCAAGTAAATAATGATAGTCGTCCCACTAAGGATCGCTCTACCTCGTCTGGTTTGTCCAACTTACTTATTTTAACAAATTAACCCTTAGCCCTGACGGATCTGGTTCATTACCATGAGCATCCTAAGGATCTAGTGAAAGCTCAGAAGCCTCTTCAGCCGATATAGTGCATTACCAGAAACACGTCACCTGGATCTGGTCTATACCAAAAGCCATTGTCAGAATCTTGTTCGGGTTTTAGAAGCCTATAATGGAATCTGACTCACTACTAGAGACCGAACCTTGGATTTGTTTAGGACTACTAGAAGCCTTACAAACTTAAGGTATTTAAAAAAAGTTAATGTTAGTTTGTTAAGTTAGTCAAAGTTAGATGTACATGTCACAAAGGATAAACAAAACATACATTAGTAAAAAGATAAACACACCAAATAACTAAAAATAAGCTGCTAATATTATACTATGTTGACTAATTTAAAAGTTTAGTGGATACTAAATAGATACAACCAATGGAAGTTGACAACACATGAACCAAGAGGTTTCATATTCAAGAACAAGAATCCAACCACCATGGACTAGGGGTGTTCAAAAATATCCGAATCCAAAAATCCGATCCGAAATATCCGATATCCGAATCCGAAACTACCCGAAAAACCGGATATCCAAAATTTCGGATATCCGAATTTTCGGATTCGGATAGTGATTTTGTAAATTTTCAGATATTTTGGATATCCGAAATATCCAAATATCCGAAAATATCCGAAGATATCTGAAAAGTATCCCGAAAAGTATCCAAAAAAATATCCAAAAATATATCCGAAAAATATCCGAAACTATCCAAAATATCCGAAAAATATCTGAAAATATATATATATATAAAACATATAAAATAAAATATATCATAATAAAATCGGATATTCGGATATTCGCTTCACTTTCGGATATCCAAAATTTCGGATACGAATTCGGATAGTGAAATCAGTTATCTGAAATTTTCGGATATCCGGTTTTGAACACCCCTACCATGAACCATATATATGTATAAAATGATCCTGATGACCCTCAAATGTGAAAGTAAGCTAAACTACGGTACCTTATTTAAGTAGATATAAGTTTGGGAAGGTATTAAGGACTTCCAGAGAGTCTCTGGTCGTTCATCAGAGGCCCCCCAAATGGCACACTCTTGCATGATGAAACTACTGCTATTTATAGGCAAAGGGGATAACTGAGCATGACCGTGCTCATGAAAGCACTCATGTGCTTGTCCATTGTGATTGACATGCTTCCTGACAACAATCTTCCAAGGACGGTCCTTTTGGTCTCTTCAGTTGATGGAGCAAGCTCGTTCTTATGTCGGCACGCCCGTGCTTATGCTCTTGTCAACGACAAATTTAGTTTTTGTCGAGTTTTGTACCTTCTGCACTGTGTCATAGGTGGCATTGTCCTGTTGGACTAATTTTTGACAGGTTTGTCTTTTTCTTTAGCGTGGGTATGCCAACATGTGTGTGGCAATGCTTAAACTACAAGTTACTGGATTTTCTCGGTTTTTCTTAGTTTTTAATTGTTTTTGGTTCCTTCTCACTTTGGATGTTCGAAACCTTTAATTTTCAAATATGAACGATACCACTCAGATACAATATTTTAAAGTAGAAATTAGTAAAATACCGGTATCATACCGAACCGAAACTATCGTTCCCGAAAAGGCCAAAAAGTGGGTTTTGAATTGTACAGTACCATTGAGTATCAATATTTTTGGTACCGATAGAATATTGCTTGCTTTGCATAAATGAATTGATATCCATGAGCTCAAAGTTTTTTTTACCAGACGAGATGCTCGCTAGGCAAAATGTGTCTTGCTATAGAATGTTCCACCCTCCTTATAAGGAAGGGCATGGCTTACCTCGGTTGTTATAAAGGGTATCCAATCCACTCTTGTGTCATCCATGATGGTGGGGCAAACCACATTGAGGACGACGCAGTCCCTAATTAAGGTATGGGGTGTTATATTGTAACGATACCAAAAAGATTATTATTGTAATACCCTAAGCAAATCCCACAATGACAATGGCCAGGAGTGATTATTAGTTCATACGACATGCTCTATTTCATATATCACCAACTGGTTTTGGGCGTATTGGCCTGTGGAGCATATGAAAACTTAACAGTTAAGTGTGCTTAGGTAGGGATAGTACTAGAATGGTTGGCATCCTGAGAAGTATCCACCAATGCAACCAAAAACAAATGCGTGAGTTCTTACATTGGAAACTCAAGATCCAAAAGCTGAGCACCTACCTGTTTAACTTAAGAAGTGATGATTAGTTTGATTAGACCTTGTAAAAGAACCTGCAAAATGTGCAAACAGTTAGGCTCGTCACAGGGGAGGTTGGAGGGCCTCTCTGTGACCACCCTCCAGCGTGAGGATAACTATTTGTTTAGAGATAGAAAGTGTGGTTCAAAGTATATGTGAACATGTGTTACCTGTACTTGTGAGGGGGCATTTATACTAGTTGAAAATGTTGTACTATCATTCGGGTCCGGTGCTTTTGACTTCCGGATTCATATGTGTACTTGATGCCTGGTAATTATCGAGGTGTCTTGAGCTGCGGCTGCTTAGGAGAGCCGCATCACCTTTAGTGAGGTTCGGATGAGATCCTTTATACCTCTTCAAAAACCATGCATCGTGGACAACACGATGAATATTGATGATATGAGGGGTCGGATGTCACCAATGGTATCAAAGCCAGAGGTCGAGTAGGTGTGCCAAGGAGGACGTTGGGCTCCTTGAGGGGAGTGGACATGTAAGTCCTACATCAGTTGAGAAGTGGAACAAAGCCTTTCTTTTAAGGAGGGTGGAAATCTTCTCTACCAGTACGTGTTTTGCTAGGACGAGCAACTAGTTGAGTAAAAACAAAACCATGAGTTCCAAGATAAATAACTCATTCGGGACGAAGCAGGCACGACTTACTTTAAATTGTTACACCTTAAATATTGAACGATGGTGGCTTTTAATTGTTTTGGTTTTCTGATTTCCCATGTCCAATTAACAAAGGGGTTGTCTTCAATTTAACTTTTTTTAATCAAACTAGTAATTTTAACAGCCGCGCGTTGTGGCGGCAACATCAAAACGTAATGTAACTCAAATTTATGAAGTCAAATGAAAACGTTTTGTTCTTAACAAAATTTTCGTCAAAACTTAGAGTAATGGAATAAATAATTTGTGGCTCAATTATTTGAATTCTATTAGTTGTTGTACCCCAATTTACGAGTCCAAAATGTTTTAAATTTTAGGTGCATTTAAATGACAAACAACAATCCATTGTTATGGATGTTGCACAAATCTCGCCAAAATAACATGAGCTTTTAATTCCCTATTTGCTTTTTAAGTATTCCAGTGGTTTTAAGTTTATTGCTACCCACCATTTACAATATTATGTAAAAAAATAACATAATATTATTAGTAGCCGAGAGAAAGAGCAGAAAAACTTTCAATTCCCTATTTTGTATCAGATTTATCGGGTTTACAATATTATGTAAAAAAAAATTGAACAAATAACATTATAACCCGGGTTTTGAACACACACCATCCCAATAGCAAGTAAACAATCTAACCACCCAGCTACTACCATAACATCTTATCAAGTTTAGTAACTAATAATACTTATTCGAAAAAAATAAGACATAAATCAAAATCACTGTTCAAAAGCTTTGATTATTAATATAGTTTAATTAATTTAATTAATATATATGATATGTTTGGGTTCACCCACTTAATGCACAATGTTACTTTATTCCTTGATTATTTTCATATAATGTTCGGACTATGATAAGAATTGGTGCTATTACATTTAACTACATTATCATGTTTTTCATATTATCTTTCAAAATTAAGAAAAAAAAGGTTTTCGACGGCAGGACCAACCTGATGTGACCCATATTAACATATACCATAAATCGATGAACAAATGTACCCCACCATTTTCGTCACCTTTTTACCCTCAACCCCTTATATATACCATATACACATCAACTTTCTACAATACCAACACCATATCTTCTTACTAAACACAAACTAATCATCTCATTAACATGTCTTTTAAACTACTAAAAACTGAGAGCAATTTAGACCTATGCTCAATGAAAGAATTGCCTGATTCATACGCATGGTCCTCTATTAACGAAGATGGCCCGAACTCGTGTGGTTCGGAGCCGGTTCCACTGATCAATCTTGAAGACCCTGATGCCATGGTGCATGTTGGCCATGCATGCAAAACATGGGGTGTGTTCCAAATCATGAACCATGGGGTCCCTATGATGGTTCTTGATGCCATGGAAGGTTGTGGGAGAAATTTGTTTTCTCTACCTATTCAACAGAAGCTACAAGCAGCCCGACCCGCGGATGGTGTTTCGGGCTATGGTGTTGCTAGGATATCGTCGTTTTTCCCTAAACTTATGTGGTCCGAAGGTTTTACCATCATTGGTTCGCCTTATGAACATGCTCAAAAACTTTGGCCCAATGGTTACACACACTTTTGGTAAGAATATTTGGTACTATGGGGAAATGAAATTACTAAAGGTGGACAAACGGGTTGGTCAAAAGTTTTGGGTAACTGATCAAGACATGTTTTTGTCTTTAATAGTTAGGTGTTGGACTGAAATTTTTTGTTATTTGTAGGAGGTTTAACACTACCACCTTGATTTTTAAGTGGCTTTGCTTATTACGTCTGAAAGTTGGTCGCACCCTCACGCGACCCCCCCCCCCCTCCCCCCTCTCAACTTACCTATGGCTATAGTAGTTAGCAAAACCGTCTTGAAATCAAATCAAGGTGGTATTGATAAACCACCTACTGACCTACGTATAAAGATAGTGTTTGTCCGACTAATCCGTAAAAAGTACTTTATTTAATATATTGAATAAAACTATACAAAGACTTTTATGTATTAGGATAGTTTGACATGATCCATAATTCTATATAGGCCTAAGATTTCATGCACGTGTCTATAGATGTTTTCTTGCATTTTTGTTTGTGTTGAAATAATTGCACACACATTTTTCATCCACTTTTCTTGTATTTCATGTGTTAAAAATTATTATAAAAAACTTTATTATCACAAAAGTAATCTAACATTCTTTATAGTACAATGTAGGAAGTCTATGCAATTGGTACTTGAAAATAACTTTAAACATGTTTGATCTATTTCGTCTCATTCTTCGGTGTTCCCTCTAGCCAGCCCGTTTAACTGTTTAGATACAACATAACCCAAACCGACGTATCTATAGGTAAACGGATTGAAATTGACATCTATAACTAATATTGCTTTATTTTGATCATATTTCAGTGAGGTAATTGAAGAGTACAAAAAGGAGATGAATACATTAGTCAATAAACTAATGTGGTTAATACTTGGATCATTGGGTGTAACAAAAGGAGACATAAAATGGGCTAGCCCAACAGGAGAGGTAAAAGAAGCATGTCCTGTTTTACAATTAAACTCTTACCCAGCATGTCCGGACCCCGACCGAGCCATGGGTTTGGCGGCCCATACGGACTCGACCCTACTCACAATCTTGCACCAAAACAACACAAGTGGGCTGCAGGTTCAAAGGGAAGGAACCGGGTGGGTGACGGTCCCACCGATAAGAGGTGCACTTGTGGTAAATGTGGGTGACTTGCTCCACATACTATCTAACGGATTGTACTCGAGTGTTCTCCATCGTGCCGTGGTTAACCGAACCCAACATCGTCTCTCGGTTGCTTATCTTTATGGGCCACCATCTAATGTTCGAATTTCACCGTTATCCAAACTAACCGATAGTTGCAATCCCCCTCTTTACCGGCCCGTTACATGGAGTGAATATCTTGGCACCAAGGCGAAACACTTCAATAAGGCGCTTTCGCTTGTTCGATTGTGTGCACCGATGAATGGATTCGTTGACGTGAATGATCATAATAGTGTCCTTGTTGGTTGAATAAGCTAAATGCATCTTTTTCTTGGATAATAATTCCATTTTTCGTATATTTAAATCGGCTGTGTAGGTCTCGTATCGAATTAATAAAAGGGATTTTTGGTACGGATTAAAACATGTTGTGTTAGACCTGCAATTCTCTACGAAGAACGTACTTGTGTGTTAACTGTTGACTAAATAACAATGTTAATATTATGCGATATATGTGATCATGTCTCAACTTTTTTTCATTAAAGTTACTCATATATATAAAACTACTTTAGCTCATTATTTCATGTATGTCTCTAGTTTTAGTTACATCTAATGTTATGAAATGGCCTAATCACTCTTGTTTTAATTACATAGTTTTGGTAGATCTTTGGTATTTATTTTTTTTATAATTCTATAAAAACATAGTCGTTATTAAGCATATTTTAAGTTTGATAAACGTGAAAATGAATATACACATGAGTGACCTAAAAAATAGTTTGGTCTGTTGTTGCAATTATTATTATTATTATTATTATTATTATTATTATTATTATTATTATTATTATTATTATTAACTAGTATTTTTATTTGTCGCGAGTTGCGATGGCGTCGAAACATAAATTAACTCGAATTTACACCATTGAATGTTTTACAGAACTCGTAGTCAAACGAAATTGACGACAAAACGTAAATCAACTTAAAACGCAAATGAAAATAGGCACAAAAATGTATTATATGTCAAAAGGTAATTAAAGCAACGTTGATTTATAACATAACATACTTAAAAATAAGCACGTACGTAAGATGGGTACCAAGTATCGTGGCGAAGTCGATATGTAAATTAATTCGAATTTATACCGTCTATTGAAAACATATAATATTTGATCCACGTACATAAAAATAAGCACGTAAAACTCGAAGAGATGTCAAAAAGATATTTTACAAAGTTCTTGAAAGCTGAGGAGGCGTAAGAGCAAATACTAAAAGTTGAATACACAAAAAGACCAATAAAACTATGGGTAAAAGATCAATGACATTGTTGTAAATTTGGCAAACTAAAATAGTGGTTGTGTCTTAAGCACTATTCCTAAGACACCCTCTTTCGTTATATATAATAACTAATTTCTAGAAAACTAACTTAAGTTGGAAAAAAAAAATAGGGCTTTAAACCAAAAAAATGGTTAGTATGATCCCTCCTAGTCTAGGATGGTATAAACATAAAGCTATATCTTTACATCACAAAGAATATAAACAAATCATGGGGTCCTTTTTGTCTTGACCTTGTAGGAGGACCCCTCTCCAAGTGAACGACACACATGCCGACAACTTCAGTTTGTGGCCCAAACGTTGAAGGAATGTCCTTCAAAACAAAAGCAAAGAGTTGATCAAGATAGATTTTGGAGAGACTATTACATCCAATGGTGGAAAAGATGCTTCAAAGTTGAAAACATCTTTATTGATTCCCTTTTAGGTTCTCTAACTAGTGATGCAAATCGACAAAAATACACAAAGTATATCAAGTTACAAGTTGAAACTAGGTTGTAGTACGTCCTTTCCCTTTTGTGTCAACGTGTCTCAATCTCCATCCTTATGTATATATACTAATGTACGTATTTCGTAGTATATACGTGTGGATGCCCATGGTTAACATAAAAGTGGAAATCAACATCATCATTGATTCCCTTTTAGATCCTTTGACAAAAATCGACAAAAAATACGGCAAAATTAACGTAGATAAGAGGTTGAAATGAGGTTGTAGTACGTACTTTCCCTTTAGGGTATACGTGTCTCAGTTGTAGTATGTACATACCGTATACACTAAATGGCATGTGACCTAGTTGTATCAACGTGTGTATGAAAAGTGTATCCTCTTATATGATTGCAAGTTCAAATCATGTGATGGACAAAAAGTAAGATTAGAAGATGCGTGGTAGCCATTAAAAAAGAACACGTATACCTTGTTCACACGGATGCTCATGGCTAGCTATAAGACTGTCCGGAGTGGGGCGGGGAAAGGGGTGAGAAGGGGGAGGGGGGGGGACACCGGTGCCGGTGGGTGTGGAGAGGGGGCGGGAAGGGGGGGGGATTGAACATGGCGTGGGGGCACTTTCTTGAACATATAATTGGCTGATTTTTTTTTTTTAACTTTAACACACACACACATAATAATAATAATAATATTCCTCCCCCCCCCCCCCTTCACTCCTCACAATTTTCATCCCCTCCACGTGGGACCCAAAAATGCCACATGCCGCTTCATCCCCCTCATCTCCCCCCCCCCCCCTCCCCACCACTCCTTATAGTCTAAAAGGGAATTTTGGTAGTGAAGAAATAGTGATTACTGCTAATCACCGTGGGGTTAATACTCTTGTTTGCTCAGGAACAATCCTTTACCCAAACCGTAGGTTAAACCGTGGCCGAGAAAGTAAAGTGAGTGTGTGTGTGTGGTAAAAGTAAGAACACGAGAATATAAGTGGTTCGGTCGTGTATAACCTACGTCCACTGTAAAGAACCGAGTATTTATTACTTTGGAGATTACAAAGTGTTACAATAATGGTACTACACTAGCTTTCGTACACAATGGTTATTGTCGGATCCTTCACAAAGGAGATGATAGGAGAAGTCGTGGGCCTAGGGGAGGGCCCACGAGAAGTCTTAGTTGATCCAGGCCTTAGTTGTGCCCATACGTCTTTGGCCCATGAAATTGGCGGGAAAAAGGAGTCCCATGTTGTTGACGTCATCGGCAGTTGGGGTTGGTCTAATTGATAGACACATGGCGCCTTGTGGTTGGGCGCCGGCGGTATGTTCTTCTGACAGAACATGGTTGACTTACCTGTTGGCGTCTGACGTGACGTCTGGCAGCAGGTAAGTATGCATGTGCGGTACTGTAGACGGTAGCATGGTGGAAGTACGGGAGCAGTCATGTTGTTGTTCACGTCAGTGATTGTTGGACCACTTCTGACACGTGTCGCCATCTAATTGGCGACATGCCTGTCCATCTCTGAGTGGATCTTCGTCATTCTTGATCTTCCGTACCTCGTACAAAAAGCTGTCTCTGAGCAAATATTCCGCGCGTGATGATATGTGCGCGAAACCTCCTGGAGTAGTGATGTGAATGAAGTTTCGTCACACTTGAAGTGAACTCCCGCGCCAGGCTAGTTCCGTTGACTGGCTCCGCGGAGTGGGGAGGTTTATCTCTATTTTGGCTGTGCTGAAGTACTCAGCGCGTGGCTTATTGGAAAGTAAGATATGGATTGTCATCCGCGGAGGGATTATGCTCCCTATCCCTTCAGGTAGCTTTAAAGAAGAGAGATGATTTGCCTATGCATGTATACCCAAATATATAGAGATACTAAATAAATAAAAAAATATTATACTTAATTTATTATATCATCACAGTACATTTGAGATTATCATGATATCAACCAATTAAAAACGTAGAACCATTAAATTAAAATGAGATTCATTAGTGTATAAAAGTATTGTGTCAGCAAATGCTTATGTATTCCATTTATGGTTGGTATTCCACTATTCTCATGAAATGTTGGGTGGAAGGGGAAACTTTAATCATTAATAGCAATAGACAAGACCATTTGCCGACAAAATGTTAGGGCAACGTCTATTTTTCTTAATGATTAAAAAAGTAATAAATTATGAATTAACTTATGGGATTTCCTAAGTTTGAGAAAGTTCGGTATCATCGTATATGTTCATCAAGTTATCAGTGCGGTACTAACACTTTTATAGCATGTGACACAAAAAAAAAAAAAAAAAAAAAAAAAGCACTCTTATTTTGAATGCAACTCTGTTGTAAACAAAGTTAAAACGTACTTGAGAAAAAAAAAATAAAAGAGCAAGATACTCAAGTTAAAAAAAAAATGTTAACGAATGCAAGTACCCATAGCTTTTGATACCTTTGGCTCATTGGCACCAGAGGCTACCCGTTTCCTGGCTAGGGTCCAGCGGGTTATTCATAGTAGTGTCTCAGCTTCAGGTGGGCAGGGTTACATTTTTAGTAGATTAGGATTTGCTATTCAGAAAGGGGTGGCGACGCAGCTTGTTGCCCGCCTGCCCGTTATCTTGATGTAATTTTCTTTGTCCGGTAATGAAAACTTTTCATAAAAAAAAAAAAAATTAAAATTAAATGAGTTAAAGACATATATTATTATTATTGTAGATACAGAATGAGAATGAAATTGAAACTTAGAAATATACTATAAAAAAGCCTATTGTTCATAAGCCATAAGAATTAGTATTTACAATAAATTTTTATATTAAAAGTGGACATATATATTATATAGTTTGAAACGGAAAAAATGAGATTTATTTGTTAATTAGAAAAAACAAATGACATCTTTTTCTTCATCATACTTTTAAAATGAGCTTTGTTTGTTCGTTGTGTATTTTCTTAAATGAACTAGTTCGATAATTTTGAGATAAACCAACTCATTAGACAAGATAATATTATTGAGAGAAGCCGAACATCATGTGATAAAATTTACTATTTTGTAGCAGAGTATGACTATGGTCTTGTGGATGTGAGTTTTCTTAACCATTATTATGGTTAATTATCAGAGAAAATACAAGCTCATGTAAATATATTTGTTGGGTCACAAACGGATCGCGTTGTTAACATTAAAGCAAACACTAAGCCAGGAGTTACTTCAAATAACAAGACAAACATGATGACCACTTCTTTCTGTTGGTATCCTTCTAGATCATATATTTAAGTTAAAGAGGTAATTGTCGGGCCAAAATCTCCAACTCTTTGCATTCAGTCATTGCGTATACGTAGGGGTGCAAACAAGCCGAGCGGGTCGCGAGCTGCTCGAGATCAGCTTATGAAAATGCTCGAAACAAGCCGAGCCTTATCTAGCACGACCGAGCTTGAGCCTAAAACAAAGCTCGTTTATTTAGCGAGCTCGAGCTTGGCTTGTAAAGCTCGCAAGGCTTGTCAAGCCTTATCGTGCCTTAATGTAATATTACTTTTATTAATAATATTTAATATACTTACCCATCATTTAACATTTAAAGTTGTTTAGTAAACAAGCCGAACCCGAGCTTCAATTATCGAGCTCCCGAGACTTAACGAGCCTATTATTTATAACATTTTTATTTAATATATTATATAATAAATAATAATGATCCGAGATCGAGTTTTGAAAACAAAGCTCGATTTGAACCGAGCTTGAGCTCAAGTCTGGTTAAGCTCAAGCTCGGCTCGTTTGCACCATACTACTTATATGAATCGAGTGCAAACTGCTAGAAAAAAAGGTCTTTCTTGATACGCATTGCGTGTCAAGAAAAAGGTTTGATGACAAGAAAAAAAACGTCAAGGATGGCAGTGTCATAAATTTAAGATGACATATTTTCGCGTGTCATATGTTTATGACACACATTTATGACAACATTTATTGACATACGTTATTACACTTTTTAATGACACATTTTTATAACAGTTTTTGTTGACATTTTTATGGAAAAACGTTTTGAGATTTTAGGTGACACAAAACCATGACACACGATTTTAAAACTGTCATGTTTTTTTTTATTTTATAACGGAAAATTATTGACACGCATAAAAAAACGTCAAGAAATTATCATTTTTTTTTTCCAAAGATGACATTTTTTTATGACATGCACTTTTGCATGTCATAAAATATGGTATGTCATAAAAAAATGTCAAGGAATGCCCTTTTCCTAGTAGTGGCAAGCCGTCAATTCTATAAAACATCCGCTCTATGTTTTTCTATCCAAGCGTCACCCGATTAATTGGCCTCTAACTCTCTAAGTATAACAAAACTCCATAATTGCATGATTAATCTCATATTCTCTCAATATCAGTATTGATAATACCACTGACAATCGTAATTGACATGAAATCGTAATTGACAATCGTATTTATAATGGTGTCACCATTACCTACAATATATTCTGAGAAATGCAAGTATTAGAAAAGGTATGAAAGTCACCTTGCTCGTGAGACATAGTGGAAGATGCTCTGGTATCCATGTATTAAGTCGGGTCAGGCTGTTGTAGAGACATGGTGTAGAGGGTGTCACACCCTCAAATTTCCACTGCGGGGTTTTACTAGGGGTGTTCAACGAATCGAATAACGAATTTTAAAATTATTCGAATCGAATTTCTCGAATTTTTAATATGTTTACCTGAATTCATATTCGATTCGTATTCGCTTAAAATTCAATTTATTCGATTCGTATTCGATTCGAATAAGAAACTCGAATTCGAATCGAATTCGAATAAATTCGATTTAGTTCAAATTCACCATCAATAATAAATTGTTTTACTTTTAGTTTTAAAACTAATACAAACTCATTATTTTTAACATATAAATTACAAATCTACAAAATTGATAAACAACAATATGTCAAATACGGCAATAGTAAAAATTGTAAAGAGTATAGTTTGTTAGAATTTTGTGATGTATAAGGTAAATAAGTAAAATATGGTTATGGTAAAAGTCGTAAACACTATGGGTTCTTAGAGATTGACCAAAATTTAGAAGTTCTTTTTTTTTTCAATGTGTATATAATAATGAGTATGTGTATATATATGTTTAAAAAATATTCATGTACAGTTTTTATTCGAATTCGAATCGAATCGAATTTAAAATCATTAATTCGTATTCGATTCGTATTCGATTTACTTGACTCGAATTCGAATCGAATTCAAATTCTTAATAAACGAATCGAATTCTTGGTAATCGAATCGAACTAAGTCGAATTTCAAATTTTTCGAATCCGAATCGAATTCTGAACACCCCTAGGTTTTACCGCGAGGCACATGACACACCAGGATCTCATAGCCATAAGTTATACGAACGACTCTAAATGCCCAACCGTTTAGTTCGTTATTGTAAAATCAAGTTTAAGCTTTTAACCAAACCAAGTTAAGTATAGCGGAAGCGAATTTGCAAAACAGTAAATAAACGTCTGCGCAAAACACCGCGCCCAAAAACCAAAAGTAACCAGTTAAATGATAAGAAAGTTTAAATGTTTGTAAGCCCCTGATATGATATGATGCATGCCCTAGACGTGCTCCATACCTAGTTACCTGCAAAAGCATGCTAACGTGTATCAACATAAAGCTGGTGAGTTCACATAGTAAAGTAAATGAGTATGTAAAAGTATTGGTTTCCAAAACCATGTAAGTAAGTAATTGAGTTGGTTCCAAGAATCATGTAAACACTAGTTTATCGTATATCAAGGGTAGCTAACCCATTCATGATAACTAACACCGATATACCAAATTGCTAAAGAACGTGTAGTCACAAAAGTGAGCTGCATGCCTTACATCATTGCCTATCAACAATGATAAAAATCTGTTAAGTTATAGTTCACTCCCGCGCTCCCCGAGCCGGTGTGAGGTTTGTCAGACCTAATAGCGCTATCAACTAATAACCCGCTTGCCATAACCCGGCAACTCATTCGGTACGTGAAGGACTTACAGAGATAGTGTTGGTTTAGTTCATCAAGGACAAAGTTTGTAAACTAGTAAAACCCGACCCACACAAGGAGTCATAGCATCCCAACCCAGGATGTGAAAGTAGTCCCAACCGGACTAGGAAAAGTTTAGTAAGTTGTCTCAAACCCGAGACGCATGCTTTTGAGAAAAAATAGTGAAACTCACCTTAGGTTGCGTGCTAAGAATAAACTGCAAAGATATTAAACGTGGAAGACTACTCGCCTACCAATGGCCTATCAAATTCAGGGTTACAAAATGTTTGAGTGTGCTTGACACCAAGACTTAAGTGACCTCTCACATAATTGTACTTGACACAAATAGACCATGCAAAACCCGTCAATCGTTGGTGACTAGTAAATGATGCAACATCTTAAGACTTTTAACATAGCTAGTTCTCATCACACATTGCATACCATCAACCTATCATGGCATCTATAACACATAAATAACATATACGCATGTCTTCATATAGAATTTCATAACTTACAACTCATTAACATACTCGAATCATCACATAATCAATTTCTCGCAAATCTGTGTTTTCTGGGCAGATTTTACGTCATGAAAACCAATTTTTATAAAATACCAAATCAACTCTTCAAGTGCCCAAAATTTTACAGAAACTTCTCAATTGTTTTTACGTGACTCCACTATTTTTATTTCCCATCAAAAACACTTCAAGATTTTATGAAAATTAATTTAGTACAGACACCTCTGAAAAAGAGTGCTGTTGACAGCAGCTTACATAAAAATTCATTAAAAATCGTAGATTCATCCAAACGAGATGAATCCAATTGGAAAAGCTTTTATACTCAGAGACTAAACCTCTGTCCAAATTTCATGATCAGCGGACTCGTAAAACTCAAGTTATACCCCTTTAAAGTTGGTCCATTTTTCCTATCCGAAAATCTGATTATACCTTTAATCTTATAAAATCATAAATATATATCAAAACAGGTCCAAAAACGCATGATTTTGGACTTTTTGAAAATCTAACACCATAAGTTATGTTTTGGCGTTAGAAAACAATCAGATTACACCTTTTAATCACTCTATAACAGCCCTACAAGTCGTCACAATGAATCTGTCAGCACATCAGAATTTTATCAACATGACTCTTATAAACCCTAATCATTCTCAATACCTTATATTCATGCAATAACCTCATATTAACACAATAACACTCATATTATTACATTTAATCTCAGGTTTTTACGTACCATATACTCTAGATATGATTTCGATCAACAATATTCATCAACACTTTCAACAAACATCATAAACATTCACATACATTGATTTGCGATTCTAGCATGTATATTTCCTAAAGTTTTTATAATTTTTCCAGCCTAAAAACACATCATTTAACATGTAAAACGCATACCTTGAATTGCTAGAGTCCCTAGAATCACAAGATAGCACCCAAAATTGCTTGAACTAGTGCAAGATTGATGAAGATTGATATTGAAAAAATGGTTGTGGGGGTTGCTCTAGTCCACGGCGCATATAGGTGGATTAGGGTTTGTTTTATTATTTTTTTTAATAACAAAACACTAAGGATTAGGATCATGGGCCAAGGTTTCGGGCTCTAGTGATTTTTATCTGATAAGCGATCCCAATAGCCCTATCTAACTCTCGAGATTAATCCGACAATAATAATCCTACCAATTCATATAAAACTATTGTTTTATCAATTCATATTATTTTTACCCTAAGTGCACATATCTCATAACGTTTACGTACAAGTTAATTAACATGTAGTAGTTCACATAAGCATGCAATTCACGTACACGTGTTATTCCACATTCATCAACATCCAATCATTCATATAATCATGCATGCCTAACAAATCACCAACGTTCGGCATACAGGATTCGTGTGTGCGTCAAGACAATTATTTTTCCTAATTATAACGTACGTTAATATCACCTAACATGTGTTATTGTTACATAACATTCTGAAAGACCTGCTCAACTAACCCTAGCTAAGTGTTTAACCACATATGATCAAGGGCAATTAACTAGAGTTCAGTAAAAGAGTTAACCTGCAAATGCGGGGTGTCACATCATCCCCAAGTTGAAAAGAATTTCGTCCCGAAATTCAGCAAGTAAACAGTAAAGTTGGTGTGCTTGGTTACCGGATGTCACATCATCCCCAGGTTGAAAGGAATTTCGCCCTGAAATTCACTTTGAGTGAGTTGCTTTACGTTTAGCGTTCAGTCTATGTACAATTTCAGGTTCGGTAAAGAGATGTGGGTATTTGAGTCGCATTTGGTCCTTGGGTTCCCACGTATATTCTGGTCCTAGACGAGAATTCCATCGTACGTTAACAATAGGTAT
Source organism: Ambrosia x helenae (assembly GCA_030844895.1). NCBI lineage: Eukaryota > Viridiplantae > Streptophyta > Magnoliopsida > Asterales > Asteraceae > Ambrosia > Ambrosia x helenae. The sequence goes on along the minus strand of CM061232.1, from coordinate 95,405,285 downwards.
AGTGCTTTGTCGGAGTTTCTTAACACCTTGCTCAAGGATTTCTACTGGTTCTTCCACGAACCTCAGCTGATCATCCACTTGAATTTCTTCCAGTGGAACCAACAGTGTTGTGTCAGACAAGCATTTCTTAAGGTTTGATACATGAAATACGTTATGCAGTCCATTGAGTTCGTCAGGTAAGTTCAACCTATAGGCCACCAGACCGATTCTTTCCACAATTTCGAATGGTCCAACATATCGCGGGTTTAACTTTCCTCATTTCCCGAAACGAATCACGCCCTTCCAAGGCGACACCTTCAAGAGTACTTTGTCCCCAACTTGGAACTCTAAAGTGGAATCCAAACCCGCTTCATCAAGCACAAGCTGTCTGACATCCCCAAAAAGTGGAATCCAAACCCGATTCATAAAATATTGAAGTCCATCCGACTTTAATTCCAAGTGCTTATCGGCACCATGCAGCGTTTCCGATCCAATATTCTCCTCTTTCAAGGCCTCAACTTGAGCATCGCGGATTTTTCCTGGAAGGTTCGAGTGTATGGTAAGTTGCAAGGCTCGCATCCGCTTGGGTTTTGTCTCCTTGCGGCTAAGGGCATCCGCTAATACATTAGCTTTCCCTGGATGATACTTGATGGCACAGTCATAATCGTTCAAAAGTTCGACCCATCTACGTTGTCGTATGTTCAGCACTTTCTGATCGAATATATGCTGAAGGCTCTTATGATCAGTGAAAATTATGCACTTTGTCCCATAGAGGTAGTGCCTCCAAATTTTGAGAGCGAAGACCACCGCTCCCAGCTCCAAGTCATGAGTGGGGTAATTCTTCTCATGAACTTTCAATTGTCGTGATGCGTACGCAATCACCTTATCACGTTGCATCAGTACACACCCTAAGCCTTGGATGGAGGCGTCACAATACACCACAAAGTCATCCGTGCCCTCAGGTAACGACAGAATTGGTGCACTACAGAGTTTTGTCTTTAGCAACTGAAAAGCAGACTCTTGGGCATCTCCCCATTTGTAAGTAATACTTTTCTGTGTCAAGGCGGTGAGGGGTTGTGCGATCTTTGAAAATCCCTCGATGAACCTGCGATAATACCCCGCGAGACCAAGAAATTGACGCACTTCTGTAGGGGTCTTAGGAGCCTCCCAACGCTTAATGTCATCAATCTTGGCAGGGTCAACATGTATACCTGCCTCATTCACGACATGCCCCAAAAATTGAACCTCCCGAATCCAGAAATCACATTTGGAAAACTTTGCGTACAACTGCTCCCTCCTTAAAAGTTCTAAGATCAAATGCAGGTGTTGCTCATGTTCTTCCCTGTTTTTGGAGTAAATTAGAATGTCATCAATAAACACTATGACAAATTTATCCAAATAGGGCTTACACACGCGGTTCATAAGAACCATAAAAACTGCGGGTGCGTTAGTCAACCCAAATGGCATTACCAAAAATTCATAGTGTCCATAGCGAGTTCGGAAGGCGGTTTTGGCCACATCCTCCTCCCGGACTCTCAGTTAGTGATAACCCGATCTCAAGTCGATCTTCGAATAAAAACTTGACCCTTGGAGCTGATCAAACAAGTCATCAATTCGAGGTAATGGGTAACGGTTCTTAATAGTGACTTTATTCAGTTCTCGATAGTCGATACACATGCGGAAACACCCGTCCTTCTTTTTAACGAATAGAACTGGAGCTCCCCATGGTGAAGAACTGGGTCTAATAAAACCCCTGTCCAGTAACTCTTGGAGTTGGGTAGACAGTTCTTGTAGTTCACCTGGTGCTAGGCGGTAAGGTGCACGCGCGATTGGAGCCGCCCCGGGTGCAAGGTCTATTTGAAACTCTACCTGTCGAATAGGTGGGAGTCCCGGTAGTTCTTCTGGAAAGACATCCGGGTAATCACGGACCACTGGAATGTCTTCGATGTTTGGCCCGTCATCAACTCGAGTGTCAGAGATATTTGCCAGTATAGCTGGATAGCCCTTCCGTACACACTTCTGGGCTTTCAGGAATGAAATGATGCCTAACATAGGACTTCCCCGATCCCTCTGAATAGATAAGAGTTCTCCACTAGGAAGAGGAATACGAACAATTTTCTCCAAACAAAGAATCTCAGCATGACACTCAGACAACCAATCCATGCCGACTACAATATCAAATCTTCCTAGTGTGATGGGAATAAGGTTGATGTCAAATAGGTGACCATTCAGGTCGAGCTTATAGTTACGGTGAACCTGAGTTGCCTCAACAGGCTTGCCGTCAGCCAGCTCTACAGAGTGTGGAGTTTCTAGAAAAGTTGGGGTCCCTAGAAGTTTGCTAAGTTTTATTGACACAAAGCTAAAATCCGCACCAGTATCATATAAAACAGAAGCAAGAATATCGTTTATAGAGCACGTACCCGTCACAATGTTATTATCTTTCATGGCCTCCCCAGAGCCAATCACGAATGCTCTCCCACGAGCCCCATTGTTGTTGTTCCCGTTTTTGTTGTTGTTCCCAGCATTAGTGGTGTTGTTGTTTCCTGCCCTGTTACCACCACCATTGTTGTTATTACCCCTGTTGTTGCCATTACCATTTCCATTCAACTGTGGACAGTCCTTCCTGAAATGATTCTCACTTCCACACTGAAAACAACCTTTACCATTGCTCTGTTGTTGCCCTTGCTGAGCTGTTGGCTGATTTCCACGAAGATTAACCCTACAATCCTTAGCCAAATGTCCCATCCGACCAAAGCAATCACATTTGTTATTGTTACATGCCCCAGAGTGGTGCCTATAGCACTTATTGCACTTAGGTAGGGTTCCCTGATAACCTCCCTGTGAGTTGTTGCGGTTGTTATTACCGCCCTGATTGTCATGCCTCTTATGTTGCTGTTGCTGCTGACTACCATTCCCTGGGGGTTTGCCAGATGCATTCTCCCACTTCCTCTTGTTATCATTAGTAATGGAGGATGAAGCTCCACGAGGGGGTAAAAATCCCTCTTCCACCTTTTGGTCAGTCAGCTGATGAGCCATACGTATGACTTGCTGGATGGTGTTGAGATTAGCAGCAGTAACCATGCTCTTGATTTGGGGCACCAAGCCCTTGATGTATAACTTGATTCTCTTGTAGGGCAGATTGGAGTAATTCGGGCACATCGCCGCTAGTTCATGCGATCTGGTGGTGTATTTCTCAATCTCCGATCCTACCATCTTCAGATTGAGATACTCAGTCTCTAACTTTTGGATCTCATCTCGAGGACAGTACTCCTCCTTCATTAGTTCCTTGAAATCTGCCCAAGGTGTTGCGTTAGCCACTTCCACACTCAGCATCTGTACTTGTGAGTTCCACCAGGTTAATGCCAAATTTTCGAGAGTAGCGGTCGCATATTTCACCCTGTCAGCGGGTGGACAGTTACACATGGCGAAGCAAGATTCTAGTTTCTCGAACCACCTCAGTAGCCCGACAGCCCCTTCAGATCCTCCAAAGTTATGCGGCTTGCAGTCCATGAAGGACTTATAGGTGCAAGCTGGAGGGTGATGCACAGGTGGTTGACCTGGGTACAAGAAGCGAAGAAACCATGAATGAGTATAAGAGCGTAACATTGGAGTCTAGAGGGAAATATAGAGCGGAATAGAGTTAGTTACCAGCTTGGAAAGCTGCGAGGGCTTCCACCACCCTATCGTTGATAAGTGCATTCAACTCTGCCTGGGTCATATAGATATTTCCTCTCCCGTGTCCTGTTCCCGCCATTGAAATTCTACATTTACACTATACCCATGAGAAAACGATGATATGCTAAACATATAATTGTTCACACAGTACAAGTAAACTAGAACACAGCATAACAAACAAACGCGAGAATAGGATAAAGCAACAAGAATAAAAAAAATATACTACCAATAGTATCTCAAAAAAAAAATATCCAACATGATTCCCCAAGTTCGCAATGTTATTAAAGTGATAGTCAAGTCATATTAATAATAATATTCGAGATAAAAAAAAATATTAGTCGCTATCCATGGTGGTGCAGGAGTCATCGACATCGCTCTCCTCGACCTCCTCTGGATCCTCTTCAGGGTCCTCCTCCGGTTCCTCCTCAAAGGGATCCTCCTGTGGTATTGCAGGAGGCTGTTGATTGGCCTCCAGTAGCTGAATCCGTTGTTGCTGTTCTTCTACTATTAGTCTAGTCTCTGCTAGACGGGCAGTCAGTATCTCGACACGTTCTTCTAAAGTGGAATATCGTGTGGTCATTGTGTTACGTAAATCCCAAACGAGCTCCAAACGACGGCCAGCCTCAACAACATCACTGAGCTTGTCCTGTACATAGCTCACGTAACCTGCAAATGTCCTCTCCCATGAATCCCTAACAGTGGGAACATTGCCAGGTACCCCATACTTCTCCACAGTATAATTCAGTAGGGCAGGATACCATCCCCACTCTTTTGCCATTTTGTCGTCCATGGTGGGAGAGTTAGGTTTAGAATTGGGGTTAGAGGAAGAAGACGACATGATTCACTGCAACAAGAAGTTTAGCATGTAAATCCAAAAGGAATAAGTAAATGAATACTTGTGCAGTGAGTGTAACTAATGCAGTGCTTATGCTATGACGGTTATAGACAAGACTCGACTCGATGTCCTAGTTCACTATAACCATTGGCTCTGATACCAATCTGTCACACCCTCAAATTTCCACTGCGGGGTTTTACCGCGAGGCGCATGACACACCAGGATCTCATAGCCATAAGTTATACGAACGACTCTAAATGTCCAACCATTTAGTTCGTTATTGTAAAATCAAGTTTAAGCTTTTAACCAAACCAAGTTAAGTATAGCGGAAGCGAATTTGCAAAACAGTAAATAAACGTGAGCTGCATGCCTTACATCATTGCCTATCAACAATGATAAAAATCTGTTAAGTTATAGTTCACTCCCGCGCTCCCCGAGCCGGTGTGAGGTTTGTCAGACCTAATAGCGCTATCAACTAATAACCCGCTTGCCATAACCCGACAACTCATTCGGTACGTGAAGGACTTACAGAGATAGTGTTGGTTTAGTTCATCAAGGACAAAGTTTGTAAACTAGTAAAACCCGACCCACACAAGGAGTCATAGCATCCCAACCCGGGATGTGAAAGTAGTCCCAACCGGACTAGGAAAAGTTTAGTAAGTTGTCTCAAACCCGAGATGCATGCTTTTGAGAAAAAGTAGTGAAACTCACCTTAGGTTGTGTGCTAAGAATAAACTGCAAAGATATTAAACGTGGAAGACTACTCGCCTACCAATGGCCTATCAAATTCAGGGTTACAAAATGTTTGAGTGTGCTTGACACCAAGACTTAAGTGACCTCTCAAATAATTTTACTTGACACAAATAGACCATACAAAACCCGTCAATTGTTGGTGACTAGTAAATGATGCAACATGTTAAGACTTTTAACATAGCTAGTTCTCATCACACATTGCATACCATCAACCTATCATGGCATCTATAACACATAAATAACATATACGCATGTCTTCATATAGAATTTCATAACTTACAACTCATTAACATACTCGAATCATCACATAATCAATTTCTCGCAAATCTGTGTTTTCTGGGCAGATTTTACGTCATGAAAACCAATTTTTATAAAATACCAAATCAACTCTTCAAAGGCCCAAAATTTTACAGAAACTTCTCAAAAGTTTTTACGTGACTCCACTATTTTTATTTCCCATCAAAAACACTTCAAGATTTTATGAAAATTAATTTAGTACAGACACCTCTGAAAAAGAGTGCTGTTGACAGCAGCTTACATAAAAATTCATTAAAAATCGTAGATTCATCCAAACGAGATGAATCCAATTGGAAAAGCTTTTATACTCAGAGACTAAACCTCTGTCCAAATTTCATGATCAGCGGACTCGTAAAACTCAAGTTATACCCCTTTAAAGTTGGTCCATTTTTCCCATCCGAAAATCTGATTATACCTTTAATCTTATAAAATCATAAATATATATATCAAAACAGGTCCAAAAACACATGATTTTGGACTTTTTGAAAATCTAACACCAAAAGTTATGTTTGGCGTTAGAAAACAATCAGATTACACCTTTTAATCACTCTATAACAGCCCTACAAGTCGTCACAATGAATCTGTCAGCACATCAGAATTTTATCAACATGACTCTTATAAACCCTAATCATTCTCAATACCTTATATTCATGCAGTAACCTCATATTAACACAATAACACTCATATTATTACATTTAATCTCAGGTTTTTACGTACCATATACTCTAGATATGATTTCGATCAACAATATTCATCAACACTTTCAACGAACAACATAAACATTCACATACATTGATTTGCGATTCTAGCATGTATATTTCCTAAAGTTTTTATAATTTTTCCAGCCTAAAAACACATCATTTAACATGTAAAACGCATACCTTGAATTGCTAGAGTCCCTAGAATCACAAGATAGCACCCAAAATTGCTTGAACTAGTGCAAGATTGATGAAGATTGAGATTGAAAAAATGGTTGTGGGGGTTGCTCTAGTCCACGGCGCATATAGGTGGATTAGGGTTTGTTTTATTATTTTTTTTAATAACAAAACACTAAGGATTAGGATCATGGGCCAAGGTTTCGGGCTCTATTGATTTTTATCTGATAAGCGATCCCAATAGCCCTATCTAACTCGCGAGATTAATCCCGACAATAATAATCCTACCAATTCATATAAAACTATTGTTTTATCAATTCATATTATTTTTACCCTAAGTGCACATATCTCATAACGTTTACGTACAAGTTAATTAACACGCAGTAGTTCACATAAGCATGCAATTCACGTACACGTGTTATTCCACATTCATCAACATCCAATCATTCATATAATCATGCATGCCTAACAAATCACCAACGTTCGGGATACGGGATTCGTGTGTGCGTCAAGACAATTATTTTTCCTAATTATAACGTACGTTAATATCACCTAACATGTGTTATTGTTACATAACATTCTGAAAGACCTGCTCAACTAACCCTAGTTAAGTGTTTAACCACATATGATCAAGGGCAATTAACTAGAGTTCAGTAAAAGAGTTAACCTGAAAATGCGGGGTGTCACAGAGGGCATGCTCAATGTTAGTTGGGCTATAGGCAGTATGGGCTTGGTGAGGTTTTGGGCCTAATAGGCTGGGTTGTGGGGTGGCCGATTGTATGTTGTGGGTGGGCCGATTTGTGGAGGGGTATGGACATGGAGGAGTGGGCCAGTAAGTTTGTTGTTGGGCTAGTGGGTAATACGGTTGTTGGGCCGAGGGAGGGTAAGGGAAGTTTGTGAGCCAATAGGGGGTCCAGGGTGAGTACGAGGGTCGAGGGTAGTAGGAGTTTTATTGTTTTCGGCATCGACCGTAGCTACCTGCCGCCACGGCCACGACCACGAGAGGAGACTTGGTTAGGGCAGTGGTATTCGGGGGGGAGGGGTTGTTTCGGGATGTTTGGGCGGTAAAGGTGGTGGATGAGGTTTTAGATTGTAGGAGTGCTTGTTCGGCTTTGCGTGTTTCAACCTGAATAAGTTATGACCGAGCATTGTAAAAGGTAGGGAATGGTTTTTGTTGAAGTAAAATCATAGCGATGCCCTCATATTGCTCATTCAAACCTGCAATCAATTGTAAAACAAGACGATCATTATTAACAGGTGCGTCAACATTAGCCAATTGATCGGCTGGGTTTTCACAACCTAACAGTATGCAGAGATACAAGGAAAACCATCCAAACGAGTGTTGGAGAATTTTTGCATGAGATATATGGCACGAGCAGTCTTGTTATCTTGAAACAAGTTATCGATAGCCATCCATGCATCGTGGGTAGTGGAGGTTTTGTCTGTCACACCCCAACCGATGGCGAAATACATCGGGGCGAGACTTGTGGTAGATTGTTCAAATACTTCATGAAACTAATTGTGACAATATGATTTAAAGATAAAATTTCGTTCATAGCATAATCATTGTCTAAAAGATACGGAATACAATTTTTTTCAAAAAAAGAAGAAATACAATATCGAAACATAGAACTTAAACTAGCGTGAGTTTCTAGTCCAATCCTAAGTAGTTTTTCTTGAAAATCCTGCATTAAACATTTCCTGCAACATGTATAAAATATTCGTCAACACATAAAGCATTGGTGAGCATACTAGTTTTGGTTTACATACATAGTAATTAGAATGATTTACTTGAATCTCATACTATAGCATCGCACATACATACCATACAAAGATCATAACTCAAACCCGCGAGTCCACTGCATATACCTAACATATTCATGCTAGGTCTGTTTGATTCTTAACAATGACCCATAAAGGGGGCGGGGTGCTACTCCTATAGCGCTATACATGTTAAGTGGGCTAATAATGGCTAATGAATTATGTTTAAGTATCAAGAATCGTAAGCATGGCAAATAGCATATAAGTATGTTTAATAGATTGAGCATGATAGTTAAAGAGTATGAAATCGTTTAAGTTTTGATAGTGATACATGTTGAGCCCCAAAGAATAAAGAATAAAAAGGGGGACAAGTATGAACTCACCTTTGGGTGCGTCTTGATATAGTTCCAAACATAAGTCTTGGAAGTTTAAGCTTTAGCCTTGAATAACTAGAATTAAAGAATAAGGGTCTTAGGTTTGAGTTTAGATTATAGGTTCAAGAGAATCATGCAAGCCTTTTAGGAAAACCAAGCACAAATTGCCTTTAGGGCAATCCGGATGGTCATGAGATTAAGTTAGACCAAGCACAAAATCATCCTAGATGATTCGGATGGTATAAAGTTAGGAATGTGAATCCATTTAATAGGTTCATGTCATAACCACTTCGCTTATGGAGTAAACGTGGGTTTTGGACACGGGATTTCCACTTTCTAGTGTGGATAAATCCATAGCACAAGAAGGGTCAACAGAGTTGGTAAGGTAGGGTGTAACCACAAACCTTCCAAGGATTAGTAATAAGATAGTAAGATAGAAACTTGAGAGTATATGTTTATATTATTACATAGTATAACCAAGAAGTTTAAGTAAAGTTTGGGGACTGATTTGGATGAGTCTTGACTCTCCTTTATCACCCAATACCATAGCACAAATCTCCTAACATTAGATTGTTAGTAGACTTGGTTGGTTCCTTCACAACAAACATTCTTAGGACATAAAAACAATTCTATAAAACAAACACCTTTGGGACCTCTTTCAGGTGCTCTACCCTTATCACACTTCTGTGGATAAATATGGGGAAGATCCTAGAGGGTCCTCCAAGGAGTTTTGGATAGAAAAGAGAAGGAAAATTAGAAGAAAAGTGCAAGTTTGAGCTTAGAACTTACTAATTATGTTTTCAAAAATTTGCTCAATAAACTTGAAGATTAGAGAGAGTTTTAGAGAGATTATGGATGAACAAGAGGTTAAAGGGTGGAGAGGAATGATATTTATAGGTGACGTTGGTTGGTTGGGTGTTTAATGCAGTAATTAGGGTGGTTGGGAGGTGTTTAGGTGAGAAAATGGGGTTAATTACGAGTTGTTAAAGAGTTAACTGATCTGATGCCTCCCCGAGCACCATGAGGGACTGGGCTCTTCTCCCCGAGGTACGCGGTGGAGAGGGGGTTCAGCCCAAAGTTGGTTTTCGTTGGGCTTGGCCCAACAGACTCGGTTTTGGACGTGTTTTTGGGTTAAAACTTAAGGTTTAGGCCCATTTTGACATGTTTTTGGGTTGGGCTTGATTTCCAACTTGTATGGGTTCGTTTATGCTTCGGTTTCGCATTAGAGTCTCATTTTTAAGTGTAACGTATAAAGTTTGTGTAAATAGAATACATAGAATATTTGAAATAGATTAATAGTTAAATGCAATTGACAAAATATTCTTCTATTGATCATAAGCTCGGGATTACAAGGGTATAAAATGAAAAGATACAAAAATATAAGGACTAGGATTGAAAATGTGAAAAGTACAAATGTTACATTGTTAATGATTGTATGAAGAAGATCATTGGAGATCGTATTATAGATCTGATGTGTTGCAAAACACATCTCTTTTCCTATGTATTTTGTATATTATTTGGTCAAGTTTTTATTCGTTTTGTGTCGTTTCTATTATGTATTTATGTATTTTATTATTTTATAGGTGTTTGGAGAGAATAAGCTCAAAATGAAAGAATTTCAATCAAGACACCAACACTTGAGAGAAGGCGTTCATGGACGTTAGAGCGTAAGCGAGAAACTTTGATTGAACTAAAAACTCCCGAAGTCGAGCAAGCATGACATTAATAATAATAATACTTAATAATCTGTAACTTATAATAAAAGAATTGAATATTGATGAGGTGGCATACAATGGAGACCTAAAAAAGCCATTTTAATGACATGACATTCAAGGAGGCATTCTCCTCCTTGAGTGTGTCATGTGTCATGCCATGTGGCAAATTAAAAATAAATAAATAATAATATAAAACCTAATCTACTAAATTTAAATTGAGTTATTTTAGGAAAAAAGAATTTAAAAACAAATTTAAATTTCTCTCTTATTTTCCTCCCATAATTTTTAAACGTTAATATCTTTTATATACGAGATTGTTTAAAGAAAAAAGTTACACCAAATTAACGAGCGTTTTATTATCTTTCCAACGAGTACCATAATTCTATATAAAAACGGAGAAAAAAACAACTATTTTTTGTGAGGTTTCGTTCATACGGGAAAAAAAAACACAAAGTGTTCAGGTTATTCATTAATAATGTTTTTTCTTTTAAACCAAGTTCTTATCTACGATGTTGAATTCAGCTCAATCGCCATGCTTTCATTGGAATTTTACTCTTTTAAAGATGCATAGGTATACTTCATCAAGAGAAGCAAGGAGAAAGAATCGCGCAACACTGCAACACATGGTGTCAGCTTATAGCAAGATTATGTTTTTATTTATTTAATTACAAGGGTAATAATTATTACTATTAGTATTAGTATTATTAGAATTGTTATATTTTTCAACACCGGACACTCCCGGGATAAAAATCTAGTAATAAAATAAGAAAAATGAAAACAAGAGACGCAAAGTCTCGTGAATAAAGAAGAAAAAGACAAAAAAAGCATTAATGCTTTCAAAGAAAAAAAAGAAGCAGCCCAAATCGTAAGTTAAAGGCCCAACGCGATAACTTTATTATTATAGGTTTTTATAAATCGTTTTTGGGGGAGCAACATCATCGTCGTCAAAGAGACCTAACAGCGGCGGAAGAAGCCAATCGACCACGGCAGTATCAAAAAGAAATAAAGATGAAGTGAAGGCAAGGAAGGCTTGGGTCCAAGAGTGAAGCTACGGGTTCGACTATAATAAATTTTAGTTTTCATATTTATTTATTTTGTGTTCATGAATATTGAGACCATGACTATATTTTATTTTGAACCTATGTTTTTATCAATTTTCATTATTATGAGTAGCTAAATCTTGAACCACTACCTAGGTTATATGATGACTGCATGTTAATTTTATACTTTCGGTTTTGGATTTATTTTTGAATGGTTAATGTTTTGGTAAAAGTTTGGTTGGTGTTTATTATGATGTGTGTGCGTGCTTAAGTCTAATTTATTATTTTGAGAGTTCCATAATCGTCTTAGTGAATGTCTTTCATGTTTGGATGATTATTAGGGTTACCTGCTTGGTGCTTGTAGCTTAGTTTGTGGCTTTGGATCCGAAAGCCATATGAACTTGATAAGAGAATTTAGAGGACTTAAGTATTCTTCCATTCTTGAGACCGGGAGGTGATGGAATGTTGGGTTGTCTAGAACTTTAGGTGTTAGGTTTTGGGTGAGACCGGGAAGTGATCCTAGCCTAGTTGTCTTTAGTTTCTTGCAATTCCAAGTCATAGTTAACCCAATTAAATTACTCATTTACATCTTCGGGTGTATTGTGATTAGAGAGACCGGGAGGTGATCGAGTCATTAGAGTACCTTTACATTCTTAGTGAGGTGAGACCGGGAGGTGATCCAAGCTAGATATCCAGTGTTTTATTCTTTAGGATTCTTTGGGGTGTGTTGGTGAGACCGGGAGGAGATCTAGCACGTCTTAGGGTTTCTTAAGTTATCTTAGAATCTGGTATCCATTCAGGCTTCCATTACCGAGAGTTGTGAGTTTGCATGTAGGATTCTTGACCTAGGTAGTTGCCTTCCTATCCTGATATTTTCCTCATTTATCTTCGCTGTCTATTTATCCTTATTTATTTATTTTTACTTTACTTTATTTAATTATTAAAAACCCAAAAATCATATTTAAAACCAATTTTGTTAAGTCTTCGTCGAGTCTAGTTTTGTTTTGTAGTTGTGTCTTGTGGGTTCGATACTCGGACTTACTTAGTCTGTACTGCATTGATAGGTACACTTGCCTGTCGTGTGGTCTAGTTTAGTTGAGTCAGTTTTATATTACTAGGTGTCTAGGTTAGTTTATTATTTTTAGACCATACATAGCACATCAAGATCCATTGTAAAACAATGGCATCTAGTCGATTCCATTCAACCGAGGCAGAAGATGATTCGGTCGAATCTGTAGAGGATTCTGGTTTTGGTTTAAGGTGGTCATCAACTATATAGGCACGACAATGGATGGTGAACAAGGTTGCCTACAAAGAATATTGGCTTGATTCGATTTCCAGGAGGATTGGAATGAAGTTTTGATGTTTGTAACGGTTGTGGCCAGATGAAGTTTGGATTCAATAGTGATTGGAGAGGCATTGGAGGTGCTTGGTGGTTGTTGATCGTCGACAGCCATGTTCAAGAAAGAATAGGCGGCAGTCGACTAGGGAAGAAGGAGGAGATGTGACGGCAAGATTAGGGTTAGGAGAAGGAAGGTACCCGGTCTCGTGATACCGTAAAGCAATAGGTTCCGTGCCTTTCTCATTGATATGTGTCTAAATATATAAAACAAGAATATATCGTAAATTTGGACAGATAATGAATACAATTAACTCTATACAATTATTTCCTAATATCCGATTGCTATTAACAAGGATATTCATTAAAAATAAAAGGATAAATTACATAAGGATGGTAGGTAGGCGGGATGTAAAAGTTGTTGTGCACTACCCGCTGAACTCGATCCTAAAACCGCACCGCTTTCGGTGCTAAGGAACCGAACGTGTCGAAGGCCAGGGGAACGAAAGCATGTTGATTATCCTCGCATGCTTTAGCATACTTTTTCACTTTCTTGGATTCAGCTCTCATAACCGCTTGCCCGGCCACAAACCCACTATCCTGAAACCCAACTAGGGGGACACCCAGTAAGATCAACGCATGCATGTTTCCCACCTTCCTATCCAAACACTAAGCGTCTGCTGTGTAACATCCGGCAAAAATCGATATGTTTCCGTACGTAATTAGTATATGTAATTAACGGTTTAAGTACATGTTTAAATTAATTGGATTAATATATCTGATGCCTTAGAGAATAGCAAATTCCCCATAAGATTCATAGGAATGCACATGTTTAATGTTGAAGCACGGCGAAATCGCGTGCGAATAAACTTGTCCGGAACGGACGTTGGTGATTACCCGGTAAAAATTAAATAAACGAAAAGGGTCCCAGACACCCAGGACATAAAATAAAGGGTATTTTCACAAGATATAATGTGTTTTGGAACTCCAAAACCATAAGTGAAAACTTTACATACAAATCTCCCGGTAACGAATAAAGTGCGCGTACCGCATCCGGTACGCGTATAACTTATAAGTTCACCCAACAAGAGCCTAACTAACCAACTAACACTTAAACTAGGCTATGTTTAAGGGTTATTAGAGGCTATTATAATGTCTAGATAACGCGTAATTAAAATCCAATTAAAACCCGAACGAAGCCCCGACGATAACATCCAATTGTAACTACTTAGTTAGTAGATATTTTTGAAGTGGGACCCACCAAACCATACACCATAACCAGCCCTTGATCATCACATGTGCAAAATCTTTTTTTTTATTTTGATCAAGATCTCAAAATATATGAAATATAGTCCTTGGATTATGTATGAGATTTTATGTACTTTGGGAAGATCGTGAATGTGCATATAATATCTAAAATTCTCATTAGTGGTTCACAACAAAATTCACCTTCTTCTTGTTCTTGTTGGCCGTAGCTTATCACACACACACAAAGATTCACTTTTCAACTTTCAAACACTTTAAAACTTCCATATCTAAACCCTTTTTACAAAGATCAAAGTGTGTTACAAGCTTGGAGCTTAACCCTTTGGAAGAACACACTAAACTCCATCCAAATCAAGTGTTTTTATCTTCCCTAGCCTTGTGCTAGTTGTAAGTGTTTTTGATCTTGCTTTGGTTCTTGAAAGTTTATATTTTTATGTTTTTAAACCAAGTTGTACATTGGGTTTGGAACATGGTTTTAAAGAAAAGATATAATGGTTTTCTTTTAACAAAATGGATGTTATACAAAAGAATACCTGGGTCGTGGGTTTAGATGGTGATGTTATATTATTTTTGTAAGTTATAAAATACACATACACATGTTTAAATGATGATCCAAGGCATTGTTTCTAAATGTGACTCGAACACACCTAAAAGTGGTTTTGATCTTCATAATATGATCATCTAAAACAAGAAATAGCTTTGATCTTGTTAGAAATTAAAAATACAAAAGTTACATATTATAAGATATGGACATAAAAATAAACTAACATGACAAAGATGATCAAATAAAGTCCACTTGTTTAGTAGAAAATTGTTAATCTTGAAAGATTGAATGGAAAAATGTAACTTTTATAAGTTAAAGGACTATTTTAGTAACTTTAAAAGTTGAGGGACTTAAAATGATATTTTTAGAAATGTGTATCTAAAAATATAACTATGAAAAGTTTGGTGTCAAATGTGTACATAGTAATTTTCCAAAGTGGATTTGGTAAATACTAGCAAATATACATATGTATCTTGTATAAAAAGGTATTTTTATAAAATGGAGTTTTATAAAAATATAAATTCTCTAACATGTGGAAACATATAAAAAACAAAGGTTTTTATAAAAATGTTAGATAAAATAAAAGCTTGGTGGAAACTTATATAAAAATGAACACTTTTATATAAATGGGGATATAAAAGTGTTGGAGCATTTTTATACATAAGTAACCAAGCCTTGGAAATAAAAATACATATATTGTGGAACTTGGGAAGAATTAACAATATATGAATATACGTTAAGTAATCGGATATGGACAGGTTAACGGACTAAGATGTAGAAACGGACGAACGAGTAAAATATTATTACGTCTAATGAAAAGATGAGTATATATATTTTAAATGATTTAAAATATATAATTCGGGTGAAAATACATAACACTTTCCTAAGTGTTGGAAATTTATTCGTGGGAGAAAAATAACGTAAATAATCTAACGATTAAACGTTAAAGCAAGTGTATGGACTTAACAAGGAGAATATATATATTCGACTCGACGAAATCTTAGTATATTTATTTAATGGGAAAGTAAATATACGGGGAGGTAAGTCGAGTCGAGTGCAGAAAACAATATATATATAAATATATCGAATCGACGAGATCCTAGTGTATTTACTTAATGCGAAAGTAAATATACGGTATGGTGAGTCGAGTCGAACGTAGAAAACATATCATCGAACGACAAAACCTTAGTATATTTATTTGAAGGGGAAAATAAATATACGGAAAAGTGAGTCGTGTCGATTGGTAAAGATATTATATCGAACAACGAGATCTTAAGTATAATTATTTAATGGGAAAATAATTATACGTTAAGTGAAGTTGAGTCGAGAATAATATTATACAAGTTAATTAATATTCATGAAAGTATAAATGTAACTTGTAACAAGGGTAATCCATCACCAACGGACCTAGGACATATGTTTAATTAAACGGGAATTATATGTAAATGGTGGTGTTGGGAGTTGGGTGTACCACTTGCCGGAAAAACACACGCTATAGACTTAGTGACTTACACGCACTAGGACGTTCGTAGGTGCTTGACCACGGACTTGCTATTCTCTGCTATTTGATTGTACGCTGTACATTAGGTGAGTTTCACGGCCCCATTTTACTGGTTTAACTGGGGATAGATATGTTTGTCAAAAGCTATCACATGTTGAAATGTATTCAAAGGTTAAAACGTGATGAGTGGCATGATGAGTACTTGAGTTTTGTTCGCCACTCGGGGTTGAGTCCTCGCTACTGTAACCATTAATTCAGGTAAATGAAACCGAAGGAATATTTGGATAGTACTATTGGTGCCTGACAAGGCCCACCCCTAATCGATAGCGTCGATTATGCATCGGCGTATGCCAGGGGTGCACGTATTCTGAACTTAAGTCGTTGGGTTCCGAGAAACGACTTGGAATGGGGCATATTTATTAGTCTTGGTTTGGTTATGGGACTCAGGGGATTGCTCATCATCATAGTTTGTAGGAGCTAGCTATTCCTTACAAAGGCCACAAGTTGTGCAGATTTCGCACATGTTGTAAAAACGAAATATCGATCGACAAGATCCTAGTATAATATTTAATGGGAAAATAATTATACGGTAAAGTGAGTCGAGTCGATGGTTGTGAAAATGTTGTTATGAAACTAAAACCTGTGAACTCACCAATATTTTATATATTGACGTCTTTTTAAACATATCTTTCAGGTAACTAAGTGCTGAATAGATATGGGGCTAGTGCAGTGGAATTTGGGATGTCGGATACTGGTCGGGGCCTCATCTATTGTTACCAACGGGTTGGAACATAAACGGAAATACCCCCACATTGAAACTTAATGTTCATTGTTTTATGTAATGCTTTGTGCAACATTGTAACGAGATACTCACTTTCGACATCCAAATAAATTGACCTTTTCTAATTAAATATAGTTTGTGTTAATCTTGACTTTGATATGCTTTCGAGCGTTGCGCCACATGTTTCCGCCATTGGCGTGGTGTGACAGAAGTGGTATCAGAGCCAAGGTTATAGCGAACTAGCATTTTTGAAAAATCTAGACTATAACCGGTTTCGGCTCGAAGACAAAGTTTTCAAAACTAAAACACAACAAAATATTTTGTTTAGAAAAGAAAGAAAATTGTACATGGGATGTACAAGGGGAAATTCCGACCGACTAGCCATGTGTGTCAATATATGAAGTATTAGAAAATACGGATAAGATGTTTATGTTGCATAGGAATCCGATTTTCTAAGATTAGTTAATACATATACGTAGTACGGATATTTTGCCAGTAAGGATGTTGTGTCACGCTTCACATTAGTCCGCACTCTTGCATCGATCACCGGTACCAGCAAGTGGGAAGGATGTTGTGGTCTACGATGAGCTCACTCGCTTACCTGTAGACGGGATGATCGGAAGGACTAGTCTCTATCACGATAATGGATGTCGCCGCGTTGTTTATGATTTGGAGGCGAAACTAGACCAAGCCTTTTGTTGTATGAAATCTTTGTTTTGGATCAGGAAGCTCGGAATTAGCGGGCAACAAGATTACCTGGCAACGCAAATTATCATTACGGGTGCACACGTAATAATAGTTTGGGGTGCACGGTAACCTTGGTGGGCGCTAGGGCCGGGATTGGTGATCACTCCTTGTCTTGGTTGTTCTTGTTCTTTAGATTTAGTCTTAGTTTTGATCGGCCAATGGGTTAAATGGGAGGTCTCGTCGACGTCCCTTGATTTTGATCCTAGCTGACCTGATGAGCTGTCTTCGACATTACCTTTAAGGTACGAACACGGAAGAGCTCGAACGTCTATTCATATGAGAAATCTGACGTAAACCCTCGCATCGGATAGTGACGGGAGACGAAAACTTCCTTGTATAGGAGTTGAATGTCTCCGCCACAAAGTTCTTCCAAAGGAGCGGGCATACGAGGATGCGCTGCCTACCGAAGAGATGAATGCCTGGTACGATGCGAGGATTGCTAAACTTGGAACCCAGTGAAGACTTAGGGTGTGTCCCTATAAGACTAATACGTTATGAGCACGGGACCCTGTGTGGATCAGATATGAGACTCGTGGCCCGTGTGCGGCTGTGTCGTTATTGTGAATAAGTCATTCTCGATCTAACACATGCCCAATGCCTGGTACGATGCGAGGATTGCTAAACTTGGAACCCAGTGAAGACTTAGGGTGTGTCCCTATAAGACTAATACGTTATGAGCACGGGACCCTGTGTGGATCAGATATGAGACTCGTGGCCCGTGTGCGGCTGTGTCGTTATTGTGAATAAGTCATTCTCGATCTAACACATGCCCAAGTTGTCTCCCAGGGTCAAGTATTTTTCTTCTCCTTGTGGAGGACAGAATCGAAGTTGCTGATTTAGGAAGCTTGATCATTGTTATATTGAAGACTCGATAGCCCCCGTCTGAATCGACAGTATTGGTTGTTCCCATGCAGTCGTGGATTGGTTGCAAAATCAGCATGCCATATTGCACATCCGCGAGTCATAGGGCTGTGATAAAATTCAATTATGTCGAAAATTTCAGCCACTAATCACGACCGCGGCATCGTTTGTCAGTGTTAGGATGACGGCGTGTAGTGGAACAGCTAGCCCCAGTCGGCGTTTGGCGATGGACTCACTCAGAAGTGCATACGATTAACTCATGGGAAGCCACTTCTCGATGTATTGAGTATTCAAGTATGGATTAACACCCTCTACAATAGCGCTGGATCGTATTCCGGAAGATGATTTGTGATGGGCTTAGCATATTGGTACTTATGTCATACTACTTTCCTGAGGTGCAAAAGTCATCGTGAGACTCCTCTATCTACCTCCTATTTGTTTTTCAAAGATTATTGGTAGTCTTACTTCAGTCGATGAACGCCAGAGTAGGTTCGATACGTGTACTGTGCCTGAATCCGCCATAAACCCTGGGGAGTGGACCCACACTTTGGGAAGCGTAATCGTAAGGGTGTGTTCCGTAATTATGTCGCAAGACACTTTTTGCGGACATTGAAATCCCCCTCGAAAATCAAACGACGGAAGCAGTCACATTATTTTGTTAAATTAAACATACCCATGGGACGACAATCCCATTGCGCTTGTTGCAATGTTGAACGTCCGTCACTCTCGTCACGACGACGAGACTGATTATCTACTTGGGGCGGCAATTGACGCGAAGTGTTTTCCATCAATCCTCATAGGTACTGAGACTTGGCATCCCCTCGTCTCAGTGGTGTGGAAACTAAGGTCGCGAGATCCATTGGTTATGGACAATGTGACCTGTCTAATCCCTTGTCGTATTTCGATACTCTCACTGTGTGGCCTGTCATGAAGAAAGTTCACTAGCCTCGCTTAGGTGGCGGAAAGACATTTCAGTTAATGACTATCAGTGCTAAGGCCAAAATAATATGCAAGAGGACTCTAATGAGAAGGATGACTCGGCTGGGTTGCCAGAGTCGGTATCGTTTTCATTCTATCAAGGTGTCTCGATAAATCGTGATCCTTCTACCTTAACTTGCTATTTTCGTGGTGACCACTATCCTTGATATTGGGATAGACGGTGGTTGGTTTCTAGGTCCTATGGATACTAGTTACCACACATATAATAACTACGACGAGTCTAAGGCTCCGGTCGAGCTTGATGTCGCTGTGGCTATTATTGGTCTATGGCTCAAGTAGATCCCGATGTTTTTGCTAAGTGTGTAGCTTTTGCTGAGTCTGTTGTTGCCCGTGATTCTGTAGCACTTATCGGGCTTGATGCTGTTGTATCCATGTCTATTGTTGAGCTTATTGTTGTCGTTGTCTCTATAGTCCATGTTGGGCTTGATGTTGTTGTTTCTATGGCTCTTCTCGAGTTGATGTTGTTGATGTATTTGAGGCTCCTGCAGAAGTGAATGTTGTTAACAAAGACGTCTCTATGACCCTTGCCAAGCCGCTATGACCATATCTGTGTCTTTGTGGAGTTCGTTGTTATTAATTCCATTCTCTTTGAGGCTTTCATTGAACTACTAGTTATCATTCCTTGGGCTCTCAGCAATCCTAACATTGTCAATGGTTCTCAGGCCTCGGTTGAGACTGTCGATGTTGTTGTTGCTATCATTTGAGTGACTCATACCAAGCCTACGGTCGTTCTCTCTATGAACAATATCGGCTTGAGAAGCCAGCTTAATTATGTGGAACACGTCGTTCCCATTTAAGTTTTGACGACTGATGCGCCGGCCTATCTAACCGTTCCTACCATTGAGCCTATGGAGGTTAGGCTCGAGTCCGAAGGTACGGATGCAAATCCCACCTCCACAAGTGATCTGAGACGCACGGGGATGCGTGCTCACCATAACGGAGCTTTCTGTTGATATGGACTGTGGATTTTCCATATTGAGCATCATATTGACGTGTGCATTCATGCTGCTGTGTTACCCCCAGCCATTGTGCATGCTCGCTGTTGCATTATTTTTGCTGATTGCATATCCATGTGGTTGCGCTGCATTACCGATGATGCATTCCTGTTGTTTACTGCTCCTGCAGTAGTGTAGCCTTGCTGTCGTGTTTCTCTGTGTCATGTGGTTCCTGTTGCGGTGTTGCCTTGTCGTCATGCTTCTATGTTATCGTGTCACTCCTGTGCGGTGTTCCCTAGTTGATGTGCTTCGTGGATGTGTTGCGGTCATTGCCGTGTTGTTTCTACTGTCGTGTTGCTCAGAGGGCGTATTGCTACAGCTGTTGGATTACCTTGATGATGTGATGACTTGTCGGTTGATTCACTCTGGGTTTTCCTCGGGATGGAGACATCACCTAAACTCCTCGCTGCTGTCATTGTTCTGTTTGTTTGATTGTGTAGCGCCGACATTGAGTACGTAAGATTTCGGTGCTCAGCAGACTTTTTGGAAGTCATACTAAGACACTCTAGTCTGAGTGCTAGCCCATGTATTCCTTTGAGTCTCGTGGTTGTTTGAGTAATTGACCGAATCATGTGTCGACCCCTTGATATGCTCACGCATTTCGTGAGCATTACATCTTTAGAATCTGAGGCATCATTGACGCCGTGTCCGGCCTTAACTTTTTACGCGCATTTTGGTCAACTAACCACACTCGAATCATGTCGGAAAGAAATCCCATGATCCACACATGACGAGGCGAGGCTCGCCTTTGTGATAAGGGATTTTGAATACGCCTCGAACCTCAAAGTATCGAGTAGTCGTGAGCAATATTATGACCCATACCTTTGGGACTAGCAAGAGTTGAAGGATTCAATTCGTTTATTGCTCATCCCAGGGGATTTGTTGGATGTCATGCATACAGATGTGTCATACTGATGATTATGGAAATACCATTATGGACCCACCCGTGGGCATGCATTGGTGAAGTCCCTGGTGCATGATCTCGGAGGTTTTGTGAAACCCTGAATCCGGAAGGGCGTGTAGCGTTGTCTACTCTATAAGGGTGCTACCCTACCGTTATGAGATGGTCGATCAACTCAGCCCTTCGATTAATATTGTTATTCCTCTGATGGTGGGTTTTTCTTGTCTTGGTGTCATTACGTAGGTTCTTGGGATAGGGGAACCCCTTTCGAGCTTGGGTCGATAGCGGTGTTCCCAGTTATCCTTAGGAAGCATTGCTCACGTTAGAGCAAAATCCCCTGTCCTTGACAGACACTGGTGGAGACACCATAATTATGTGAGAGGCCAGGTCAGTGCGTTTGGTACCTGACAAATCAAGATGAGCTTGAAAGATTACAAATTACGCCCATATGTGTGACTATCCGAGTCGTTGAATGGAATGCCTTGTGGGAAGGCTCGATACTATTGCTTGTGGTGCGATCTCAGTCTTTCGTTTGTTTGTTTTAAGTAACAACTTCGGGCGCAAGAAGCCGTCAAACCCAAAGGTGAAGTCTGTGCCAAAGGCATGCATCGATGACTCGATTTCACCTTTTACCTCGAAAGATTCGGGAGAGATGGAAACTTCGGCAAGTGAGGGTTCCGGTTTCAGGACTCCTTTTACTCAAATCTTTGCATGAGACCTGATAGTCAATTCGAGGGCGTGTGACCTGTATTATTCAGAATTGACTTACTGGTTGTTAATATCGATGGGACTGCCAGGGCCCATGAAGCACATATAACAAAACTAGTACTGGATACCCATGTTTTGCGTAAGCTACTGGTGTTCTGTGTACTTGTCGCAATGGGGGCCAACGTGTTGATATGTCTTAAGAAACCTTATACGTTGTTCATTGCGACAACAATTTATGATGCTTCATATAGCTCTTTCCGGTATAGACCTATGTGCTGGAAGCATCTGGTCATTTGTGTTTGAGTCGACTTGTAATTCTCGAGGATTGTGGAACTACATGACCGATGTGTCGTATATACACTGCTTACTGTTAGGGAACTGAGGGGTGAAGGCGACGCAAAAACTTTTGTCCCCCCCCCCAATCAGTCCCTACTAGGCACCTTAGTACCATTAACCACAATTGCTCAGGTGGAAGGT
Organism: Ambrosia x helenae; assembly: GCA_030844895.1. Classification (NCBI taxonomy): domain Eukaryota; kingdom Viridiplantae; phylum Streptophyta; class Magnoliopsida; order Asterales; family Asteraceae; genus Ambrosia; species Ambrosia x helenae. Next base: position 95,382,862 of record CM061232.1, on the reverse strand, counting down.
AGAAATTCAGTACCTAGAGGGTTCTACGGAAATAAAGTCCCATTTTGAATATAGTTGTTCGGTCGACATGAACCTAGTATATTTATCTTAATGGGGAGGTAAATATATGGTAAAGTGAGTCGAGCCGAAGGGTAAACAAAATGGAATACCCGACGAGGTTTCCAAGGGGACTTTTATGTGGTGCGGAAAGATCACCTGTTTGACGTCACCATGACACCCGAGGTGTCCCGAGGTCGGATGTGACCCAAGAGATGATTGATTGTTGTTTTGAACCCTCCCATTCCTTACTCACCTATAGCTTCGAGATGAGGCATATGGATAGCTACCTATACTCTTGGAGAGTCGTGGCTAGACATTGGATTGCCAACTTACATTCTATCGGATTGTAGTAGTCGCTCCGCCTCATGTTCGACAAACTTTGTACATAGGCATGTGATACTCTATTTGCAATGAGTATGGCTCGTCATTCTCGAACTAATTGAATGTACTTGACGGAACTGTTCCGCGTTGACACGATTGATGTCCGTGGCACATCGAATCCATGAGCTTCATCACCAAAATTTCCTATGTGATAGGGATTATCATCCCAGTGTTCGGGGTGTACTACTGAAAGCCCTTGGAGGGCATACGTGAACATCTCCAGTACGTCGAATGACAGACGGAGATAGATACATAACCTGGTTTGAGTTACTCGAGAGATGGCCAGTAAATCTTGCAGTTTAGAGACTGCTTGGATGAGATGCGAACCTATTAAGAAGTCATACGGACAAGGCATATGCCTTAAGGACTTTGAACTAGTAATAGGTTTACACTGAGTGTCATACTCTGAGAGAGTGCTGGTAAGCATAGAAATTATAGTAGGCCAAATTCTTGATACTCCAGTGGCACGGGGATATCGATCAAAATTGGTCTCGTGATGATTAAGCTCGAACTATCGCAAGAGCTTAGTGAGACTGTTGATGAATCCCGCAAGTCTGGCCTGAGGAAGCATTGTAAATTCCTCGACCGACGGAAGTCCGGTTGACGTTAAGCTCTACTATTTCGGGAAACCGATAGATGTGTCAAAGAGGGATGCCCAAGAGCTTAGTCGTAGTTGGACTGTGATATTATGTTTGTTAGAGCACTAAGCGTGAACCTAGCATGAACCTGAGTTCACTTAGGAGAGAGGAGATCTCATGAAGCGCAAACAACCCGCCCTGTTCAAGGATACTATTGTAATGGACAACTTGAACTGAATTCCGGGACGGAATTCTCTTAACGGGGGAGAATGTAACATCCGGCAAAAATCGATATGTTTCCGTACGTAATTAGTATATGTAATTAACGGTTTAAGTACATGTTTAAATTAATTGGATTAATTTATCTGATGCCTTAGAGAATAGCAAATTCCCCATAAGATTCATAGGAATGCACATGTTTAATGTTGAAGCACGGCGAAATCGCGTGCGAATAAACTTGTTCGGAACGGACGTTGGTGATTACCCGGTAAAAATTAAATAAACGAAAAGGGTCCCAGACACCCAGGACATAAAATAAAGGGTATTTTCACAAGATATAATGTGTTTTGGAACTCCAAAACCATAAGTGAAAACTTTACATACAAATCTCCCGGTAACGAATAAAGTGCGCGTACCGCATCCGGTACGCGTATAACTTATAAGTTCACCCAACAAGAGCCTAACTAACCAACTAACACTTAAACTAGGCTATGTTTAAGGGTTATTAGAGGCTATTATAATGTCTAGATAACGCGTAATTAACATCCAATTAAAACCCGAACGAAGCCCCGACGATAACATCCAATTGTAACTACTTAGTTAGTAGATATTTTTGAAGTGGGACCCACCAAACCATACACCATAACCAGCCCTTGATCATCACATGTGCAAAATCTTTTTTTTTTATTTTGATCAAGATCTCAAAAGATATGAAATATAGTCCTTGGATTATGTATGAGATTTTATGTACTTTGGGAAGATCGTGAATGTGCATATAATATCTAAAATTCTCATTAGTGGTTCACAACAAAATTCACCTTCTTCTTGTTCTTGTTGGTCGTAGCTTATCACACACACACACAAAGATTCACTTTTCAACTTTCAAACACTTTAAAACTTCCATATCTAAACCCTTTTTACAAAGATCAAAGTGTGTTACAAGCTTGGAGCTTAACCCTTTGGAAGAACACACTAAACTCCATCCAAATCAAGTGTTTTTATCTTCCCTAGCCTTGTGCTAGTTGTAAGTGTTTTTGATCTTGCTTTGGTTCTTGAAAGTTTATATTTTTATGTTTTTAAACCAAGTTGTACATTGGGTTTGGAACATGGTTTTAAAGAAAAGATATAATGGTTTTCTTTTAACAAAATGGATGTTATACAAAAGAATACCTGGGTCGTGGGTTTAGATGGTGATGTTATATTATTTTTGTAAGTTATAAAATACACATACACATGTTTAAATGATGATCCAAGGCATTGTTTCTAAATGTGACTCGAACACACCTAAAAGTGGTTTTGATCTTCATAATATGATCATCTAAAACAAGAAATAGCTTTGATCTTGTTAGAAATTAAAAATACAAAAGTTACATATTATAAGATATGGACATAAAAATAAACTAACATGACAAAGATGATCAAATAAAGTCCACTTGTTTAGTAGAAAATTGTTAATCTTGAAAGATTGAATGGAAAATGTAACTTTTATAAGTTAAAGGACTATTTTAGTAACTTTAAAAGTTGAGGGACTTAAAATGATATTTTTAGAAATGTGTATCTAAAAATATAACTATGAAAAGTTTGGTGTCAAATGTGTACATAGTAATTTTCCAAAGTGGATTTGGTAAATACTAGCAAATATACATATGTATCTTGTATAAAAAGGTATTTTTATAAAATGGAGTTTTATAAAAATATAAATTCTCTAACATGTGGAAACATATAAAAACAAAGGTTTTTATAAAAATGTTAGATAAAATAAAAGCTTGGTGGAAACTTATATAAAAATGAACACTTTTATATAAATGGGGATATAAAAGTGTTGGAGCATTTTTATACATAAGTAACCAAGCCTTGGAAATAAAAATACATATATTGTGGAACTTGGGAAGAATTAACAATATATGAATATACGTTAAGCAAACGGATACGGACAGGTTAACGGACTAAGATGTAGAAACGGACGAACGAGTAAAATATTATTACGTCTAATGAAAAGATGAGTATATATATTTTAAAGGATTTAAAATATATAATTCGGGTGAAAATACATAACACTTTCCTAAGTGTTGGAAATTTATTCGTGGGAGAAAAATAACGTAAATAATCTAACGATTAAACGTTAAAGCAAGTGTATGGACTTAACAAGGAAAATATATATATTCGACTCGACGAAATCTTAGTATATTTATTTAATGGGAAAGTAAATATACGGGGAGGTAAGTCGAGTCGAGTGCAGAAAACAATATATATATAAATATATCGAATCGACGAGATCCTAGTGTATTTACTTAATGGGAAAGTAAATATACGGTATGGTGAGTCGAGTCGAACGTAGAAAACATATCATCGAACGACAAAACCTTAGTATATTTATATGAAGGGGAAAATAAATATACGGAAAAGTGAGTCGTGTCGAGTGGTAAAGATATTATATCGAACAACGAGATCTTAAGTATAATTATTTAATGGGAAAATAATTATACGTTAAGTGAAGTTGAGTCGAGAATAATATTATACAAGTTAATTAATATTCATGAAAGTATAAATGTAACTTGTAACAAGGGTAATCCATCACCAACGGACCTAGGACATATGTTTAATTAAACGGGGAATTATATGTAAATGGTGGTGTTGGGAGTTGGGTGTACAACTTGCCGGAAAAACACACGCTATAAACTTAGTGACTTACACACACTAGGACGTTCGTAGGTGCTTGACCACGGACTTGCTATTCTCTGCTATTTGATTGTACGTTGTACATTAGGTGAGTTTCACGGCCCCATTTTACTGGTTTAACTGGGGGAAAGATATGTTTGTCAAAAGCTATCACATGTTGAAATGTTTTCAAAGGTTAAAACGTGATGAGTGGCATGATGAGTACTTGAGTTTTTGTTCGCCACTCGGGGTTGAGTCCTCGCTACTATAACCATTAATTCAAGTAAATTAAACCGAAGGAATATTTGGATAGTACTATTGGTGCCTGACAAGGCCCACCCCTAATCGATAGCGTCGATTATGCATCGGCGTATGCCAGGGGTGCACGTATTCTGAACTTAAGTCGTTGGGTTCCGAGAAACGACTTGGAACGGGGCATATTTATTAGTCTTGGTTTGGTTATGGGACTCAGGGGATTGCTCATCATCATAGTTTGTAGGAGCTAGCTACTCCTTACAAAGGCCACAAGTTGTGCAGATTTCGCACATGTTGTAAAAACGAAATATCGATCGACAAGATCCTAGTATAATATTTAATGGGAAAATAATTATACGGTAAAGTGAGTCGAGTCGATGGTTGTGAAAATGTTGTTATGAAACTAAAACCTGTGAACTCACCAATATTTTATATATTGACGTCTTTTTAAACATATCTTTCAGGTAACTAAGTGCTGAATAGATATGGGGCTAGTGCAGTGGAATTTGGGATGTCGGATACTGGTCGGGGCCTCATCTATTGTTACCAACGGGTTGGAACATAAACGGAAATACCCCCACATTGAAACTTAATGTTCATTGTTTTATGTAATGCTTTGTGCAACATTGTAACGAGATACTCACTTTCGACATCCAAATAAATTGACCTTTTCTAATTAAATATAGTTTGTGTTAATCTTGACTTTGATATGCTTTCGAGCGTTGCGCCACGTGTTTCCGCCATTGGCGTGGTGTGACATGCTGGGCGCAAGGTGGACCTACCCTCCGCGAGGTCTGTGATAAAATTAACTAACACCTCTTTTCTTGCGGAGACCCCGCTCTTCAAAAGATGTCTACCAATGCGTCCCGGACAAAATCATGCTGATATCTAAATACAGAGAATAGAAAAGAACCAAAAGAGAGAGTAAATTGAATTCTATATTATTAATTAGTGTATCAATCATTACACACATATATATACACACACATGCTAATGTAACCTACACTAACTCATAATTAAGAAAACGATGGTGTATTATGTTTGTACATTGGACTATGTGTTGTACCTCATCTCTAGCCACAACTTTATCCTCTAATATTATTTCATGTCAGCGCCTACTTGGCGACGTGATAAAGCTGTTGGTCGCTCGTTTGATCCTGTTGTGGCTCAGGTGAGCAGTGACTTTATCGAGATTTTTTTATTTTATTTTTATTTTTTAAGCTTTCTAAATTTGTAGAATTTGTAATATTAATACAAAAATAAAATTAATAAAAAATGTTTCTTATAAAATAGCAATGTTCTTATGTTTGGAAGTCTTAGTTCTCATTTTTTTGGATCATTGTGTAACTCATAATTATTTATTCAAACATTTATGATTATTGTATTTATTTACACTAATTTAGTTAATGTAATTAACTAAATTATTTTGTCCTAATTATTTAAACATATTTTTATCTAAATATTCAATTGGTAAAAATTATATTACCTAAACCACATTTACAAACTTTGATATATTATTTTTGACACACAACTTTTATATTAATTCGATTTATCATAAAAACTCTAATTCCCCAAATCGACTTAGCAAACCCTAATGCCTTAGAACTCTAGTTACCTTAGACTTTTTAGACATTTCATTTATTAGTATTCTTATACTTTGTAGGTAGAATTCTTCGGAATTCCATTTCTTAACCCACGTCAGCTTAAGTTGGATTTTGATCGCTTTCGCAAACTGTGAGTATATCTTTCCCCTTTTTCATGTTTACACTTTTGGGGTGAATCATGTACGCTTATTACTTCACTCACTTAATTATGCTTTAGTCTATATTCACAATCGCAATTCTTGTATGTGTTTTACTTGTTGATCGCTGATAGTGTGTACTTATTACCTTAATCATTAACCCGGTGTGGGCCTAGCATAGCAATAAATAGTACTTGACTATTGTTATGTGTAAACTACTTGCTTTGTCGCATACTATATATAATCATACAATTGGGTGACTACTATACATATATACTAGATATCCCATTATTCTTGGATATCATTTCTACTATAAAGGTTTGATTTTGGGTGACATTTGTACATAACTTGAACACTAAATTGTAGACAGTATAACACGTGAATTGCGAAACTCTTTTCCTACCATATTTATTCAAATAGGGTATGCTCACCAATACATTTTGTATTGACAAAATTATTTTCATACATGTTTCAGGTTATTTGAGATGCATTCTTTAAGCTTTTGGATTCATATTTAGATTTTGATTCATTGTATTTCAGTTTAAATAGTTAGTTTGAATCATTGTATCTTTGTTTCTCATGTAATAAATTATTTAATCAATGTATTAATATTTACACTTTTAGTCCATGAGCTATTGAACAATCGTCACTACGTGACACCTCGATGTTTCCGCCATCGGTTGGGGTGTTACACAAACTATAAAAAAAACTAAAATTAATCTAATACAAGATCATCGGGACATCTAGCCCATAAATGCTCGACTAATTCATGACGAAGGTTTCTGTGTATTTCACGGTTCTTGATATTGTTTATGTTGTCGAGTTTTTGAATATTAATGATTGTCGTTGAGCACGTGGGATATCACCTTGGTATTTTTGACATATAGCCATGCATTGGTCCTCCAGTATTATGTTATGTAGAATAATACAAGTATAGACGACTTCCATTTTCTTCTCTCATGTCCAAAACTTTATTGGGTTGCCAATCAACTGAAATATGTTTTTAAGAACGCCGAATGCTCTTTCAATATCTTTTCTTGCCGATTCTTGTTTCTTTGTAAAGTACTTGCGTTTGTCTTCAAGTTGAGACGAGTAAGCTTAAACAAGTGTCGCCCATTCGTTGTAAATACCATCAACCAAGTAGTAGTCGTACTTGAAATTTACGTTATTAGCATAAAACGATTGGGCCAACCCCCGTCGATGAGGTCATCGCATATAGGTGATTGGTCGATAACATTTAGGTCGTTATTTGGCCAACAACTTCAAAAAACGCATGCAAAAACCAAAGATCATGCGAGGCTGCCGCTTCAAGTATAATACTCGGCCCAGAGTGTTCACCTCGATGAAACTGACCTCACCAAGCCGTAGGACGCATAGCCCAGCAAACATGCGTACAATCGAGACTACCAAGCATTCCGGGAAACCCATGTTTTTCACCGTGGACCTCGTATATGTGTTGGATATCATACAATGTTGTTTACGCAAATATCTTCGTATGTAAATAGACATGATCTCTACGCAAAGATATATAGTTTAAACAATGTTTGAGAATACCGGTTTAAACAATATATGAAAGGTAGGTTATATCTCTATATATAATAAAAGAACAAGGTTTAAAGAGCAATGAGGCCATTTGGGGAACTGTGCGTTGATGTCATCACCACAATGAATTTACTAACGTGTAAGTTTGTGGTTGATTTGGATCTTTTCGGTTCAACCCGACCCGCTGTGAATTGTAATTCAAAATATCACACACACATACACTATCTCACTTTACTATCTCATTAAACCCTCTCATCAAACTCTCCCTCTCTCTCTCTCTCTCTCTCTCTCTCTCTCTCTCTCTCATCTTCATCAGATTTCTCGACTGATCTTTCATATTCTTCGTCATCTCTCAAGCGTCTCGCCATACACCTCTCCAGAAGTACTGTTAAGTTCATTCCTTGTACGGTTAGTTTATTACGTTCTTTAATTATCAATATTTATTTTTTGTTTCTGAAACCACCTCTCCAGAAGTACTGTTAAGTTCATTCCTTGTACGGTTAGTTTTATTACGTTCTTTAATTATCAATATTTATTTTTTGTTTCTGAAACCCTAATTTATGTTTTTGTTTTGAATCTTCTCTTTGTTTACTCATCGGCGCTGTTTGATACACATTAACGAATGTTTGTTGGTTTTTTCTGTTTACGGTTAGTTATTTTTGTCATTTAATAATGTTCGTTTATGATTTTTATTTTTTAAACTCTCATTTATGTTTTTATTTTGAATCTTATGTTTCTTTTTTCATCGGCGTTGTTATGGTCTTCTATATCACCGATGTGTCTTCTGTATCAGCTGATCTGTCTTCTTTGTAAAAGGTATGTTTCGTTGTATTTCTTTTTTGCTTTTTCTCTTTTTTTTGTTCTTAGTATTTTTTTTTAATTTTTAAATTTATAACATTGTTCGTTAAAAACCCTAGCTGCTTATTTGATGTAAGTTCTTTTAATTTTGTTATGGTTTTTATAATATGTTTAAACTATATGTTATTTTCATTAATATTCTCTGATTATGTTATGTTTTTCTTTTTTATCTTATGCTATGTTTTATCTTTTATGGTATTTATTTGTTTTTTTATTATTATTTTAAAATTCATCATTTTATCTGTGGTTTTTATGTTTTGTTGTTGTTAATATGTTTTTTTTTTTTTTTTTTTTGTAAATTTAAGTCATTGTTTTTAGAAACCTTAACTGTTATTATTATTTCAGTTTGATTATTTTATTTTATCATTTATTTTTGTGAATATGTTTTTTGTTAGTTTAAATAATTGTTCTAACTACTGATGAGTTAAACTACTGCTGGTTTAACTATTGATTACAAAACCTCTGTTAATGAACTACTGCTGAGGAAAGCCAAACGACTGATGAATAAACATCTGAAGACCTTTGTTAGTTTAAATAATTTTTCTATACATACCCTAAGTGGTGAATATGTTTTTTGTTAGTTTAAATAATTATTCTAACTACTGATGAGTTAAACTACTGATGGTTTAACCATTGATTACAAAACCTCTGATAATGAACTACTGCTAAGGAAAACCAAACCTCTGATGAATAAACATCTGAAGACCTTTGTTAGTTTAAATAATTGTTTTATACATACCCTGAGTGGTGAATATGTTTACCAAAGATATTAAATATTTACCACACATTTTTAATAAACATTAAGATTAAATAAAAAGAAAAATACATTGCATTACTAAAAAAAACATTACACTAAAAAAAAGAAAATTACACTAAAAAAAACATTACATTTAAAAAAAAACCTAACGTAAGGTAGAGGTTAAGCGTAACATTTGCCACACCGAAACGTGGTGAAAGTCGTGCCCAACCTCCGAGAAGTACTCCACGTGGGTAAAGGCGATGAGTACGTCTTCTTTTTCCCCCGATGAGATCTCTCTTCACCTTTCTGTAGCCAATTTTGAATTTTCTCGACTTCGCCTTCAAACCCGCGTACTTGTGAGAGATGGAGTCACAAGTACGCTTGGTACCCCCGACAAGGGTACCAAACTCGGCTAGGACCTTGTGCCACTGCGGTCCACGGCTACGAGACCCCAGCTTGTTGAAGCACCGTCACCATGCACTTGGTTGTACGCGATGATCAGTGCTAGTTCTTCCTACTCGATCCATTGCACCATGATTGAAGTTGGTTTTGGAGATTAAGGTTTAGGGTTTGAGAATTGTGAAGAAGAAGAAGAAGAAGAAGAAGAAGAAGATGTTTGTGAAGAAAAAGAAGAAGTAATATTAATAGGTAAAAAATTGGTTGGGTAATAAATGATATTGGTGAAAAGTTAATTTTTTTTTTTTAAATTTAAACCGTTGTCAGCCCGCTAATGAACGCGAGCCGGCTCGCCCACAGTCACTCACGCGGGCTTTCACGTGGGGTGTTGTCATGAGCGCTAGCCACGTGAATCAAATTGTGGCTCGCGGTATCTCGCTCGCGGGACACAACGTCTTATGTCTATCAATTATCATCGTTTATAACAAGAAGTAGCCATTATGACTTATATTCACAATAATTAGATAAAACACACATTTAAACACCCTTTATATGTGTTTCTTCGAGACAGAACTATGATACAAGAGTCGGATCTATTACCTTTCTTAAGAATCTTGATCATGTGGCCTAGTGGTAAAAGGGTCGGTTCTCTCTTTGAGAGGAGCTGGGTTCGATTCCCACAAGAAGCATGTGATGGATACCCCCACCCTTGTGGTGGGGAGGTGGTTGGAAGTGATGGAGAGACCCTTGACCCTTGTGGTCATGGGTTCGACTCCTGATCCCTCCAGGTTTTACCGGTTCACTATCGTCGTGCCTTCGGGCGGGTTGTGGGCCGGGTTTTCCCTGGAACAGGAGACGGGTGGGCCGAAGGGCTCTGTCCGTACGGACTAGAGGCCGTCTGGGGCCCCTTTCGGCCATTGGGGGCCGCGTACAGAGTACCCAGCAATACTTTAGTTGATCGTTAAAAAAAATTACCTTTCTTAAGATTTTGTCATAGAGGAAAAAGACAAACAACTGTATCTTGGTTTTGGTGGTTAATATTTCTAAGGAGATTTGAGCAATCATAAGTCATATGCTACCAACCATGGTGTCATGAACTTGTTAAAAGTGACAAATTTATAAATGGATTTGCTTAACATTTTTTTATTAAAATGTTAAAAACGTCTACCAACCCTATTTTCTTTTAAAGGCAAACCAACCTACTCCTGATATACTCCAATTTGCTTACAATTGAACTTGAATCAAAGGGACTACACTTTATCAAACATACCCCTTCCATCAACCAAGTCAAGGTGAATGGATTAATTGATAACCTAGGAATTAATCTCAGCTCCAAATGTTTTTAATTTTTTATGTATGACAAACCCTTAGAAAATAAACATATGGGTAAATTGCCAAAATGGCTCCTGAGGTTTGGCCCAAATTGCTTGTTTGGTCACTTTTTTGAATTTTCTGCCAAAAGCACCCCTCACAGATCGAAAATTGCCAAAATGGTCCATATTTAACTGAGTTTTTAACTGCGTATTGAAAGCCAGTTAAGTCTCAGGGGCAATTTCGTCCTTTCATCTGTAAACCCATTTGAATTTCATCCCTTTCAAATCCCCAAACTCCATCTTACATGTCACCCACATTACCATTCATCCCCATCACTTCTATCACCATTCTTGACCACCTATTCTTGCGTTCGTACCTTCCTGAGAACGAATCGGCGAACCGACCCGTACCCGCCTCGTAACTCATGTTGACCACTTTGACAAGCTAGGTTGATGTCAACCAGATCTTGTTTCGAGTTAGGTCTACCCAGTACCACCACCATTGTTGATCTGAGCTTGTTGTGGGAGGCGGCGCTGACGGTTTTTAAGGTCGGAACTCAGGTACGGCGACCGGACTTCTTGGCAGACGACGACTGAGAGGGTAGGCAATGGTTGAGTGGGTATAGGTTGTTGTTGTTGGCCGATGGGTTCGATTGGAATACAAGTCAAGTCACCGGACTAGAGAGAGGGAGGAAGAGAGTAAGGAAAGATGGGGATATGGTGGTTGTTGGTGGCGGCCTGGAGTGGAGAGTTGGGTGGTTGGCGGCGGCCCAAGGTGGTGGTTCTTGGTGCTGCTGCCGCTGCTTTAAAGTGGAAGACGAAGAGAGTGCTGCTTCCAAAGGCATGGGGTTTTTACCTTCTTAATCATGTCTGACCTGAGAAGGGTGTGGTTGTTGGATGACGTCGTTGAATGTTGTGGCGGCGGAGAAGGGTGTGGTGGCTCTGTTTTTTGGTATGTTTGTGAATCGAAGGTTTGTTTGTAAATCAGGCTCTGTTTTTTGTTTAGATCTGTTAGTAGGTGGTGGTGGAGGGTGGTGGATGGTGAAGAAGGGTGGTGGTGGTGGTGGTGGTGGTGGTGGTGGTGGTTTAGAGAGAGAAAAGGGTGGGTTTAGGTCTGCCAAAAGAAGGAGAGGGGGGTTATTAACTTTAAAAAAAATAATATAGTTACTTGCCCAAATTACCCCTCAGACTTAACTGAGTTTTTCTTCCTCGTCAAAAACTCAGTTAAATATGGACTATTTTGGCAATTTTCGATCTGTGAGGGTGCTTTTGACAGAAAATTCAAAAAAGTGACCAAACAAGCAATTTGGGCCAAACCTCAGGAGCCATTTTGGCAATTTACTCTAAACATATTGTCAAATTATAATTAGAAATATATACTTGTTAGTTTTCTTGCGTGATAGACTCAAAAAAATGGGTCATTCTTCAAATATGTATAGTGATTCAGGGTTATCAGCTCGCTATTCATAAATTACACATAAAACTGAAAATCGGATACTGAATAATAATAAAAAATATTCAAGGTTGGACGGTGTAATAAAAAGGACCATTTACATATTTCCCCTACTAAGATCATTTATTATATGTTTTACCCAACTTAAAAAGCTAATTACATATTTCCCCCTCTCAAAACATACACATGTAGCAAGTCAATTACATATTTCCCCTTCCCAAGAGGAAATATACAATTGATTTGAAGGGGTTGAGTAAATATGTAATTTTAAATAGAATAAAGTAAACTAAACTAATTTTTTTAATGTTTTACACACTTTTTTTATTTGTTTGTTAAATTTAAATACAAAAAATAAAATAAACAAATGAGTTAATTACTATTTGAGTCTCTGTGTTATGGTGGTTTTAACTAGTTGAATCCCAAACGAAAATGTTTAACTATATAAGCACATGGTTTTTCAATATGTAACCATCTGAGTTCAACTTACTAGTTAAACGAAAATGTATTGTTACGTATCGTGACCCTGGTTCGAGTAACTCATGGGATTGGGTTAAAGAATCGGACTATATGACCCAACCGCCCCTCATTTAAGATGATCAAACGTTACTAGTTGTCCGTTACCCGAAAATGTTTACTTTAACCAGAAGAAGAATATATATTTTATGGTGTCTTGTGATAAGTTTAAACTAGAAAATACGCAAAAAAAATGCTTTGATGAGCTACACTACACAAGTACACATGCCTTTATTAGCTATGAGTTTAGTTATGTATCTGATGGGCCTCGTGGAATGTTTTATACGGAAGTATGGATCTCGAAAATGGGCTGGATTGTTTCATTGAAGTTGAGGAGATCTCTGGTTCGGTTACTAACCCAAGGCCCACTCAACCCTATGTGTGTATCATCTGACCAACAGGTTCTTATTGTGACCGTGGTAGACCACATGGTCGGGTTCATATGCATCAGGGGCGGACCTACCCTTCGCTGAAGGGGGGGGCGGCCGCTCCCCTTAAAAAAATAAAATTAGTGTTATATGTGCGTGTAAATCTCAAGCGCCCCCCATAAAATTTTGCAATCGCTCCCCTTGAACTCGTTGGATCTGTTTACACTCGCTGGAAGGTTGTTGAATTTTCTTAAAACTGTTGAACTCGTCTGAGTGTATGAAGGAAATACAGAGGAACTCGTCGGAGTGTATGAAAAAATTATAGAGGAACTAGGAAGATGATAGGTGAGTCACTACTTTTGTTTTTTAAACTGTACTATATATTACTTTTTCTATTTATTGTTTTTTTACTGTACTTATATTATTTTTTTTATTTTATTGTTTTTTTACTTTACTCTTACAGTTCTAATGTACATTTATCATAGGTTATTTTAACTAAAGCATATCTAGCGCCTACTTATTTTAATGATATATGAATTTAGTCTCTTAACACTAAACTAATTAAATAACTTATACATCTTTTAATATAAAAACCATTATTTATATAACTTTTGTCTCAAGTTTCCCTACAATAATACAAATGAAATATCTTTTTAACATGCTTTAATCGAAAGAGAATAAACACTACTGCTTGATTAAATATGTTAAATGTTGATATACGTAATTACACATAAAATCTATAAATATAGAAATTATTAGAAGAAAGTGTTGGCGACTGAAGCTTACACATTAAATATATTATAAATGTGCATCAATAACGTAAAATATACATATTACGACTCCAACTAAAAGCTTCTAGTTCCGTCATTGTTTGTTGATTATATAAAATATAGTTTAATTATCGTTTTTTATATGGCTTGACCAATCCGACTGGAACTAAACCGAAGAAAATTATTATATAACGATAGACGAATGAAAACTTCAAAAAATTTCCGCACCCCTTGAATATTTTTCCTGGGTCCGCCACTGGTATGCATTCTCATGGTTCACAAGTTCCGGTCAATCGGTCATGGCTAGTCGAACTCGAGGAGTACATTGGTCTCGTTCAAGATTTCTTTTCTCTTTCACACGTAACTTAATATGGAAAGTTAGACGCAACCCTTTAACGAGTTAACCAATAGAGTTTGTGTACTTAAATCTCGGTTTCTACTAAAAAATCGAGCATATTTCAATACCCGTAATTGCAATTTTCTTGCGGTTTTGGGGCATGTTCAACAAAAAATATGGTACGAAAAGCATGTCCGGGGACTTGATTTCGGCAGATTTAGGCTTTTGGCATGGCAGTTGGTAGCGCATGAGCGGTTTCCGCGGGTTGTGGAGCAGTGGCGAAGCTTGACCCGAAGGTTCGGGGGTCGAAAACCAGTTTCGGGGGGGGGGGGGGTCGAAACCCTATATTTACAAAATTTTCTATACGAATGCTATATAATCGGAACTTTTGCACGAAAATTCGGGGGAGGGGGGGGGTCGGCCGCCCCCTCCCACCCCAAGTAAGCCTCGCCACTGTTGTGGAGGTTGAGATGACTTCCGGTGTCGATGTAGAAGGTGATATGAGGAAGGAGGTTGATATAGAATGAATACAATGAAATATTGTAAGTTGGTTTTTCGTTGTTTTGGGTCATAGTTGTATTGTAGATGTTGTGACACTATGCCAAAAGCTCGTTCCCTTGTTATAGAACCTTGGTGTTATATAAAGTTTGTGGAAGAGAGAGACCAGGTTATCTCGAGAGTCTTAGGGTCTAAAGCGGATTTTAAAATAATTCTAAAATATGAGTCATTTTCGTAGAACTTTTTTTCATATAATTCTAACACAAGGGAATATAAAGACATTTTTTATTGTAGACAAAAAGCGGTTGCTAAACGTACCCCTTTAATTAATATTTACTTAATATATCCCTTCATTAAGTTTCATATTAATACAATTCAAACATTTTTTTTATATTGTCAATTTTTAATATTTTGTTATCAACTTTAAAAAGAAAGCTTGTTTATGTTTTATTGATATTTCTTTAATGTTTTTTAAAATAATATTTTATTGTTTTAAAAGTGTTTTTTTTTTTTAAATTTTTCTAAGTACGTTTTTTTTTTTTATTATTTTGATATTTTTAAACGTTTTTAAAACAGTTTTATTGTTTTAAAACCTTTGCTTTTAGTTTTCCTAAGTACGTTTGTTTCTTATTTCGAACAAGGAAACACTTTTTTTTTCTACCCATGATTTAAATTACATTAGAAAGCTTTTTTAAATGATTTTTGGTAAAAGTTTTTAACATTTTTTTAAAAAAGATCTTATCTATTATTAATAAAGAATAGCTAGCCAACATTTAGTTTGATCAACACATTTCATTCTTTTCTCAAAGTGACTTTAAATGATGCAACTAAATCAAATAAAAAAGTTTGTATATACCAAATAAAAGAGCTTAAATCCTTGCAGTTTCATAATTTCAAAATAGTTGTATGATTAGAATAAAAACGTTGACATTGAAAATAATTTAAAACCAATAATTGATTAGGTTCTATAAATAGGGATTTGTGAAGTTTTAGTATTAGTTTCACCACTCCTAACTTTTACAATGTAGTAAAAATGAGGATTTTAAAGGGGTGAAATTTGACAAATTTAAAGTGATATTTTAAAAAGGGGCATAAAAAGTAGAAAGAGGAGATACATTTAGCTCACCCCACAAAAAATAGTTCTTTCATCTTTGTCAAAAATCTAAAAAGATTAATTGAAATTAAACCCTAGAAGTTGGGCCATAAATATGATTAGGGTGTGCGTAGGTCGGTTCGTCTAAATCTACATAATAATATAATATGATTCATGTATCAAACTTAAAATAATACGGTAGTGTTTGGTATGATGTAATAAAAGAGGGAATGAAATTGACCATTACGAGTTAATGAAAAATAGTGTATTTGGTTGGTTAAATGAACGGAAACACCCATTCCACAAAGTATTTCATTCCCTCAAAACATTCCATCCACCTCCTTTTTTTTTTTTTTTTTTCATTTCATCCATAATTCATCATTTACTAACAAAATCATAACCCATCACCACCACCAACCACCACCGTCACCACCCACAACCGTCGCCGACCACCCACCACCGTTGCTGCCATCACCAACCACCACCACCGTCGTCGCCACCAACCACTACCTTCACCCACCCACCACCGCCGCCTCCACAACCTGCCACTATCACTCACCACAATTTATTTTATCTACCACTACTGCCGCTACCCATCATCGTAGCCTCCTCCACCCACCATCGCCACTACTCAACATCATCACCCACCCACCATCACTGCCATCCACTTTCACCCTCACCACCGTCACCGCCACCCACCACCGTCGACGCCACCACGCATTATCGCCGTCGCCATCCACTACCACGCTACCGCCAAACACCACCACCAACCACCAACCACCACCGCCACTACTCACCATCGTCACCCACCCATCATCACGGCCATCCACTGTAACATCATGTAAATTTCCCTAATTTTTGAGTTAATAAAATTCCCGTTTTTTTATTCGTTATATCACATTCTCATGTATTTTGTAACCATATATTATTTACTCGGCATTTTAATGTATATGTATATATATATATATATTGTCAAAGTTAGGATTTTGTTATAAATACAAAATTTTAAAATATATAATATGTTTTGACCTCTTTATATGTTTATACAATGATAATAATAATAATACATTTTAGATTTATAAGTGTTTATAAGTCATGCTTAGAAAAAAAAAAACACACCACAATTAATGCTGCTGGACTTGAATTTGGAAACAAAATTGATTACTATGTTGACTGAAACATAATTTTTGGCCATAAACATCTCGCAATTAACAGCAATCACATGATTTCATCTTGGATTGAACTTGAAATCCGCGGTTTTGACCAAGCATTGGTCAACAATCAAAACCTTTCCATTTACGTGTTAATTCTATAAATTAAACCTTCTACAACCCTTAACATTTGTCTTCGCCCCTTTCTGTATTCAAAATAACATCAAATTTGTTGAAAGATGCTAGTAATCGGACCCTTTATTTATCAGACCATCGACCTTATTTCCATCACTGTATCTTCTTCATTCGGGTAATGGATCGATCTCTCGTGTGCGTTTTTATGTGTGTGTTAAAAGCCCTAAGTTTAATTTTGTTTTCTGTATCGAATTATTAATCAATAGATCGATTGTAGGGTTAGGGTTTATACGATTTAAATTTGGGGGATTTTGATGTTTCAGGTAAGTATATAAGTTTATATCTGAACTAAATAAGACAACAAACACACACCCAGACCAACTGGTCTAGGCGTGCCTTTACATAATGCAGGTCACGGGTTCGAGCCCCATGAGGGGCGGATCTGTGAAGTTTTATTTTTAAAACCTCTTTTCTTTGTCTTTTTATATATAACTTATATATACAATTAATTATTAAAAATAACAAAGTTCGTCAAAATTTTTTATAAAACTTATCCTAGATTCCCAAAACTCAAAAGCTTATGTTCATAATTTTATTTTTCTGAAAAATATTTATTTATTATTTTTAATATATTTATTTTGTTTAAATACTAATTAATTCATAGAAAATTCATTTTTAATCATTTTAACACCAAACTTTTTGTAGAGATATTTATAATCATGTAAACCATTTTGGTAGTTTAATTTGTTGTAAAAATATTATTTTTCTCCAGTTTTACAATTTAATTATATTTAATTGATTTAATTCAATTAAATTCACTTTAAAATGAAAATAATATGGAAAATAATTTATTAAATTATTTCCCACTTATAATACATATAGGCTACTGTACAAAAAAGAAAATAATAGTTTTGCACTTTATTTGTATTTATTTCCTAATTATTTGTCTTTTAATAAGAATAAATCAATTTAAAATATACAAAATACTAAAATTTTAAGTTTAAAATTCTGAGAATTATTTTATTTTCTCAGGATTTAAATAACTTGTCATTTCTAAATTTATTTTTGAATTATTGACTTATTATATTAATTTCTACTTTTATTTCATATTAAATCACATAAAAGTCTATTATTAAAGATATTTCATATTTACACTTTCAATTATTTTATGTGTTTTCATAAATGGACGTAATTATTGAATAATAATTGAGTTATAAAATTTTCTTTAAATAATTAAAATGATTTAAAACCAATTATGGTTTAACTCAAAAACCCTAAAACCCTCGAATTTAGTCTAAAAAACCCTAAGCGCCTAATCCTCGATAACTTAGACTTAAGTTCGTTCCCTTACAAATTATTATTTATTCCTTTAGGTTAATCCTTTGGGACATTCTAATTCAAACTTTGCGATTCGACATATTTCAAGTTATTACGCAAACTGTGAGTTTACATAGCCCCTTTTTCTGTTTTACATTTTGGGGTGAAACGTGTTTAAACATTTTATACACTATCATTTACTCATTTTTACATTGTTGAAACTTGTGATTCAATTACACTATCATTTACTCATTCTATCATTTGACTGTAACAAAAAGACACAGTACAATCATTAACATTGATCAAGCCGCCAGTTTAGATTATAGCGCTATAGGTCTGACAAACCCATCCCCCGCATAAATTCAGGGATGATCGATAACAGTTACAGTTTTACTAACTTGCGAGTTAGTCTCAGTCGACACAAGGTTTGATTGTACAAAAGACGCATTGTTACATGTCGGACTCATATTCTATCATTACTCATTATTATACTTCAAATATGATTACTATACAACATATTGTTTTCAACTATATGCAAAACCTATGTATTCTCACCAACTATTTATAGTTGACCCCTCCCATCTTTCCAACTTAACATGTTTCAGGTTTATGTGCTATTGGAAGTTGTACAAGTTTTGGAACCCATAGGAGCTTTGGACCTAATTTATATTAATCAACTTTTGTAATCTTTACTTGTAAGATGAATTGTAAATTATTTAATATTATTCAACTTTCATTTAGTACCATGAGCTATTGAACAATCATTCATACGTGAAACCTTGATGTTTCCGCCATCGGTTGGGGTGTTACAGATTGGTATCAGAGCCATGGTTATAGGGAATTAGGTTATTAGAAAAATAATCTAGTCTATAACCTTAGGATTTTAACTAGTACTTGCTTCTCTTACTTGCAACTCCACTTATTTCTATTCTCTATCTTCATCCTATTTCTTATCCCTACTTTAACCCCATAATTTACACTGCTACATAATCTCCTTACTATAAAATAAACTCCTTATCAACCATCTTCACATTCACTATCTCTCACAACCTTGATTCCGTTTCGAGATTTTTCATCATTCTCTCCTGAACTAAATACATACTCTTTACCTCCTTGAACATGAACTAGATACACATGATAACCAAACTATTGAAACTTGATTGTGTGTTGCATCAAACTTAATCCTTAGTTATACATGAGGATTCGATTATCTACCATATTTGAACATTTGATACTAGAAGTCATGGAATATAAACTATTTGTTATAGACACACCTAGAGTCATTAACCTTGTCTAGGGCAACTCAATTTCAACTCGCATGCTATACTTGATACTTGATTGCTTACATGTTCATATTATCAATTTGCAATTTATGTGTGTAATAATTGGTACACTTAATCAAACAACTGATAGAGGATGAAGTACTTGCTCAACAGTTAGTAGAGTACCAAATAACCTACTCAACGATTGGTAGAGGTCATCATGCCTGCTCAACAGTCGGTAGAGGCCCTACAACCTGCTCAACGACTGGTAGAGGCTATCGCACCTGCTCAACAATCGGTAGAGGTTCTTACTCACTAACTGGTAGAAGTTTTTTTTTCTCCTGCTCAACAGTTGGACTCATTTTTTGATACATTGTATACAATTCAATCACAAGGTTATTTTGCATGACTTACATGTGTGTTTAGAGTCATAGAAGGACACAAAACCCTAATGTAAGGTAAATTGGTGATTGCGGTCCGGAACGTAATCATGAATTTACAGGTACGTTAAGGTGGTGTGAAGTTCTAATAAGGTTTTTGTAGTTCATTTGGTTTTCATATAGTCAATCAACTCATGCATTTCTTTTAGGATTCCTAAAACTTAAGTTTAGTGTTTTGCTAGATTCTTATTCTCCTTGCTAGTTCCGACGAACCTAATCCAATCCTTAAAACTCACACATATCAAACCTCTTGTCCAAATTATTCGAAACAGGTTATTCTATTACCTATGAATTCATGACGTGCCTTAGCCCAAATTTTCCAAACCACTGTTGCCCTAATTTCTACCCAATCTCCCTCAATCCTATGTCCTTAATAACTTCGGGACGAAGTTTTCAAAAGTAGGGGAGACTGTAACATCATGTAAATTTCCCTAATTTTTGAGTTAATAAAATTCCCGTTTTTTTTATTCGTTATATCACATTCTCATGTATTTTGTAACCATATATTATTTACTCGGCATTTTAATGTATATGTGTATATATATATATATATATATTGTCAAAGTTAGGACTTTGTTATAAATACAAAATTTTAAAATATATAATATGTTTTGACCTCTTTATATGTTTATACAATGATAATAATAATAATACATTTTAGATTTATAAGTGTTTATAAGTCATGCTTAGAAAAAAAACACACCACAATTAATGCTGCTGGACTTGAATTTGGAAACAAAATTGATTACTATGTTGACTGAAACATAAGTTTTCGCCATAAACATCTTGCAATTAACAGCAATCACATGATTTCATCTTGGATTGAACTTGAAATCCGCGGTTTTGACCAAGCATTGGTCAACAATCAAAACCTTTCCATTTACGTGTTAATTCTATAAATTAAACCTTCTACAACCCTTAACATTTGTCTTCGCCCCTTTCTGTAAAAATAACATCAAATCCGTTGAAAGATGCTAGTAATCGGACCCCTTATTCATCAGACCATCGGCCTTATTTCCATCACCGTATCTTCTTCATTCGGGTAATGGATTGATCTCTCTTGTGCGTTTTATGTGTGTGTTAAAATCCCTAAGTTTAATTTTGTTTTCTGTATCAAATTATTAATCAATAGATCGATTGTAGGGTTAGGGTTTATAAGATTTAAATTTGGGGGATTTTGATGTTTCAGGTAAGTATATAAGTTTATATCTGAACTAAATAAGACAACAAACACACACCCAGACCAACTGGTCTAGGCGTGCCTTTACATAATGCAGGTCACGGGTTCAAGCCCCATGAGGGGTGGATCTGTGAAGTTTTATTTTTAAAACCTCTTTTCTTTGTCTTTTTATATATAACTTATATATACAATTAATTATTAAAAATAACAAAGTTCGTCAAAAATTTTTATTAAACTTATCCTAGATTCCCAAAACTCAAAAGTTTATGTTCATAATTTTATTTTTCTGAAAAATATTTATTTATTATTTTTAATATATTTATTTTGTTTAAATAGTAATTAATTCATAGAAAATTCATTTTTAATTATTTTAACACCAAAATTTTTGTAGAGATATTTATAATCATGTAAACCATTTTGGTAGTTTAATTTTTTGTAAAAATATTATTTTTCTCCAGTTTTACAATTTAATAATATTTAATTGATTTAATTCAATTAAATTCACTTTAAAATGAAAATAATATGGAAAATAATTTATTAAATTATTTCCCACTTATAATACATATAGGCTACTGTACAAAAATGAAAATAATATTTTTGCACTTTATTTGTATTTATTTTCTAATTATTTTTCTTTTAATAAGAATAAATCAATTTAAAATATACAAGATACTAAAATTTTAAGTTTAAAATTCTGAGAATTATTTTATTTTCTCGGGATTTAAATAACTTGTCATTTCTAAATTTATTTTTGAATTATTGACTTATTCTATTAATTTCTACTTTTATTTCATATTAAATCACGTAAAAGTCTATTATTAAAGATATTTCATATTTACACTTTCAATTATTTTACGTGTTTTCATAAATGGACGTAATTATTGAATAATAATTGAGTTATAAAATTTTCTTTAAATAATTAAAATGATTTAAAACCAATTATGGTTTAACTCAAAAACCCTAAAATCCCTGAATTTAGTCTACAAAACCCTAAGCGCCTAATCCTAGAAAACTTAGACTTAAGTTCGTTCCCTTACAAATTATTATGTATTCCTTTAGGTTAATCCTTTGGGACATTCTAATTCAAACTTTGCGATTCGACATATTTCAAGTTATTACGCAAACTGTGAGTTTACATAGCCCCTTTTTTCTGTTTTACATTTTGGGGTGAAACATGTTTAAACATTTTATACACTATCATTTACTCATTTTTACATTGTTGAAACTTGTGATTCAATTACACTATCATTTACTCATTCTATCATTTGACTGTAACAAAAAGACACAGTACAATCATTAACATTGATCAAGCCGCCTATTTAGATTATAGCGCTATAGGTCTGACAAACCCATCCCCCGCATAAATTCAGGGATGATCGATAACAGTTACACTTTTACTAACTTGCGAGTTAGGTCTCAGTCAACACAAGGTTTGATTGTACAAAAGACGCATTGTTACATGTCGGACTCATATTCTATCATTACTCATTATTATACTTCAACTATGATTACTATACAACATATTGTTTTCAACTATATGCAAAACCTATGTATTCTCACCAACTATTTATAGTTGACCCCCATCTTTCCAACTTAACATGTTTCAGGTTTATGTGCTATTGGAAGTTGTACAAGTCTTGGAACACATAGAAGCTTTGGACCTAGTTTATATTAATCAACTTTTGTAATCTTTACTTGTAAGATGAATTGTAAATTATTTAATATTATTCAACTTTCATTTAGTACCATGAGCTATTGAACAATCATTCATACGTGACACCTCGATGTTTCCGCCATCGGTTGGGGTGTTACATCCACCTCCACCTTCCACCGTCGCCGCCACCCACCACCATCGTCGCCACCGTCACATATCACCACCCACCATCACCGCCGCTGACTACCACCCACCACCGTCATTAGCCACCGATTTTATTTCTTCGTCTTTTCCTGTCTATCCAACAACACAAAGTAATGTTTTGTTTATGGAATGGATGAGGGAATGGATTGGACGAGGTAATGAAATGCACAAGGTAATGGAATGGATCATCACCATTCCATGTCTTGTTTGATTGCCTTGTGGGGATAAAACAAAGTATTACTTTATGTTGTTTGGTAGGTAGGAAAAGACGAAGGAATAAAATTAGTGGTGAGTGGCAATGGTGGGTGGTGGCTAGTGGCGGTGTTGGTGGGTGGTGATATGTGGCGGCGGCGGGTGTTGGTGGTAGGTGACAATTACGATGAAAGGGTGGTGGTGATGGGTGTGGGTGGAGGTGATGGTGGGAAGTGGCGACGACGGTGGATGGCGACGATGGAGGGTGGGCAATGGTTGTGGTTAGTGGCAATAATGGTGATGGTGGGTGTGTGACGTTCGTGGGTGGTGGGTGATGGTGGTGGATGGCGCCGGTGGTGGGTGGTGGCGGTGAAGGGTGTCGGCGGGGGTGGTGGGGTGGGTGGTGGTCGATGGCGATGGTGGTGGGTGGGTGAAGGTAGTGGGTGGCGGTCGCGGTGGTGGGTTGTGACGATGGTGGTGGGTGGATGAAGGTGGTTGCTAGCGGTGGTTGGTGGTAGCGGCGGTGGCTGGTGACGATGATGGTAGATGGTGGCGGATGGTGACGATGATGGTATGTTGTGGTGGCGGGTGTTGGGTTTTGGTGTTGTAAATTGAGGGTGAAAAAGGGAATGGAATGGAAAAAAACATGAGGGTGGATAGAATGGTTTTGAGGGAATGAAATGTCTTGTGGAATGAGCGATTCCATTCCATTAACCAACCAAACACACATGCTTTCATTATCTCGTAATAGTCCATTCTATTCCGTCTTCCATTACAACATACCAAACGCATGCATGTCTGTATGCGTTCCCGTAGATTAGCTGTGTATTGAAAGGTAAAAAAATCATATAATATTGCCGTATGTTATACTTTCACTATGGTATTTGATTTTGTAATTGTTTATCTTCCAACTTTTATTATACTTTATATTGAGCATCATATACACGTAAATCATGTGGTTATTATGATTTTTTACATAAAATTAATACGTTATTAAATTATCCTATATGTTAATTTGTGGCTGCTGATGAATAGTACTTTTTTCGTTTTGAAAAGCTGATTTATATTAATGTGTTTGGCATATGTTACAAAAGAAGTTGTGGTCCAGTTGGTTTGGTGCTATTTTGTCTACAATCTGTCGCCGGTTTGATTCCTGTTGACATCGTTTTTTTTTCTTATATTTATAAATCGTTTTTTAAAAAAAAGAAGAAGAAGCAAACGTGGTTTACACGTGTTGGCTTACAGGGTTGGCCACGGTTTAGGTGTGCTGATTCATTGTTCCACCAGCTGAAGCTTTGTTTATATAATTCGGTTTCTTCAAAGTTTTAATTTTTTTTTTTTTACACAAAAGCTCATCTTTGTCTTCATTGTAGGATAACAGGCCATGATATAAGGTACGTGATGGAAACAATGGTGGTGAAATTGGGTTTGCATGTTGTGTCCAAGTTTTAAGAAGTTGGTTGATTTGTTCAATGTATGTGAAAATGAGTATTTTCCTCGGCTTTTATGGTTTTGTTTCTTGCATTGTGTCTCTGTTGTTTTTGAACTTCTTTTTGGTAAAAAAAGGTCGCTGTTTTATAGTTGGTTTGCAGTGTTTTGTTGTTGTACAAAATTTTTTTTGCAGTCTGTTTTTTTTATTTGTTAAATCAAACAAATTTGTTGTTGTGATCGTTTGAGAGTGAAATATTGTTCGTGGGTTTTTTTCTTTTTGGCTTTGGTTTATGAACAGTAACGTTGTCAGATACAATTTTTCTAGAACTGTTTGTAAGTCGAGAATTAGGCTATAAAAGTGGTTTTGGTTTTATGCCGTGGCAGTATTTCAAACTCTGGTTAATGAATGTATCATATGACAATGGTGCATTTTGTGATGAATTGAGTTTGTGTAGTATATATAGTGAATAGGATGCTGGGTTAGCCACAAGAAGTCAAAGTAAGTCAGTGGAAACAACTGGTCGCTTATGGGATAATGGATTGTCGGGGTATTATTATTGATTGGTTGTTTCGATTTGTATTAGACATTTTGTCAGCGCATTCCGCGGTAGGGGTGGATTGATAGGATTTTTTATTTTCTTTTAATTTTTTGGTCACCATTGTTTCTGTTACTGCAAGGGGATAGGTGTAGATTAGATGTCTTCAAAGCGCATTACACCGACTGATGAGTAATAGGAAGATGTGCAGTTATAGATTAAGGTTTTCTTTAGGGTTATTTCGTTTGGGGTAGGCCATTGTGTTTCTATTGTTTTGTTATGTTGATGACAAGGTATTTAGAGCTGGTACAACGATTCTAGGAGAAAGGATCAGCCGATTAGAAGCCATGGTGAAGGATACCGCAGGTGGAATCCGAGTCCCTCGTTGTAAGGATGACAGATGTATTAGGCGTTGTTTTGTTGTTACAAATGGTCATACAAATTGTTTATTTTAAAGATTAAGGTTAAACAAGGGTGTGAAGGTTTTTAGTTACGTTGTTGTTGTTATTATTTTTTATGTATACAACTTCAGCTACTATTGTTGTTGATAAGAAAAAGGTTACCAGGCATTGTGTACGTATGCGGTTACAATCCGAGTTTTCAAGGCGTCGCCCCACTTGGTTGTGTTTAAGGATAATATATGTCGCGTTAACATGGGTTGATATGCCTGTTTTGGCTGAAACTATGACAGCGGAAACGAGTTGAGGCTTATTGTTTTTATGACTGCAGCGCCACCTTCATCTTGTATCAGAATCGTTTGAATAGTTTTGACATTAGTCTTAGTTAGATGTGTTCTAAGATGTTTTTCAAAGTATTGTATATAGATAAGTTTACCAGAAAAGGCTTATAATCTGAGGTTTCAAGGTGTCGCCTCACTTTGTTGTGTTGAAACTCTCAGCTTGCGTTGCTTACGGTTATTACTTAGGCGACGAGAGATGAGGTGACACGAGGCGATGCTACTCTGCTTTGTGAAATTTATAATCTGAGGGTTGAAGGCGTCGTGTCAGGTTGCGTGCTTGGTTGTTTGTCATCTTAATTAAGTCTAACACTTAATTTAAGGATCATGTGTGGTAGTTGTTAACGGTCATCGGCTGTCGTGCTTATCGTTATTATTCAGGCGACGCGAGGTGAAGTGAGGCGATCTGATTGTCAGTAGGTGTTTTTGATGTATTATAGAAAATCATACCTGAAAAGGACTACGAAATGTCTGATGTTGATGTTGTACCTGGTGGTAATTAGGTTATTTGGTTGTGCAGTTTTGAGTCAGAGGGTTTAAAGATGGGTTGATATGGTTGTTTTGGGTGAAACTAGGCGTAAGTAATCATAGTACGGGTAGACGTTAGGCATGAAATATCATCTGGTGCGTTATGTTAACATGGGTTGATATGCCTATTTTGGCCGAAACTATGACTGCGGAATTGTTTGAAGAATAGTTTCGACATTAGCCTTAGTTAGATGGGTTCTAAGATGCTTTTCAAAGTATTGTTTGTAGATAAGTTTACCAGAAAAGGTTTAGAATCTGAGGTTTGAAGGCATCGCCTCACTTTGTTGTGCTGAAAGCCTCAGCTTGTGTTGATTACGGTTATTATTCAGGAGACGCGAGATGAGGTGACGCGAGGCGAGGCGATGCTACTCTGCTTTGTGAAATTTATAATCTAAGGTTTGAAGGTGTCGTGTCAACTTGCGTGCTTGCGTGATTGGTTGTTTGTCATCTTAATTAAGTCTAATAGTTACATCTGGTGCTTTGTAGGAGATTGAGCAATGGTTGTTTAATTTATGCGTAGTGTTTTTTCCTGAAGCACTTACCGATGTTTTATTGTGATCATAAATTGAATAAGTATGAGAAAGTCTATGCCTATTGATGCAGATCTTTTATGTGTAACATAACATGTTTATGAAACTGAAATAACTATGGCATGATCATGTGGAGTTGTTCAATGCATAGGAAATTACGCCTGATTCAGAAAGCTTCGGCACACTGTTTGTAAAAACACCGTATTGTTAGTGCAGGAAAACAAGCCATTCCAGATACGAAAAACTGGCCCTTTCTGACCTGCGCGTGCTTCTTAATAACAATTTGTGGTGGGTTCTTTGCAGCGTGCCGTTTTCTGAATGGTTTAGAATATGTGTTGTTATATCTGTTGTTAATGGAGGATCTCGGATACTTGACGCGACTTCTGTGATCGACACTAACAGCTAATTGAATTAAATGAGTTTACAGCCGCATGGATGAATGCTTTTTTTTACTTATTACTTATTGTTGCTTTGCTGATTTTATAGTGTCATATGATTATATTAAATGTGAATATTATCAAAAAAAAAATGATTTGATTGAATTGACACCCTAGGATAGTTACTTAGGAAGAAGTAAAGAATAAGCATTCTTCTATCTATTTTATTTTGGTTACACAATGGTCAATGTTAAAGTGTTGATCTTGATGTGTTTGAAACCTAGATGACAGTACCTTTAAAATTAATATTCTGTTGCTTTTTCAACATAAATGGCTGTTGTGTGTTGTTTAGACTTTTCAGTATGTATTATTTGCAGTAGGTGTTTGGAGTTTAAAATTTTTTATTTTTCGTTTGTACTTATAAAAGCCATTTTTGTTGGTTTTCTTAGTCTGTAATCCTAGACACTATTTGCAACATACTTTATTTGTTGTGTTTTTACAATGTTTAGAATTTTTTTTCAGTTGTACTTACAAAAACTCTTTTTTTGTAACTTGCAGCCATCACTGCTTGCCATTGGTTAATAGATGCAGGTTAGTTCGTTCTTGCTTGCATAGTTGTCTCTTATTTGTTATTAACTGTTCATTAGAAATTTAGTAGTGATATAATAATAGAAATTTATAGTCTTTCTTTCTAGATTATATGTAGTCTTCAAAAACGCGTTTTGTTATGCTGAAATATGCATCATATGTTCAATTTTATACATTGTTCAAGTTGTAGTTTATTTTATCATTTTGCATAAGATTGTTTGTAGGTGTGGATATGGAAGCTGAACACATGACTTGGATTGAGTAGCAGTAGTAGCAGCCCAGTAGAAGATGCAATCCAGTTGAGCCCAGTAGATAGTGGAGTCTAGTAGCTGATGGCCCAGTAGCATGGATGAAGCCCAGTTTGTGATGTTAAAGGCTCCTGGCCCAGTCCGGGTGTTTATATGATCAGCCAATAGGATCAAGGATTGCTGACTTGGCAATCCTTGTCAAGAAGCACAACTTAATTCTGCTCGTTGGATCTGTTTAATCTCGGCCGTTCGATCGTTTAAAGAAACACACTCTCCTGCTGCTATAAATAGATTGTTTCTCCTTCTCTTTGATACTTTTTTCATTCGTTCAGTTTTACACACATATTTTTCTCTCTGATTTGTTCTCTGATCGTAGCAATTAGGGTTAGCTTGGATAGATACATCTTGTATCTACAAGCTAGTTATTATCCTTTGTATTGTTGATCTATTTTAGAGTTGTAATCGTAGAGAGTCATTTTGTTTCTAGATCATCAGTGTTTGATTTAGGGTTTCACTTTTGTACTTTAGTTTTTGAGTAATAAAGTTTCAAAGTCTTTGATTCATGTTTTGTAACATGGTATCAGAGCCAGGTTGTAGTTCTTGAGTCTCTGATTATTTTGTGATCGAGTATATCTACAGATCTAGGGTTGTTTACCATGTAGATCCAGATCTTGGGGCTTCCGCTGGGTTCTTGGTTGTATTGGATATCTTGATCAAGGAATAAGGAGTGTGAGTCAGATCTGTACCAGATCTTGATATTGATTCAAGGATCTCCTGGATTGGAGTTGGAAGCTTTATTTTCTACTTGCTACAATTGCCTCACAGCTCTGTACCCTAAGTGAAGGTACAGGCTGTGAGATTAGCGAACCCTAACTTGGGTCCCCACCACTGTGAGATTGTTCTTGTCTGGCTTTATTTTTTGTAATAGTTTAGTGTGTCTAGAGGCTACTTGACCGGGTTAGGTGGACCGGTAATTGAGCCGACAACGTGTTTATTTGGTTTCTTTGGTCTATTGTTGTGTTTATTTACTTTGGTTGTCAGGGTATAGTTACTAATAGGGTTGAGACTCCTGTATTACGCTTGTCCTGGCACCCTTGAGTGATGAACCAGGAATCTGGCCTCTGATACAGCTTCGTCTCTAGTGAAATAGGTTTTATCTTGTTTTCTTGTCTTTGATCTGTTGTTTGATTGTTCTGTGTTTGAAGTTTGAGTCATGGAAGGGGATCAACCTCATCCTCAACCTTTACCAGGACCTGATGACCCTCCGGTTACATTGATCAGTAGACTTGATGCTAGTGACCCTTTATATCTACATCCTAGTGATTCTGCTAATTTGAGTATCATAACTATAAAACTAAAAGGCACTGAAAACTATACAGTTTGGGCTAATGCTCTTCAATTGGCTTTACAAGTGAAAAATAAATGGGGATTCATTGATAAAACATGTGTTAAGTCATTAGATGATGATGTCCTTAGGAGACAATGGGATAGATGTAATTCAATAGTTCTAACTTGGATTTTAAATTCCATTAGTGAGGACCTTTATATGGGACATGTGTTTTCTAAATTGGCTAGTGATGTGTGGACTGAATTAAAAGAAACCTATGATAAAATTGATGGGTCAATTGTGTTTGATTTATATCAAAAGATTAATTCATTTAGTCAAAATGGATCATCTGTGGCTGAGTATTATCATAAGTTGAACATTATGTGGAAACAACTTGATCAAATACTGCAGTTACCTTCTTGTACTTTTAATGCTGCAAATGAGTTTAATAACTTTAATAGCATGATTAAACTCATGCAGTTCTTAATGGGGTTGGATAATGTATATCAAAATGTTAGGACTAGTTTGTTAATAAGAGATATGTTGCCTTCTGTTAAAGAAGCATTTGCTATCATTTCCAGAGAGGAATCTCATAGAAATGCAAGCAATGTTTCTAAGAGAAGTCAATCATTGGCTTTATTAACTAAAGCTAATCCTGTTCCTGATTTTAAGAAAACTAATAAGGTTTCAAATCAAAACTTAAAATGTTCACATTGTAACAAGGTTGGACATATTGCTAAAAAATGTTTTGAAATTATTGGTTATCCATCTTGGATGAGACCAAGGAATGGACAAAACAAGAAGGTGAATGCCAATAATAGTGTATCTGATAATGGTGATGCTCTTAGTTCTTTGACTAGTGACCAGATTTCTAGGTTGATAAGTCTGCTTAGTGAGAAGCCTGCTGAGAGTAATCAAAGCAGCAGTATCTCAGGTAGCATGTTTAGACCTTTCTGTGCTAATGTGTTTTGCAAACCTGTTTTTTGTTTTGCTGGAAAATACAAGGGTAGAGGGGTTTTGGGTTGGATAACTGATTCAGGAGCAAACCAACACATGGTTAAAGATGACAATGATTTGATAGATTGCATAGATGTTTCTGACTTAAACATTAGAGTAAAACATCCTAATGGGACTGATGCTTTAGTAACTAAAATTGGAAACAAGAAAATTGCAAATAATGTTATTCTTAAAGATGTGTTTGTAGTTCCTGAGTATAATGTTAACTTAATCTCTGTTCATAAACTTGCTAGAGATAATAAACTGTTTGTTGGATTTGATGAACATAAGTGTTACATTCAGGATTTAATCACAAGGAAAGTCCTAGTGACTGGTGATCAGGTTGATGGATTATACTACTGTGGCAACACTTATGTGAGTAATAAGGTGTGTTATAGTAGTACTTTAGTGTCAAGTTTGTGGCATGCCAGGTTGGGGCATCCTTCTATGCATGCTTTAAAAATGTATAAGACTAAGTTGAGTCTAGGAGAATTTGATGATCATGAGCCTTGTGAGGTATGTCACAAGGCCAAGCAACATAGGGAGCCTTTTCCCATGAGTGATCATAAGTCTTCTAGTATAGGGGAACTTGTTCACATTGATGTTTGGGGTCCTTATAGAGTTAGTAGTAGAGAAGGGTTTAAATATTTTCTGACTATAGTAGATGATTTTTCTAGAGCTGTATGGGTGTGTTTGATGAAGAATAAGCTTGAGGTTTTTGAAAACTTAAAGGATTTTGTTAACATTATTGAAACACAATTTGAAAAAAGGGTAAAGTGTTTCAGAAGTGATAATGGAACAGAATTTATTAATCAACAATTTAATAGTTTTTGTAAAGATAAAGGTATTGTTCATCAAACATCTTGTACATATACCCCACAACAAAATGGGATTGTTGAAAGAAAGCATAGACATCTTTTGAATGTTGCTAGAGCTCTTATGTTTCAAAGTGGTGTTCCTGTTAAGTTTTGGTCTGATTGTGTATTAACTGCTTCTTACTTGATAAATAGGACTCCTTCTTCAGTGCTTAGTGGAAAGTCTCCTTATGAGGTAGTTCATGGTTTTGACCCCTTCCTAGACCATCTTAGGTTGTTTGGTTGTCTTTGCTTTAGTACCATTCTAAATGAAAATGATAAACTTAATAGTAGGGCTGAGAAATGTGTCTTTTTGGGTTATTCCACAGAAAAGAAAGGTTACAAAGTTTTTAGTTTAGAATCAAAAACCATCTCTTATTCAAGAGATGTGAAGTTTTATGAGGATATTTTTCCTTTTAAGGAAGATAAAGTCTTTAAAAATTTTGATGAAAATAAATTTTCTGAAGTAACAAACTTAAACTTTTTTGAGTGGTATGAAAAGGATAACCAAGATCAACCTGAAGTGCCCAATGATGAAGGAGGGGCAAATTCTAAGGTTGATCTAGAGACACATGGATCTCAGGAATCAGAAGGAAAGTTTGTTGAGACTAGTAGCATGGCTGGGATCCAGCAGCCTAGTTCTCCAAATCAATCCTCTGATAGGGCAGAGAGTGTGAAATCTGGAAATGAAAATACTTACATTTTGAGGGACACTTAGGAGATCTTAGTCCTGCTCAACCCACTATTAGAAGGTCTGCTAGGACAAATGTTTTGCCAAAAACCTAGATGATTATGTCATAAATAGCAAAGTAAAATTTGGGGTAGAAAGAGTAGTGAATTACTCTAAACTTTCTGATGAAAGTAAGTGTTTTATTGCCTCTCTAAACAAAGGCAAAGAGCCTAGTTCATTCACTAAGGCAGCCAGTGATCCAAACTGGATTGCTGCCATGAATGAGGAAATAGAAGCACTTCATAGGAATAATACTTGGGATCTTGTTGAGTTACCCACTGGTAGAAGTTTAGTTGGATGCAAGTGGGTATACAAGATCAAGTATAAGTCTAATGGGGAAATTGAAAGATATAAGGCTAGGTTAGTAGCTAAGGGCTATAGTAAAAAACAAGGTGTTGATTTTGAAGAAACTTTTTCACCTGTTGTAAAGTTAGTTACTGTAAGATGTGTTATTAATTTGGCTATTCAAAATAATTGGAATTTGTATCAATTGGATGTTAATAATGCATTCTTATATGGTGAACTAATTGAGAAAGTTTACATGTCTCTTCCTGATGGATATTTTGATAAAGATGAAAAAAGGGTTTGTAAACTTAATAGGTCTTTGTATGGCTTGAAACAAGCACCAAGAATGTGGAATCAGAAATTAGTTTCTGTTCTTAGTGATCTTGGTTTTTTACAAAGTAGATGTGATTATTCTCTTTTTTATAAACATGAAGATTCTGTGACTATTTTTTTACTTGTTTATGTGGATGACATTGTCATCACTGGTAACTGTTATGAAGAAATAACCAAAGTAAAAGAAAGTCTTAGATCTAAATTCCTTATAAAATATTTAGGGGATTTAAAATATTTTTTAGGTATAGAAGTTATTAGAGTTAATCAGGGCATTTGTCTTTCTCAGAGAAAGTACTGCCTTGAGTTGTTGGCTGAGTATGGGCTTACTGCATGCAAACCAGTAAGCACACCAATTGAACCTAATCATGTGCTTACAAATGTTTGTAAACAAAAAAGTGAAGTATTAACAAATATTACAAGTTATCAAAAGCTTGTAGGCAAGTTAATATACATAGCCCATACTAGACCTGACATAGCTTATGCAGTACATTTCTTGAGTCAATATATGCATAAACCTACGGTTGGACATTTTAAAATAGCCTTTAGGCTATTGAGGTATCTTAAAGGTGCCCCTGGGAAAGGTATACTCATTTCCAAATCTGATGATTTGAAGTTGAGAGCATACTCTGACTCGGATTGGGCAAAATGCTTGGATACCAGAAAGTCAATTACTGGGTTTTGTATTTTTCTTGGTAATTCATTGATTTGTTGGAAAGTAAGAAACAAACAACTGTGTCTAGATCCTCAGCTGAAGCTGAGTTTAGATCTATGTGTGCTGCAACTTGTGAATTGATGTGGTTAATAAACTTGTTAAAGGAATTAAAAACTGAAGTGTTGTTACCTGTAGACTTGTTTTGCGATAATTCAGCTGCCTTGTCTATTGCTGAAAATCCAGTGTTTCATGAACGAACGAAACACTTTGAGATAGATCTATTCTTCTTAAGAGATCAGATAACCAAAGGTCTTATAAAAACGAAGTCTATTACATCAGAAAAACAGCTTGCTGATTTATTAACAAAAGGTCTTTTACCTTCAGATCACAACAGGTTGTGTAATTCCTTGTCTTTGTTTGACCCATTTAGTGTATAAAATTGAGGAGGGGTGTTGAAATATGCATCATATGTTCAATTTTATACATTGTTCAAGTTGTAGTTTATTTTATCATTTTGCATAAGATTGTTTGTAGGTGTGGATATGGAAGCTGAACACATGACTTGGATTGAGTAGCAGTAGTAGCAGCCCAGTAGAAGATGCAATCCAGTTGAGCCCAGTAGATAGTGGAGTCCAGTAGCTGATGGCCCAGTAGCATGGATGAAGCCCAGTTCGTGATGTTAAAGGCTCCTGGCTCAGTCCGGGTGTTTATATGATCAGCCAATAGGATCAAGGATTGCTGACTTGGCAATCCTTGTCAAGAAGCACAACTTAATTCTGCTCGTTGGATCTGTTTAATCTCGGCCGTTCGATCGTTTAAAGAAACACACTCTCCTGCTGCTATAAATAGATTGTTTCTCCTTCTCTTTGATACTTTTTTCATTCGTTCAGTTTTACACACATATTTTTCTCTCTGATTTGTTCTCTGATCGTAGCAATTAGGGTTAGCTTGGATAGATACATCTTGTATCTACAAGCTGGTTATTATCCTTTGTATTGTTGATCTATTTTAGAGTTGTAATCGTAGAGAGTCATTTTGTTTCTAGATCATCAGTGTTTGATTTAGGGTTTCACTTTTGTACTTTAGTTTTTGAGTAATAAAGTTTCAAAGTCTTTGATTCATGTGGGGAGTGGAAGGGGGAAGGGGGAGGGGGGAGATGAAATAATATTATATTGTGGTAAGGTTAAAAAAAAGAATCTGACCAATTAAAACCCTCCACCTCTTTTCAAGCCCCCTGCCGGTGAGATCTTCCCCGCCAAAGGGCAACGCCCTCTTCCCCCCCCCCCCCACCTTGGCGGCGGTGTTCCCGCCCAAAACCCACCTCAACGCCACTATCCTCGCCCCCACTCCGTCTAGTCTAAGCGTCTTACATTAAGGCCCAAGGCTCACCCTAGTGCGCCTTCACTTTTAACAACGTATGAAAAATACACTTGAGTTTGACTGAAATGAGCAGTCCGAGCTTACCAATTTTGAAAATTGAAACCGTCAAACTGGTAAACCAAACTCCAAAGTGGTTTTATTAGGCCCAAAACCGTCAAACCAGCCCATTTAAGGAAATATAATTATTTTGTCGACATGATTATAAATTAATATAAGATTAAAAATAAAAGTACGATCGTCTCACTTGATTAGTTGGTTCGACATGTCAATGCTATTAAAGTCAGACACTAACTATATATTTAAATTTTAAATTCTTTAAAATTAACTTTATTTCATACTAGTTTTTATCCCGGGAGCGTCCCAGGTTGAAATATCTAATATGACATAATAAAATATCTAATATGACAACATAATTAATGACTTGCAAATATATGATTAATGAATATTATTATTATTATTATTTATTTATTTATTTTAAACAAATCTCTACCATAAGTTATCATATTCTAATATAAAAAAACGCATCTCTGCGCCGGGGTATAAATCCAGTGCCATTAAAAAATATTATATAATGTCAAATGAATTCAGAAGTTTGTAATCGATCATTCTTCTTAAAAGAACTAACATGAAATACGGAAAAAAAGTTATTTATTGAAATATCGAACGCATTAGTCTAAGGGTTATGTGACGCGTTAAAAAATTCATGGGTATATGATCGGGTATATAGTTCGGGTATTTGGGTATGTGGTTTCGGGTAATTGGGTCGGGTATCACCTGATCCCAGGCCCGACCCAAACCCACAATTTTATTTAAACTAATCCCAAACCTGACACAATACCAGTCGGGTTACAGAAAATAGTCGTTTTTTTCTCCATTTTTTGTATAGCACTATGGTACTCGTTGGAAAGATAATAAAACGCTCGTTAATTTGGTGTAATTTTTTTCTTTAAAAAATCTCGTATTTAAAAGATATTAACGTTTAAAAGTTATGGGAGGAAACATGAGAGAGAAAATAATAAAGATTTAATATTTACATTTAGTAGATTATGTATTTAATAGATTAGATGAAACCATATTTAAACCATATTTATTCCTTTTTTTAATTAGTCTATAATTTATTTCTTTTTTTTAATTGGTCTATAATTGTCACATCACATCTTATCATATTTATTTCTTTTTTTAATTGGTCTAGAGTTGCCACAATCACATCTTATGTGGCATCTCTCAAAAAAGAGATTGCATAAGAGTATGACATGTACGATTAATCCCTTTGCAATATATATATATATATATAGATATAAAAAGAAGGATCTATATCAAGGTGGTAGTTAAGCAGACAACAAGTTGTAGCGTCATCTATTTCTAGATAGCAAACACTCGTGACCATTCGGGGCCGATACACTGCTGTGAACAACCCTACGAACTCGATCCAAGAAACCAACTTCAGGGGCTAAGGACCTAAAGGTGTTAAAAGCAAAAGGAACAAACACATGTTGATTCTCGGAGGAGACTTTAGCATGTTTGTCCACTTTCTTCATCTCATCCTTCAAAGAAGCTTGCCCAACCGTAAAATCATTATCCCGAAGGTCCACAAGGGGGGACATAACAGTGAGGTTCACACAAGCATGTTTCCCCCAAACCCATCCAAAAATCAAAACATTAGTGGGCCGTAGAGAGGGACTTTTTACAAAGACGTGTTAAAGAAATTGGACTTTTTTTGCTAGTAATGGAAAACGTAACTTTTATCTAGGAGTTATAAGTCATAACTAGGTGGGATAAACAACTTGATCAAGGTCTGAGCTCGTATAAGTTTGGAGTTCAATTTTAAAAGTCGATCTTGCCTCAATGAGTAATTTGCTTTATCGAGCTCGGATGACGCTCGGTTGATTAATCATGTAAAAACTACCTAAGTATTTTATGTATATATATTTATAATTATTTTTTATATTTATAAATTTTATAACCTAGTATATATTATTTAGTTTTATTATTTTAATAGTATTTTATTTATAGTAACTAGTTGTATAAAATCACGCGCGTTGTGTGTTTTACAATCGAGATTTAGATGAGGTGAATCGAGATTCCATTTTGGTTGTAAACATTTAAAAAAATAAAGAAATCTATACATTAGGTAACACATGAAATTTGTAACGAAATTACATAATATTATGTTATTTATATTAATTGTATATAATATAATAAAGTTTTTGAATAAAATAATACGAATAAAATAATAATAAAATTAATAATATAGTAATATAGTTAATTGAATAAAATAATAATGAAATTAATAATATAGTAATATAGTTAATTGAATAAAATAATATTATAGTTACTATTCATTTTAGGTTACTATTAATTTAGTTTATTTATTAATGGTATATAATAAACATTATTACTTAGATATAAAATATACCGAATAAAAATCATATAAATAAGATGAAAGAATTAAAAAAAAAAAAAAAGGCATGAGTTAGGAAAATAAGTTGGAAAGGTTAAACTACAAAAGTGGCTTGTGGTCCAAGTGATGTTGGGAGACCTGAGTTCGATTACCACGTGCTGCATTTGTGTGACACAAGACAATGATGGTGAGGCTTGTGGTCCAAGTGATGCAAGTTCGATCCTGAGCTGACCCGGTTTTCATTCGGCTGTTACTCCAGCGAGGTAAAACTCGTGTGGAGGCAGTACGGTTTCCGGGCGGACACCGAAGCCTCCACCATGTCAGCGTGGACCGGTTCAGACAACATAGTCTTGGGGTGTGGAAAGGGTTAGGGTCTGCCGATTAGGCGGGTGTGATGAACTTCTGCCACTTCCGCTTTAAAGAAAGTCACTGTTTAAAAAAAAACAAAAGAGGTATGTGTTTATTATTGGGTGTATTTTTGTGCATACAAATCTCCTTAAGTTGCAATCAATAAAGTCTCCTCTTTCATTTTATATTTAATGGTTATTTAACATCACTTTTTTAAAAGCTTACTTTAGTGAAAATCCCTATACCCCTTTAATATAGCGGTTCTAAGTTTTGAATCCCTACCCACACACCGATGTTCTCTTTGCCTAAACTCAAACCGTCACGTGAATTTTTTTCGTGGTGTGCATGGATCGGACCTGTTACCTACCCCCAGGATGAAAACCTCTAAGGAAAAACTCACCTTACTTCAAACCTAACCTAAATAAAATAAACACCTTTTGACTTGAAATAAAATTCAGCTAACTTTGAGCTTTGTTCTCTAAAATTTTGTGATGAAATGTGAAAATAATCACCTTTTGACTTGAAATAAAATTCTGTAAGACTTTAAAGAAAACAAAAAATGTTGTACTCTTCTAGATTTGTGCATAACCAGTTGTACGAAATGTGAAAATACTTGAGATGTCTCAATTCAAAAAAGGAAGTGACGGGCTAGCGTGAATTCAATGTGCTTCAAGTAAAATTTGACTTGCCGTTCAAAAAACAAAAAGTAAAACTTGACTTTATGGCTATGTTAAATTCGACCCATAAATATTGGAGCCTAATCGCGACCATCTAGATGGTCAAATCTTGTACGAGATTAATAACTTATCAAAAGTCATATTTTTTTTATAATATTTTTTTTAACAACTAATTGTCACTTTCATTTTTTTACACCATTTCTTACACCTTTTTTTTATTACGCTTCTTTTTACATTCCTTTTTAAATACACTTTTTTTTGTTTGCCTCTCTTATGAGGATTGAACTCACAATCTTTCCTTTATAACCTAACACCTTTGCTACCATACCACAATGTGTGAGACAACTTATCAAAGTCATATATGTCATGATCTTCATTCATGGTGTTTCTAAGCTAGGGGGTAGGAGGACAATCCAAATAGGTTTCCTTCATGCCACATTACATGCCACCTCATCCTAGTGGGCTGTCCTTTTGGGGACTAAACAAGTGTATGAAGATAATTCTATCTCTTTT
Source organism: Ambrosia x helenae (assembly GCA_030844895.1). Lineage (NCBI taxonomy): Eukaryota > Viridiplantae > Streptophyta > Magnoliopsida > Asterales > Asteraceae > Ambrosia > Ambrosia x helenae. The sequence goes on along the minus strand of CM061232.1, from coordinate 95,344,106 downwards.
ATTATTAATTATTTTTTAATTTTATTATTTATTTAATTCTATTTTAAATTAATAGATAATTAAATTAAATATTAAAATTAATAAAAAAAGTTATAATAAACTTAAAGTTAAAAAAATTAACCGACTATATAACAAAAAAAAATTCAAAATCTACTCGTCGTGTCCGTTGCTCCAAATGTAGTCCATCAAATCCGCTTGAAGATGATAATGTATGTGCTCGTTACGTAATGAGAATTCGTTTAACTCTTCCTGTTCCAGGCTAACCGGAATAGTATTCTCCTCTACCGCGTTTTCGCCGAACTTACAAATAACTCGCCCTTCGTCTTTGAGGATCATATTATGCAGCAAGATACAAGCATACATACAATAACGCAGTTTTTTGGGTTCAAAAGCACGTGCCGGGTTTGCGACGACGTGTCATCTTGCTTGTAGAATCCCAAATACTCATTCAATGTCCTTTCTCGTCGATTCTTGATATTTGGCAAATTTCTTTCTTTTTTCGTCGACAGGGTGCTAGTCAGTTTTAGTGATTGTGGAGTATGTTGGGTATATTCCATTAGCATGATAATACTCGTGCCTATATTGCACCCCCCGAATGTAAAGCTAGTATCTGGACTAGTTCCTTTTACAAAATCGTTGAAAACCAGTGATTGATGTATGGCGTTAATGTCGTTATTCGAACCGGGAAAACCAAATAAAGCATGCCAAATCCATAAATCTTGGGACGCAACAACTTCTAAGATTATTGATGGATGTCCTTGATCACCTCGCATACACTGCCCGCGCCATGCATTCGGGCAATTCTGCCACGGCCAATGCATGCAATCAATGCTTCGAAGCATTCATGGAAAAACATGCTTTTGTAAGTGGAATTCATACAACTTTTGGATGTCACTCGAGTTTGGTTTTCGCAAATATCTTTAGTTGTAGATCTTCGCAACACGTTTGCAAAATTTATACAAACATCTCTTGCAGTTTGTTAGGATCTGAGTTTGATTGTTTTGATTTGTTTAAAGTAGAATGAGAAATGAATGAAGTGAATATATGTGGAAAGTACAGCGGAATGATAAACTATAATCAAAACAAAAGGAATAAATGTTTTCTTAATCGAAAGCTTTCATTATATTGAAAGATTACAATCAATTACAAGTACTCCCCCTCAGCCTGATCACTCTGTGATTGTTTGTCTGAGAGAATGTTGTGAGTGACCAATAGAACAGTACAAGCACTGTTCTATTTATAGACAAATCTAACCACTGGTGACCTAGGCTGACGTCACCTAAGATAGTGACCTCTAACAGAATAACAACATAAAACATCTGCCCTATACAAACTACTGTTATATTACAAAACTCTGTAAGGTAAACAACTGTTGAGGAAAACTCTGATGGTCTTGTATCATCTGTTGGAGCCTAAGTGCTGTTGGCTCCAACAGACCTTTAGTCTTCAGTACTAGATCAGCAGTTGTTCTTCATCAGACCTTTGGTCAGCAGCTGTTTTCTATTAGTTTGTTTTCCAACAGTCCTTTGTAGCAGCAGTTGTCATAGCAGTTGTTTGGATGGAACATTTGTTAGGGTCAACAGTCTTTTGGGAAGAGTATGTTGTAAAGGCTGTTTATTTATGTGAATCAACTGTTAGTATATTTTGGCTTTTCAATCATCTGTTCTTCTTCAGGTCAGCAGACCCAACAATCTCCCCTAGAACAGATGATGCCAAAACTAGACTTTATTCTTGATCTTTATTCCTCATCAGACTTTCTCTGATTTGACCTTTGAATTGTAACTCAAAGTTCAAAGAGTAGAGGTCTTCTGCATCTCTTTCAAGCTCAAGGTTCAGCAGTGTTTGGAGGTCATCTGCACACAGGCTATATGCATCATCCATGCTTAGCTTTTGAGCTTCTCCATCTGATATGAGCAAAGTCAATTCATGGGTGTCTTTGTTGACCTTCCATTTTAGAATTTTTGAATCAGAGGATTTGCTGAGATGCACTTTTATTCTGGATGAGTTTGGTGATGGAGGTCTCCCAATGAGTTCTCTGAGCTTTTCAGTAATGGGATCTGAGAAAAAGTGTACTTGATTGAAGAGGCCCTCCTTTATATAGTATCAGCAAACTTCTTCTGATCCTCTTCAGACATTTCTTTCTTTTTCTTGAATTGTCTTCTAGCAGCAGCTGATAGATCAGAAGTATCAAGTAGGCTGTCTAATGTAAAAGCCTGTTGAGGTCTCTTCATCAGTGGTTCATCAGAGTAGACAGGTTTTCTGGGCAAGTTAGGGTCTTTCTTCCTGTTTTCTTCCAGTTTCTTGTAGGTTTCAACCAACCTCAGCTCAGACCACCTTGCAACAGATTTCATCTCCCATAGTCAGCAGCCACAATTTCTTGTCTCATTCTTTTGAATTTCAATGCTCTGACTGGATCTCTGCCTTTACTGAAATCAGGGCAGAGACCTTAGCTGGGGGATTCTTGGCCATATCTTCAATTCTTAAGAGTTCTTCTCTGAGAGCGTGAGTGGTCCAGCCTGCAAACTGTTTTTGTTTGCTTTATAAGGCATGGTTGCCAAGATCTGTTCAAGAAGTGATTCCCTAACCTCCTTTTCCATGTCACTGCTGAGAGGCATGGCAGACATGGAGTTGCTCAGGGTCTTAGCAAAATCTTCAATCCTTTCAATTTTCTAAGCTCTGCTGAATGGATGCCCTAAGCAGTCCTGTCATCTTTCCCTTTGCATTTCTCTTTTATGATGGCATCTGCCTGTTCAGCCTTGTATTTTAGATATGTGTCTATGTTTAGGGGAATAGGAAAATGTGGAAGAGAAGGGAAAGATCTTTCAGATGGTTGTTCAGCATTATAGAAGGATTGCATTTCCCCCTTGAGTAGATCAAGTTCAAGGGGATACTGAACAGCCAATGGTGTGATGGTTGGTGGTGGTCTATGGGATGTGAATTGTGATGTGTGTGGTGAGAATGATGAAAGTGGAATGGCAGATATGGGTGTAGATTGTGTGGTTGAAGTAGTAGGTGGTGATGTGTGAATGTTTTCATCCTGTACAAAAAAGGTAGATTTCCTCTTCCTTTTGTACAAGATTTTTGGTGATGGTGGTGTAGAGGCAGTAGTAGTGTTAACATCTGTTGGCACTTTTGTAGGACCAGCAGATGTTTGGGATTTAGGTGGTGATGTGGTTGTTGGTTCAGTGATTGGTTTGGTGGCTGTGGTGATAGGTTCAGATGTTGGTTTGGTGGTAGTGGTGATAGGTTCAGATGTTGTGGTGTATCAGTGGTTTGTGGTGGCAGCAGTGGTTTTAACAACCAGTTTAGATGGTGTTTTCTGATATGTTTGGCAGGCATTTTCTTCCTCTTAGAGGAACCCACATCTTCAACTTCCTGCTGTTGTTCCCTTTTCGTTTGTATCAAAGCCTCTGCCTTGACTTCCAAAGTGTCAGCCCTCTTTTGCTTATCTTCAGTAGCTTTTTCAGCTTCTTCTTCATTAGCAGAGTTGTCCACTTCTTTAGCTTTGCTGGTTTGAACCTTGGATTGTTGTTGTTGTGGTGCTGTTTGGGTAGACCCTGGTTTGTTGGCAGACTTTGATTGACCTTTTTGTGAAGGTGGACAACCAAAGGGATCTAGCTTTGGCAATCTATCACTACCACTCTCCCCTTTTTGGCATCATCAGCTGTGAAGTCATCATCATCTTCATCTCTGAGAATAGTGGTAGGGGCAGAGCCAGTGGTCTTCAGCAGATGGTCTTTAATGGTCTGAATGTCTGCATGGGTATCTTTGTACCTAGCATCTACCATATTTATGATTTCAGCCATGTAGGTTTCTTGTGCCTAATCTGTGAGCTATGATGATGGGAGAAACAGATTTCCATAGCTCACTAGCAATATCAGCTGTGGATGGTTGGCTCATAGTGAGAGTAGCCAATGATTCCAAATAGTCTTGACATCTGATTTGATATCAGCAACAGAGGTTTCAATGGACTGCACTCTGGCCGTCAATTCTTGGTATTTTAACTCATCACCTAAGTTAATAGGATCATCTGAATTCCTACCAGTGGTAGTTGTAACTGGTTCAGTCCTAGGAGGTGAGTCCAAGGGATGAGAACCAGATGCCCCTTTTTCTCGGGTTCTGGGGACTTCCAACTGATTTTGGGGACACTATAGTGACCTCATCAGTTGTTGCCTTCAAAAGGAGTCTTTGTTATGTAACCACTGTCCTGTGGAGACAATGGTCTCTACATCATAGTGGCTGCTCCACTTGAAAACTCACTAGAGTTTCATTGAAACTTAGGGGTGTAACCTCCTCTTCTGCTTGTGGATGGTGATTGAATTTCCTCAGTTCCCAGTCACTTGTGG